>SJYV01004599.1:0-10060 GCA_006410875.1 Neotragus pygmaeus | reverse complement strand
TCAAGGCTATGGTTTTTCCTGTGGTCATGTATGGATGTGAGAGTTGGACTCTGAAGAAGGCTGGGCACCGAAGAACTGATGCTTTTGAACTGTGGTGTTGGAGAAGACTCTTGAGAGTCCCTTGGACTGCAAGGAGATCCAACCAGTCCATTCTGAAGGAGATCAGCCCTGGGATTTCTTTGGAAGGAATGATGTTAAAGCTGAAACTCCAGTACTTTGGCCACCTCATGTGAAGAGTTCACTCATTGGAAAAGACTCTGAGAGGGATTGGTGGCAGGAGGAGAAGGGGACGACAGAGGATGAGATGGCTGGATGGCATCACGGACTCGATGGACGTGAGTCTGAGTGAACTCCGGGAGCTGGTGATGGACAGGGAGGCCTGGTGTGCTGCGATTCATGGGTTCACAAAGAGTCAGACACGACTGAGAGACTGAACTGAACTGAACTGAAAGAAAGGTAAGTGCTCACAAATCAGACAATTCGAAATACAAGAGAAATTAACCTAAATGAATTTCAGATTCATATGAACTGGGAAATATTCAATATTAAATATCTAGCATTAATGTTTGTTTGCTAATCTAATATAAACATGTCTAATAACCTAGATACATGTTGAAAAGCAGAGACATTATTTTGCCAACAAAGGTCTGTTTAGTCAAGGCTATGGTTTTTCTTGTGGTCATATATGGATGAGAGAGTTGGACTGTGAAGAAAGCTGAGTGACGAAGAACTGATGCTTTTGATCTGTGGTGTTGGAGAAGACTCTTGAGAGTCCCTTGGACTGCAAGGAGACTAAATCAGTCCATTCTGAAGGAGGTCAGCCCTGGGTATTCTTTGGAAGGAATGATGCTAAAGTTGAAACTCCAGTACTTTGGCCACCTCATGTGAACAGTTGACTCACTGGAAAAGACTCTGATGCTGGGAGGGATTGGGGGCAGGAGGAAAGGCAGACAATAGAGGATGAGATGGCTGGATGGCATTACCGATTCCATGGATGTGAGTTTGACTTCTAGCTAACTTTGGGATGCTTCAGAGGCCCCCTGAGACATCCAAAAGAGCTATTAAAGTAGCTGAGTTCATTTGACACGTTAAATTGCATAGGAAGTATTGTTGGAGGAAGGATGGAATCTTCTTAGGTTATATTTTATATTGTATATTAATGTTACATATATAGATATCCTGGAAAGTATGTGAAATTCATGAAAATCTGATATGTCCTGGTAAAACGTTTTCATTTATAATTCTAGTTAACATGTTAAAGTGTTACAAGTCACAGCAATGACCAGGCTACTTTGTCAACTGCACTTTAATTAGATTGTAAACATGCCTTCTATGGTTTCACTCTCATGCCTTTAGAAAAATACTGCTAGTTTTTCAAGGTGTATAGAAAAGACTTTTCTAAGGTTAACTGATAAACAACTTTTGTTTGTTATCTGGTAAACTGGTAACAGACAGGAATTTAGTCTACTCTCTATGTTAAGAGAGCAAATTTTCTTGGAATGAAGCTTTGAATAACAGATTATGAATTTCCTTACCTTTAAGTGTTCTGTATTTGTTTTTAAAATCGTCTGTGACTTTGGTAAAGCAGATAGGCATTATTTAAGATTATGGTATATGTAAAAGCTCATTCTTCTTCCACAATAAACTATTAGACTTTTGCTATCCTCATGTCCTTAAAACATGGCAACAGTCTACTCCTAAATCGGGCAATTAAAAATGGGTGAATGATAGCTGTAAATCAAAGAGTCAGGGCTATGGGAAATCCAAGATGGCTCCGTGGCTTTACCTGGCTCCCTGACAAACCTCATTTTCATTTGATGGGTTAAAGCCTTCTCTGGCACAAGGGTTAATACCCTCATAATGAAAAAATCACGTTTCACTGAATATTAAGTTTTGTTAATTGTTAAACTAAGTTTCTAGTTTTGTTTACTAAGACTCCTGAGATAGTTCCTTGTTATGTTATAGTGCTCAAAAATTTAATTAAATTATTAAAAAGGGCACTCTAAGTTTGTTTCTCAAGCTTATCTCAGTAACCAGCCTTCATATACTGTAAAGTAATTAACCTCCAATTAAAATAAATAAATGTATAATATTAAAAAAAAAAAAGATTAGATGCTTCATGATGTACAATCAGGAGATTAACACCAGGCTATGAAGTCAGATGATCTGGGGTATACTGGGCTCTACCTAATGAAAGTTCTTGACTTACAATTCTTACTTATGACTTCACTAATAACTTTTAGCTACAGCTATTTTATTTTCTATGTCACTTGTTTCAGAAGATCCTTACCTTAGTCACAAATGGGTGGCTGAGCCTGTGATAAAATGCTGATATGCAGTTCCATATTAGGTCAGTGATTGTACCAATGCAACTCTAGATATGGAAAGTAGAATCAAGAGGGAATATTTTCCTGACCCAAGAGGCTAGTAAGATAGATATGATCCCGAAACGTTTGCTCTCGCAAGTTCAGTTCAGTTCAGTCGCTCAGTCCTGTCTGACTCTTTGAGACCTCATGAATCACAGCACGCCAGGCCTCCCTGTCCATCACCAACTACCGGAGTTCACGTCCATCAAGTCAGTGATGCCATCCAGCCATCACATCCTCTGTCGTCTCCTTCTCCTCCTGCCAACAATCCCTGGTCCAATAACAGCACAGTGCGGGACCTGTCAGTGGAATCTTCCCTAGACATGGGAATGAGTTTTCCCAGCCCCATGGGACACAATGGACTTAAAATGCCCCCAAAGCATAGTCAAATAGTGGCTTTAAAGGGACCCTGCTGACTGGAAGTTGGCACTTGCCAGCTGCCCCTACAAAGATTACATCATGACCACGGAAAGCTGCTAACCCTCAACACTCCCTGAAAGGAGTTCAGGTGGAATTCAGAAATAAGGCACTCTGTGCTCCAGGAAAAACCCAGAACTGGCCTTCAGACAGTCAGATGATTTCAGGTAAAGATTTTATGAGCCCACATCCTTGCCTCTACTCGTACCCAGAGAAACACTGATGCCATGAACCAATGTCTGGGCCTGCTTCTCCTGGTAGCCCCCCAGCAGCTTTTCTACTTCGATTCATCTTTGGGCCACATACCTTTAACTTTCTTGTTAAGCTTGTTTTTTCTAGAATACAGAAAGTCTCCAGGTACGACAAGAATTTCCCTGACCAACACCTAGACAATGCTTAAACAAGTCACCTTTTCATCTCCCTCCTAAATGCACTCTGACAGAAAGCAGGCAAAGGGGACCCAGAGCTACACGATGCCCCTGTACAGCCTGAAGAAGTCGGAGTGGCCCTCGTCCCTTTTCCTTTGAGACTGGGTTCTCAAGTGTCTGAGAAGTGAAATAGGTAGATAGTTGGACATGAGCAGGGTATCAAAAGGGCCAAAGAATTGGCCCTAAAAATAAAGAGAGTGAGGAATGTGGTGATCCAAGGATGAAAGAGCAGATAAAACCAAGGAGGGTCTTGGTATGCAGGAACAGAAAAAACAGACCCTTATGGACCAGGTCCTCTTAAAATTGAGCTCCGTGCTGAGTTTATGATTAACATCTCTATGCAAAATGGGATCTCTTTTCTTATCCATCACTTGTTCCCCACGAGGTTGAAAGTTATCAAAGAAAAGTGGGATTGAAATGCAGAGGACACCCTGGGGCCCTTTCAAATACAGAAACATTGTCCCCCAGTTTCTTATTTGTAGAAAGAAGGCTTTCATCCTCCTAGACCTTCCCTATGTCCCAAAGAGCATACTCACACAGTAACTAATTAAGGCCTGAAAAAGTTGGCTTAAAACTCAACATTCAGAAAACTAAGATCATGGTGTCCGGTCCCATCACTCCATGGCAAATAGATGGGGAAACAATGGAAATGGTGAGAGACTATTTTTTGAGGCTCCAAACTCATTGCAGATGATGACTGCAGGCATGAAATNTTGGCTTAAAACTCAACATTCAGAAAACTAAGATCATGGTGTCCGGTCCCATCACTCCATGGCAAATAGATGGGGAAACAATGGAAATGGTGAGAGACTATTTTTTGAGGCTCCAAACTCATTGCAGATGATGACTGCAGGCATGAAATTAAAAGATGTTTTCTCCTGGGAAGAAAAGCTGTGACTGACCTAGACAGCATATTAAAAAGCAGAGACATTACTTTGCCAACAAAGGTCCATCTAGTCAAAGCAATGATTTTTCCAGTAGTCATGTATGGATGTGAGGTTTGGATTCTGAAGAAAGCTGAGTGGTGAAGTGGTGTTGGAGAAGATGCTTGAGAGTCCCTTGGACTGCAAGGAGATCCAACCAGTCCATCCTAAAGGAAACCAGTCCTGAATATTCATTGGTCATGTGACATGAAGAACTGACTCATTGGAAAGACCCTGATGCTGGAAAAGATTGAAGGCAGGAGGAGAAGGGGACAGCAGAGGATGAGATGATTAGATGGTATCACTGACCCAATGAACATGAATTTGAGCAAGCATGAATTTCAAAATATGGAATAGTTTGAAATACTGCTACCAGAATCACTCACGATTCATTTTAAGGCAAAGATAAAAACCCCCAGATTTTTATCAGCAAACACAGGCTGGATTGGATGAATAGTTGGGTTCTTTGCAAGGAAGCCTTTTATGATGTACTAGTTTTAATTGTATTTTTTTTTGATGACATTCTCACAATCCAAGGAAGTAAAGGGATAGATTTTTAAATTATCAGGTCTTGTTCTACTACCTTAAAGCTCACTGATGTTTGCTTTTGCTTCTGTTTGTGTGTTTATTGGAATATGTGTGTGTGTGTGTGTGTGTGTGTGTGTGTGTTTCTGACAGTAGGCACAGATAATAATTCTGAAAAGCTCCTCTTCCTAAAGTACCAAGCAGGGATCACTATCAATTGCACTTTTATTATATATATATAATATTCAGTTCAGTTCAGTCACTTAGTCGTGTCTGACTCTTTTCGACCCCATGGACCGCAGCACACCAGGCCTCCCTGTCGATTACCAACTCCCAGAATTTACTCAAACTCACATCCATTGAGTCGGTGATGCCTTGCAACCATCTCATCCTCTGTCGTCCCCTTCTCCTCCTGTCTTCAATCTTTCCCAGCATCAGGGTCTTTTCCAATGAGTCAGCTCTTTGCATCAGGTGGCCAAAGTATTGGAGTTTCAGCTTCAGCATCAGTCCTTCCAATGTACACTCAGGACTGACCTCCTTTAGGATGGACTGGTTGGATCTCCTTGCAGTCCAAGGGACTCTCAAGAGTCTTCTCCAACACCACAGTTCAGAAGTATCAATTATTCGGCGCTCAGCTTACTTTAGAGTCTAACTCTCAATACATACATGACTACTGGAAAAACCAAAGTTTTAACTAGATGGACCTTTGTTGGTATGTATACACACACACACACACACACACACACACACACAGATTTTTCTTTTTACTTGTGGCAAATTTTCTTTTTTCATTGTAAAGTAAGGAAGTGAAATGCCTTAAGGGGCAAACTCCATTCTTGTGAGTTTCCTAAATCCCTCAAGATACACAGAGGAACTTTTAACAACATATTTATTATATGATTTTTGATCACAAGATGAACTCCAGGGACTCTATTCCCATTTGAACTGAGGTAATTGTATAAATGAACCTTTTAACTAAATCTGTTTTCTGTTATGATTGTTCTTTGTTCATCTTGCTCTGGCATTGACAGCATGGAATCTGTGCTTTTTGTTCTTTTATTAAAAAAATCTAAAATTTAAAATCTACTATCTGTTAACTTCTTCCACTGACTTAATTTATGCATCACTGAAAACCAACAGATTTAACTATCTTTTGTGTGCTTGTTTATGTTTCGGGGGAAATATAGAAAAATAGACCACAAGAATGAGTGGTGATGAGGCTCATAAATGAGCTAAGTTATTGTACATTTTTTTTCTTCCACTCATTGGTAAGTAAAATTCATGCAATACTCAGTATATATGCATTCTGTCAATAAGTTGAAAGACAAAGAAGAAGAAGAAGAAAATCACATTCACATTTTAATGTGATAAAGACTACAAGGCATAGAGGAGGGAGGGATTTGTGATTTGGCTCTCATCTCCTTCTATATCCTCCACTTAAGTCTGTTTCTCTATATTAACCTCAAAGTTGTCATGCAGCTTCTTTGGGAGTAATAAAAATGAATGTTTGGATCAATTTGGAATATTCTTTAAAGAATGAATTTCAATATAAATCATAACTATGTAATCTTATGAAGATTATTCACCTGTCTCCACAGATATTCTAGATCTATAAAGGTATTCTAATAGAAGAACACTATTGTGAGATTATGAAAATAATAAGAAATAAGGAAATATTGTGTTTTACATACTGAAGACAGGGCTAGCATCTCCCATGTGAAAGGATGATAAATCCAAGAAAACCTAACCCTTTATTCTGTAGAAGCAAAGTTACTGTGTGCGTGCATGTGTGTGTGTATGTGTGTGTGTGTGTGTGTGTGTGTGTGTGTGTTAGTTGTTCAGTGGCATATGACTCTTTGCCATCCAGTGGACTGTAGCCCTTCCAGGCTCTTCTGTCCATGGAATTTCCCAGGCTAGAATACTGGATTAAGTTGTTATTTCCTTCTTCAGGGGATCTTTCCAACCCAGAGACGGAACCCAGGCAGATTGTTTCAGCATCTGAGCCAAGTTTGCACTAATAATCTTGACTTATTTACAATGTTTTCATTTTTAATATAAATGTGAAAAAAGAGTTCCATTTTGTGGGCAATGTCTAGAAATAATAAATGTGAATTGGTAAAGACATGACATATTTTAAGAAACTTGTTGCAATATCATGAAAAAAATATTGCAGAGAAGTAGTTATATGTTTTATAAGTTGACTTTATTTTATAAACTTGCTATACTTATAAAAATATAAAGATTGTTTCCTGAGTCTCTTGACATTTCTATTGGATATCAAAGGCCATAAATTGTCCTTTGTATTAGAAATGGATTGTTAATACAAACCATCCAAAATAGGTCAGTAACAGTTCTGCTTCTTATGTCATTTATTCTATAAGACTTTCCACACTATCATATGAATGTAGGAGTATATTGTTGCATTGTTTGTTATTTTGGAAAATGGGAACCACCTAAACATGCCAACTATTTCAATAATTTTTCTTAAAAAGAAAGTTTTCCCAAAGAAGGCCAATTATAAGTTCTAGTTGTCATATTTCAGCTCAGAGTACCCTCTCTGTCAATTTCTAGTGGACATTATTCTCAAAAGTCAATGCTTCTGGCTATTTTCTAAGAATGAATCCTGAATTTTTGATATTGGGGCCTTGCCTTTTGTCAAATCAAAGTTTAAAAAAATGTGGACTACACACTAAACATGAAAACCTAAGTGGGAAAACAAGGGAGGAGGGAGGGGGGTTCAGGATGAGGAGCACGTGTCTACCTGTAGCAGATACATGTTGATGTATGGCAAAACCAATACAATATTGTAAAGTAATTAATGTCCAATTAAAATAAAATAAATATATTTTAAAAAGGTTATGATACAGTTTATGATCAGATATTTATAGATATGACATCTGCCGCAATTAAATCTGATGTGTCTATGTTTTTGTTGTAGTTGATGTGTAGTTGATTTACAATATTGTGTAGGTTTCTGGTGTATGGCAAAGTGATTCTCTCTCTCTCTCTGTCTCTCTCTCTCTCTATATATATATACACACATATATATGTATATATATAATGAATATAAATTTTTTGTGTATAATGTATATAGAATTGTTTTCAGATTCTTTTCCCATGTCAGTTCAGTTCAGTCGCTCAGTTGTGTCCGACTCTTTGCGACCCCATGAATCGCAGCACGCTGGGCCTCCCTGTCCATCACCATCTCCAGGAGTTCATTCAACTCATGTACATCGAGTCAGTGATGCCATCCAGCCATCTCATTCTCTGTCGTCCCCTTCTCCTCCTGCCCCCAATCCCTCATGAGTATAGCTCCCTGTGTCATTCAGTAGCTCCTTGGTTTTATCTATTTCATTAATAGTAGCGTGCATTGTTGCTCTCAAACTCCTACTTTATATCTCCCCATCCCCTTTCTCTTTGGAGACGATAAGCTTGTTTCCTATGTTTGTAAGTCTGTTTATATTCTGTAAGTAAGTTCATTTGTATCATTTTTTAAGACTTTTTTCTTTCAGTTTGTGACTGTGGGATCTCCTTTCCCTGATCAGAGATCAAACCTACACCCCCCTGCAATGGAAGCATGGAGTTCTAACCACGAGACTCTAAGGGACATCAGTGTATCATTGCTTAAAAGAGAACTTCAGTGATATCACAGATTAAATTTCCAATTTAAATAATTATGTTTTATCATTTAGATTTTGCCTATTTTAGAAGCTTCTCTGGTGGTTCAGATGATAAAGAATCTGCCTGCAATGCAGGAGACCTGGGTTTGATATATGGGAAGATCCCATGGAGAAAGGCTACCCCTCCCGTATTTTTGCTTGGAAAAATTCCTTGGACAGAAGGACCTGGAAGGCTACAGTCTATGAGATCACAAAGAGTAGGATACAACTGAGCAATTCACACACACACAGAATGAAATTCACTGAAGTTTTTTTCTTCACACTAACAACAGTATTTTGAATGTATCCTGAAGCTAAAACTCTAATGTTTTCTTGCTTCAACTCTTGGAATCTTCTATGGGACAAGCAAATAAACAGTGCTTGAAGAGACTAGACATTTCTAGTTAAAGTTTTTTCTAATTTTATAGCTAAAACAACCAGAGCAGAGCAGTCAGTAACTCAAGCCATATGGCTAGAGTTTCCGAATAGTCTTGATCACACTGCATGACCATTCTCAATTTATTTGTTGACAGTTACCAAGATACACAAACCCATGGCTGATGTTAATTTTACACTGGTGACTGAGTTTATCCTTTTGGGACTGACAGATAATGCTGAACTGAAAGTGGTCCTCTTCCTGGTGTTCCTGCTCATCTATACTGTTTCCTTGATGGGTAATCTAGGAATGTTCCTTCTAATCCAAATAACTCCCAAACTCCACACGCCCATGTATCGTCTCCTCAGCTGCCTGTCACTCATTGATGCCAGCTATTCGTCAGTCTTTGCTCCCAGAATGCTGCTGAACTTCTTTGTTGAACGGGAGAGAATCTCATTCTCTGCATGTATTGTGCAGTACTTTTTATTCGCGTCTCTTATTGCCGCTGAGGCCTTCTTGCTGGCAGCAATGGCTTATGACCGCTATATGGCCATTGTGAACCCTTTACTTTATACTGTGGCTATGACAAAGATAGTTTGTGTTGTTCTGGTCATTGCATCATGTGTAGGAGGTGTAATCAACTCATTGATTCACACAATTGGCTTGCTGAAGTTGTCTTTCTGTGGGCCAAATGTCATCAGGCACTTCTTCTGTGACATCCCCCCGCTGTTGAAGCTGTCCTGTTCTGACACATCCATGAATGAGCTGCTGCTTTTAATCTTCTCTGGCCTTATTGCCGTGATCACTTTCATGATTGTGGTGGTCTCCTACATCTTCATTGTTGCCGCTATCCTGAGGATCCCCTCCACAGCAGGCAGACACAAAGCCTTCTCCACGTGTGGGTCACATCTCACAGTTGTGACTCTACTCTACGGCTCTGTAAGCTTTAGCTACATTCAACCAAGCTCCCAGTATTCCTTAGAACAAGAAAAGGTGGTATCTGTGTTTTATACCCTGGTTGTTCCTATGTTAAATCCGTTAATTTATAGTTTAAGAAACAAGGAAGTGAAGGATGCTGTGAAAAGGGCTAAAGAAATGAAGCATATTCCTTGTTAATGTCATACCATATGTGCAAAATTATTTGTAGACAAATGAGTGCTTTGGATAATGGTATTTATATGCATTTATTAAAATCATGAACTGTTTTGCAATGGAAGGAAAAAACTTGGAAGAATAGCATGTCATAGTACAAATGGCTGGTTACTGTGTAAACTAAGCTAAAAAGCCATACTGGGTCCAGTTTAGCTATCTCTGGCTAATTGTTAACATTTCTATTCCTGTATCTTTTCCTGTGGTCATGTATGGA
>SJYV01004597.1:7451-21592 GCA_006410875.1 Neotragus pygmaeus | reverse complement strand
TTCTTTGGAAGGAATGATGCTAAAGCTGAAACTCCAGCACTTTGGCCACCTCATGCAAAGAGCTGACTCATTGGAAAAGACTTTGATGCTGGGAGGGATTGGGGGCAGGAGGAGAAGGGGACAACATTGGATGAGATGGCTGGATGGCATCACGGACTCGAGGGACGTGAGTCTGAGTGAACTCCAGGAGTTGGTGATGAACAGGGAGGCCTGGCGTGCTGCGATTCATGGGGTCTCAGAGAGTCAGACATGACTGAGCGACTGAACTGAACTGAACTGAATTAACATAGGGCTTTTCTCATTGTTGAATCAATGATTGCCACCAGGCCTCCATATCCTTAGGCACCTGGGAATATATTAATCAATGTATTTGAAATATAGAAAAGAAAATATAGTAGTTTTTTATGTTAGCAATACTAGATTTTTTGAGTTAATGAATTTTCTCTTTTGTTATAGACCAACTGTAATTTGTTATAAATCACTGTGTCCTTGCTATGTAAAAATGTAACTTTATCACTATCTTAAGACTATATAGATCTTAAGGGGAACATTGTGAAGGGTTTTCATTTGTTGAGCTGATGTTTTGCTGCTAAATCTCCATATTCCCTGCCTTTATAATGAACATAACTAGCATATAGGAGAAAAAAATATTAACCTTTAAGATTAATCATGTTAACCTTGGGTTAAATAAATTCCTTTCTTGATTGTAACTCACTACACCCTCACTCTATAGGAATGCAGCTTTATTTGGAGGGTGGTGCCTGGTTTAAGAAAAAAACACCCTTGGAAAAAATAAGTTTTTTGGTTATCAGAAAGAAAGGATCATAAAATGTCAGCAGGCCTCATGGCCAAAAGATGATGTAAAACCCCTAAAACCTTTTTTTTATTCATTTATGTGAAGCACCTGATTTTGACAAGGGTCAGGTCCCCACATGACTCTGTATTCATCCCTACATGTAACAAAAGTTATATAAGCAAACCTGAAAAATAAAGAAATCAGATAAGTTTCTGGAAAGACTGATTCACCCATGTCGTTTCTTTCTTGCTTTCCGTTTTTCTGGCTGAATTCCCATCTGGAATGTGGGTACTCACCAAGCCTGCTAATTTTGCCTGGGCTTCTAAGATCGGACCGGGGAGGACTCAGTGCCTCCTCTTCTTCGGGAGAATGGAAAGACGTCTGTGGCCTACGTAGATGGTGATTGGTATTCCACATAAACCAAGTTATTCAGCCTCTTTTTCTCCACTAATATTTCTTACTACACTATCCGTTTCTAATCTCTCTCTATAGCTGTAATTAAATAAGTTTTTCCTAGAATGCCAATTCCATCCCCACCTTCGAATTACTCTAGACCCACCAGACTGGACCCCGGCAATAAGCTTTGTCTTTCTCAATCTACTGTAACTTGAGTACTATATGCTTTATGTCGGTATTACTATTTTAAATGAATATCAACCTAGTATAGCAGAGAATTAAAGGGAAGAAAATTACAGTTTTATTAGTAATAATACATTCCCCCAAATAATAATCCAGTAATGCTCCCAGTTTTAAATGACTTTCTATCCATGTATTATTGAGGTCCCCTACTCATTTTTCCTTAGTAGGTGTTTCAATTTTGAAATAGAATGTAGAAAACAATGGAGTGGAAAATTCTGAAAATCACCTGGGATTTTATATGCTTCAAGATTAAGTATGTAATTATTAGTTTTTTTTAGTTAGTAGGGTTTTCTTAGCACATATAGCTCACTGTAGGGTGATTGCTACTGAGTGAAGGATGTTTATTGTGAACTGCAGTCACCAAACAGGTGTTGGAGATAAAGGTTGCAATGCTAGGAAGACACAGGCTTCCGTTGTGGAGGGAAAACCTTACAGTGTCTGTCATTTACAGTCTACTCTTCAGATTTTTCAAACCATTTACTCTTCCTTTGCTCATTTAATAATTTGAGTTGCTTTAATTTCTTTTCCTACTGAGTTGCATGGGTCTCTTATATATACTTGGATACGAAGCCCTTACCAAATATGTGATTTGCAAAATTTTTCTTTTTCATTCCATAGGTTTTCATTTCATTTTATTGATGGCTTCTTTTACTATGCAAAAGGTTTTGAGTTTGATGTGGTCTCACTAGTTTATTTTGCAGTTCTTGCCTTTGCTTTTGATGACTGAGTTGTTTGAGCTGCTTGTATTTTGGAAAGCAATCTTTTATCAGTTGCTTTATTTGCTTTTATCTTCACCCATTCTTACCAAAACACATAGACAGGCTGAATGGATAAGGAAAAAAGACCCATATATATGCTGTTTACAAGAGACCCACTTTAGTCCTAGAGACACATACACACTGAAAGTGAGAGGATGGAAAAAGATATTCCATGTAAATGGAAATCAAAAGAAAGCCAGATTGGCAATTCTAGTATCAGAAAAAATAAACCTTAAAATCAAAACTATTATAAGAGATAAAGAAGCACAGTACCAAATGATCAAGGGATCAGTCCAAGAAAAAGACATAGCAATTTTAACTATTTATTTACCCAACATAAGAGCACCTCAATACATAAGATAAACACTAACTGACACAAAAGGGGGAATTGACCATAACACGATAATAGTAGTGCATGTTAACACCGCACCTATGCAAATGGACAGATCAACAGAACAGAAAGTTAATAAGGAAATATAAGCCTAAAAGGAAATATTAGAGCAAACAGACCTAACTGATACCTTCTGCACATTCCATTCAAATGCAGAAGAATACAATTACTTCTCAGGTGCGCATGGAGCATTTTCCTCATCTTGGGTCACAATCAAAACTCAATAAATTTAAGGAAATTGAAATTATGTCAAGCATTTTCTCTGGCCACAACACTATGAGACTAGATATTGATAATAGGAAAAAATAACTTTAATGAACACAAACACGTGGTGACTAAACAATACATTTCTAAATAATGAAAAGGTTACTAAAGAAATAAGGGAAATCCAGACATTCCTAGAAACAACAATGAAAACATGATATCTAAAACATACAGGATGCAACAAAGGCATTTCTAAGAGGAAGTTTATAGTAATACAAATCCTACCTCAAGAAACACATTGAGTAGACAACCTAACTTTACATATCTTTAACTCTTTTAAAATTTCTCTTATCAATGTCTTAAAGGTTTTGTATAAAATTTTTCAACACCTTGCTTAAGTTTATTTCTAAGTGTTTTATCTTTTTTTGATGCAATAGTAAATGGGATTGTTTTCTTTATTCCACTTTCTGATAGTTCATTGTTGATAGATAGATTGGCAACTGAGTTTGTATATTGGAATATAGTAAACATAATATATGCTACATCTTTAAAGAATATACATTTTCCCACAAATAAGACATGCATATGATCAACAGGTATATGACAAGATGCTCAGCATCACTAATAATCAAAGGAAATGCAGATCAAAAGCACAAGAGATATCACCTCATAACTGTTGGAAAGGGTAGTACAAAAAATGTAAGAAAAGACAAATGTTATTGAGGATGTGGAGAGAACGAGCGCTTATGCGTTGTTGGTAAGGATGTATACTGGTGCAACTCCCACAGAAACATATTGTGGAGTTTCCTCAAGAAATTTAAAAGAGAACAGTTATGTGATCCATTATCCCACTTTTGGATATATAGTCATTGTCTCAAAGAGAGATCATGAAATCATTGTCTTAAAGAGAGATCTGTATTCCCATGTTCATTGCAGCATTATTCACAGTAGCCTTGTTATAGAAACAACAATGTTTCAACAGGTGAATGGATTAAAACAATGTGATGTGACATATATAGGTAAATATTATTTAGCCATTAGAAAAAGAAAGAACTCCTTCCATTTCTGGCAACACGGATGAAACTGGAGTGTATTATGCTAAGTGAACTCAGTCAGAGAAAGACAAATACCATAGGATCTCAAGTATAAGGAATTTAAAAAAAAAAAAAAAAAGATGAAACTCAGAGTAGAAAAATGATTGCCAAAGAATGGAGGGTAGGACAAATAGGGAGAGATTTTTAAAGGTTAAATATTTTCATGTATAAAAAAGTAATAAGGTTTGAGGATCTAAGTTTGAGCTTAATGATCTAATCATGAGATCTAATCATGAGACTGAACAAGCTCTGGGAGTTCTTTATGGACAGAGAAGCCTGTGTTACCACAGTCCATGAGGTCACATAGAGTCGGACACCACTGAATGACTGACTGAAGTGAAGAGAGTGGAACTTACCTGTGTTCTCCTCAAAAGGCAAAAGTTGTATGGTTATGACAGTGTTACTTAATAGAAAGGGAAACTTGTTTTTAATACATGTACAAATCAGGGTGGACAAGATGATGGAGGGGTAGATGGAAGTAGGGTACACCTCTCTCCACTGATGCATCAAGAACATCCAAAGATGCAGCAATTCCCACAGAAGAACAGGTGAATACTGGCAGGACTCCCTGACTACTGAGAAGGAATATCCAGATCCATACCGAATTCAGCAGAACAAAGGAAAGAAGGGACAAGGAGGAAGGGAGAAGAAGGAGGAGAACAAGAGGTACCAGCCTGCACCTCGGGGAGAAGGAACTGAAGCGCAGGAGAGAGATTCCCATGCCCAAGGCTGTCCACTGGGATGGGGGAGGCATTTGAAGCAGTTGGGGAGTGAACTCACTAATATGTGACAGCTGAACAGAGTGAGAACCACACAGACAAGCCATGCTGCAGCCTTTCATACCTCGGACAGGGCTATAAGTCCACTGGTGTCCACGGAAGCTGGGAGCTGGAGCCATGGGGATTGCAGAATGATCCCAGGATGAAGACTTCTGTTGACTGTGGGAAGTCAGCCTGATGGGATGGGATGGAGGAAATCTCCTGCATGGGATGCTTCTTAAGGAAAACCAGGATAACATATAATAGGGTTCCACTGAATGTGGAGTAGAGCTATCTCTTTCTCCATGCTGGTACCTGCAGGTTGAGCAATAGAGAAAGACTTCAGTGAAGGTGGTCCTTGAGTGCCTGATGCACTAAGCAATGGAGAATTTTGAATGTCTATATAACCGACCCTAACTTATTCTCTATCTAAATTTTGGGTTTTAGCATCGTAATGTTTATATGAACTTAAATTTCTTCCTGTAGAGTTTCTGTTTTACAAATTAAGCTAATTCCTCACATCTGTCTCATTCTTGGTATTTCAAGAAACTTTGAGCCCCTTCCTTCCTCTCAAGGCAATACTGCACTTTACTTTGCTGCCATTGCTGACTTCCCATACTTTGACTTCTTGGCTAATATATTCTATGTCTTTCTCTATTCACTATTACTTTAGTAGTATGTTCCTTAGGTTGGTATTAATATTTATAATTAATTATTATCCTGATGCAACTGAGAACCAAAAGGAATACGGTTAAAACAGTAGTAATACATTAACCCCAAATTATAATCCATTAATGCTCCCATTTAAAACTAATTTTCTATCTATATATTATTGAGATCTCTTGACTCATTTTCCTTACTAGGTGGCTCAATTTTGAAATGAAACATAGAGACAATGTATGTTAAACTCTGGAAATTACCTTCCTTTTGATATGCCTCATTAGTAAGTATGTAAATATTAGTCCCCCAAACCCAGTGGGGCTGTTCTTAGTACATATTATAGCTCGCTGTGGGGTGATTGCTATTGATGGAAGGATGTACACTATGAATTGTAATTGTCAAACAAGTGAGTGGAGATGTAGAACGTAAAGCCAGGAAGTCACAGGCTTTTGGTGTTCTAGAAGGAAAACCTTGCTGTGTCTCTCATCTACAGTCTAATCTTCAGATTTAGTGAAACTGTTACTTTTCTTATTCTCCATTAAAAATTTGGATTATTTGGGGGTTTTTGTCCTTGAGTTGTATGTCTCATGTGTTTTAGGATATTAAACCCTTAACAAATATATGACTTGGAAATATCCTCTGTCAATCTACTGTAAATTGCCATTTGATTTTGTTGATGTTTCTTTGTTTGGAGTTTGATGTGGTCTCACTAGTTTGTTTTTGGAGTTGTTGACTTTGCTTTTGGTGTGAAATCCAAAAATTCACTGCAAAAACCGATGGCAAGAAGATTACGTCAATGCATTCTTCTAGGGGTTTAATTGCTTAAAGTCTTATGTTCAACTTTTTAATCCCTTCTTAATTGATTTTTGTGTATAGTAAAAGACAGGGACACAGTTTCATTTTTTCAAAGGACTATCCAGTTTTCCCAGTGCCATTTTGAAAAGCTTGCCCTTTCCCCACTGGATGGACAAGTGGCTCCCTTTTCATAAGCTAACCGACAATATATGAGTATGATTTCTTTCTAGCTTCGCTGTTCTGCTCTGTTGATCTATGTGTCTGTTTTTGCGCCAGAAGCAAATCATTCTGTTTTGATTACTATAGCTTTCTAATACAATTTGAAATCAGCAACCCTAGTCTCAAACGTTGTTCTTCTTTCCCAAGATCACTTTCACTCTTTGGTGTTTTGTGATTTAATACAGCAGAATAGACCAAAAAGAGATGGGAAAAGTACACAGAAGAAATATACAAAAATATATCTTAATGACTCAGATAATCACAACAATGTAGTTTGTTACTCAGAGCCAGACAATCTGGGATGTGAAGTCAAGTGGGTCTTAAGAAGCATAGCTGCCCATAAAGTTAGTGGAGATGATAGAATGCCACCAAAGCTATTTAAAATCCTCAAAGATGATGCTATTAAAGTGCTCCACTCAATGTGTCAGAAAATTTGGAAAAACCAGCAGTGGCCAGAGGACAGGAAGAGGTCAATCCACGTCCCAATTCCCAGGAAGGTCAGTACTAAAAAATGTTCAAGCCACTGAACAGTTGAACTCATCTCCCATGCTAGTAAGTTTATGCTCAAAATCTTCCAGGCTAGGCTTCAGCATTATGTGAACCTAGAACTTCCAGATGTTCAAGTTGCATTTAGAAAAATCAGAGGAACCAGAGATCAAATTGCCAACAGTTGCTGTAACATAGAGAAAGTAAGGGAATTTCAGAAAAATATCTGCTTCATTGACCTCACCAAACAGTGTGGATCACAACAAATTGGAAAATTCTTAAGGAGATGGGAATACCAGAACAACTGTATCTGTCTTCTGAGAAACCTGTTTGCAGTTAAAAATGCAACAGTTAGAGGCAGATAAGGAACAATAAACTGGCTCAAAATTAGTGAAGGAGTCCATCAAGGCTGAACATTGTCACCCTGCTGATTTAACTTATATGCAGACCATGTCATGTGAAATGTTGGTTTCAATGAGTCCAAAAGGCTGGAATAAAGACTGCTGGGAGAAATATCAACAACCTCGGATCTGTGAATGATACCACTCTAATGGCAGAAAGTGAAGAGGAACTAAAGAACCTCTTGAGGAGACTGAAAGAGAGTGAAAAAGCTGGCTTAAAATTCAATATCAGAATAGCTAAGATCACTGTATCTTATCCCGTCATTTACATGGCAAATAGAAGGGGAAAAGGTGGAAGTAGTGACAAATTTCCTCTTCTTGGGCTCTAAAATCACTGTGGATGGTGACTGCAGACATGAAATTAGACGATGATTGCTTCTTGGGAGGAAAGCTATGACAAACCTAGACAGTGTGTTAAAAGCGAAAACATCACTTTGCTGACAGAGGTCTATATAGTCAAGGCTAAGCTCTTTCCAGTAGTTACGTACACATGTAAGAGCTGGACAGACAATGAAGATGGCAGAGTGCTGAAGAACTGATATTTTCGAACTGTGGTGCTGTAGAAGACTCTTGAGAGTCCCTTGGGCACCAAGGAGATCAAATCAGTCAACCTTAAAGGAGATCAACCCCATTTACTCTTCAGAATGACTGATGCTGAAGCTGAAGCTGAAGCTCTAACACTTTGGCCATCTAATGTGAATAGCTGATTCATTGGAAAAGACCCTGTTGCTGGGAAAGATTGAAGGCAGAAGGAAAGGAGGGTGACAGAGAATGAGATTGTTGGATGGCATCACCAATTCAATGGACGTGAACTTGGGCAAATTCTAGGAGATGGTAAGGGACAGGGAAGTCTGGCGTGTTGCAGTCTGTGGACTCACAAAGAGTCAGACGAGACCTGGCAACTGAACAACAACAACATTTTTATACAAGTTGTAGAATTTTTTTTTTTCTGTTTTGTGAACCATGCCTTGGAATTTTGAAAGACACTGCAATGAATATATAGATAGCTTTGGGTAGTAAGGATGTATTAACAATATTATTTGTTCCTGTCAATAAATATGAAATGTTTCCTTTTGTTTCTTTATACATTTCTTTCATGAGTGTCTTGAATGTTTTCATACATAGATCTTTCAACACCTTGCTTAAATATATTTCTAAGTATTTTATTTTTTGATGCAATTGTAAATGGGATTATTATATTTCTGTTATTTGTTTTGGTGTATGGATAGGTAACTGAGTTTTATATATTCAAATACAGTTTACAAAATGCATGCTATTTTTAAGAACAGACAATTTTCTCCCTAAATAAGAGATACAGAATGCCCAAGAAGTATATCACAAGATGCTCAACATCACTATCAGGGAAGTCCAAATCAAAAGTACAACATAGACCACCTCATTCCTGTTTAAATGGCTTTTACCATAAAGTAATAAATAAGTGTGGTTGAGGATGTCTAGAAAATGGAGGTCTTAACGGATTATTGGGAGGAATGTATATTGGTGCAACTTCCATGGAATACCTTCTGGAAGTATCTCATGAAATTTCACAAGGAACAGTTATGCGGCCATTAACGCACTTCTGTATATATATTCATTTCTGCATATATATTCAAAGGAAATGAAATAATTATCTCAAAGAAAACCCGTATACCCATGTTCATTGCATCTATATTCACAGTAGCCTAGAAACAACCAAGTATGGGAACAAACTAGGTATCTGTCAGCAGGTGAAGAGATTAAAACAATGCAATGTTATATATATATATATATGTATATATATATATATATATATGAATTTTATTTAGCCATTGAAAAAGAAAGAAATTCTTCCATTTGTGGCAGCATGGATGAAATTGGTGGGCCTAATGCTAAGNAAAAATCTTTTCTAATACATATGCTAATGAGGGTCAGCACTATGGCAGAGGGGTAGGTAGAAATGGCAAGTATACTAGAGTGGGTTGCCATTTCCTCCTCCAAGGAGCTTCCTGACCTAAGGATTGAACCATCTCCTGTGTGCAGATTCTTTAGCAGCTGAGCCATCAGAGAAGTCCTAACAAAACTATCATATGCCCTAGAAATTCTATTGAGCATATGCCCTGAGAAAACCATAATTCATAGTGACACAACTACCCCAAAGTTCACTGCAGCAGTGTTTACAATAGCCAGGACATGGAAGCAATCTAGATGTGCATTGAGAGAGGAATGGATAAAGAAGTTGTGGCACATCTACACAAAGGAATTTTAATTAAGCTTAAAAGGAAGCGAGTTTGGGTCACTTGAGCTGAGGTGGATGAACATGCAACCTGTTATATAGAGTGAAATAAGTCAAAAGGAGAAAACCAAATATTGTATATTAATGTGTATATATGGAATCTAGAAAAAAATGGCACTGGTTAACCTATTTTCAGAGCAGGAAGAAAGACANCCTTAAAAGGAAGCGAGTTTGGGTCACTTGAGCTGAGGTGGATGAACATGCAACCTGTTATATAGAGTGAAATAAGTCAAAAGGAGAAAACCAAATATTGTATATTAATGTGTATATATGGAATCTAGAAAAAAATGGCACTGGTTAACCTATTTTCAGAGCAGGAAGAAAGACATAGACAGAGAAGAGGTTTGTGGATACAATGGGGGAAGGAGAGGGCAAGTTGAATTGAGAGAGTAGCATTGACACTTAGTACATTACCAAATGTAAAATATTAATAGATAGCTAGTGGGAAGTGGCTGTGTGACACAGGAAGCTTACCCAGTGCTCTGTGACAACCTAGAGAAGCGGGATAGGGTGCGTCGTGGGGGGATTCAAGAGGGAGGGGATACATGTATACTTATGGCTGGTTCACATCATTGTACAGCAGAAACCAACACATTGTAAAGCAATTATACTCCAGTTAAAAGTAAATTTATGTCTCTTTTGCTGTCTCGCATACAGGGTTATCATTACCATCTTTCTAAATTCCATATATATGTGTTAGTATACTATATTGGTGTTTTTCTTTCTGGCTTACTTCACTCTATAATATGGTAAAACCAATACAATATTGTAAAGTAATTAATCTCCAATTAAATTAAATAAATTTATACTAAAAAGTATAAGTTACCTATGGCAAAAAGTAAACTTAAAAAATAATATATACATATATCAAATTATCATGTTGCTGCTGCTGCTGCTGCTGCTAAATCGCTTCAGTTGTGTCCAACTCTGTGCGTCCCCATAGACGGCAGCCCATGAGGCTCCTTCTTCCCTGGGATTCTCCAGGCAAGAACATTGGAGTGGGTTGCCATTTCCTTCTCCAATGCATGAAAGTGAAAAGTGAAAGTGAAGTTGCTCAGTCGTGCCCAACTCTAGCGACCACATGGACTGCAGCCCACCAGGCTCCTCTGTCCATGGGATTTTCCAGGCATAATTACTGGAGTGGGGTGCCATTGCCTTCTCCAAATTATCATATTATATACTTTAATTATCTTATAGTTTTATTTGCCAATTCTGTCTCAAAAAATACTCTGCTTGCTAGTCACTATTCATGACAGTTGATTTATATATGCCAGTGACTACACAGGAAAAAGAAAAACTTTGCAGTATCTACTGAGAAAGGCAAAATGGAGACTTTTCCAATGCTTAAATATCACTTAAGCAAAAGGATTAATAATTAAGTAGTTCTCAGTGGATAACTAGCCCCTCAGCATCTGGCCTCAATTTTAACTGGACCCTGCTTCTCCTCTTTCTAGTGCTTTAGTAGGTTCCTTATCCTTGAGGGCAAATTTAACAAGTCAGCTTCCATACAAATGTTATAACTGGGTGCTTAGTCTCTAGAGGTGAAAAAGTCACTTCTACCTGCACCTGCCTGTGTGAAAGAAAAGCCTTCCCTGTGTCATTTCTGTTTTTAAGGAGATCCAAGTGACGGTAGCACTGAGGGGGAGGTTTTGTTTTCCAAGCTGGATCCTCTTGTCAGGACTGGATCGGTGGTGCATGAAATTTTTCAGGCTGCTTGAGCAGTAGTGGCTGTCTGACGCTTGCATACATATGCCCATCACAACCACACCACCCACATAATAAATGATTGGCATGCATAGGAAAGTTAGGTTCCCATTTTCCAGTGACTGAAGATAAAAATTTTAGACTTATTTTGTTGCCCTAATTTTTTTTCTTTTCAGAGTAAATGTGAATAAAAAATGTGAAAATCCCACACAAAACCTTCAAATAAGAAGAAAATCTTAACGTTCCTCCTTCATTATCTAAAAAAAGTATTCAACAAATATAAATGCATAGACATCAATATATTCATAAAGATACACATAACGGTTAGCTGAAGGATCTTCTAACAAGGATGTCATTAACTTTGATGTGGAAGTTCTCTGACAGTGTTATGATGCCAATCACTAAAAGGTTTGACATTTTTCATGTGGCTGAAATATATTTTATCTTCTGGACACTGCAGATCATAAAGCCTTTGTGAGGCTACAGCAAAAACTGAGAAACTTGCTCTTCTTTTACTATCACCACCTCTGATTTTTGAACCTCTGGGGGTGTCTTATCAATAGAAGTCTCATCTGAAATTGCTGCTGTTAAAATGAACATGTGTTGCATTTGGAAAGATACTTTTATTATTTGTTACCATAATAGCTGGAATTTTTGACTATTTTTCCATTCTGTAGGAAATTTTACATTTTAAAATATGAGTGCTTGTATTAAAGTTATAGGGACTTTGCATAAAATTTTTTTAAAAAGTAATGCTTTTATCAATATTTGGAACTAGAAAATAGGATTGGGGTGACCTGATTTCTCTCAGTCCTTTTGCTTGGTTACAGAGTGGAAACCACATCAGATGGTGACCATTCTGCTCCTCATACAATTCCTGGGAAGTCAGTCCACAGTCTCTTTTAATGATCCACCCCAGGACTCAACAACCCAGATGGCTAAAATTTCTTATTATATATACCTTGAAGCTTGAAGTCATTCAATGTTTTGTTTTCCATTTTCCGTGGAATTTGAAACTTCTCTAGTCTAATAATTCCTAATAATCTTTTTTGTGATTATTAGAGGATCTTTAGCATAATTTCCTAAGAGTAAGCCATCTTCAGCATGTAGCATTTCTCATGTCTTATTTACACTCTATCTTATGGATATTTTGGTATATGAATAGATAATTATGATTGAAATTGTTTCAAAGCTCCATAATTTACAAAGCAATTTTTATATCCATGCTGGTCTTAGTCTCATTGTGATAAACAAGGGAACAAGGGTTTCATGCACTTAAGGAAGAAAGAAACCTGGGAAGCAAAGAAGGAAGTTAAGGTGATGTGTATGTAATGAAGGGTTGAATAGAGCAGGAAATGGATGTAAGAACATGAAATAATGGGATGCTTAAGTATTTCAGTGGCCAAACTATGTAAGATAGATGGATCTGCCAAGAACAGTTGCCCTTTTCTGATTCACAAATTTTTGTAGCAAAATCAAAGCCTCATATATTTTGCAGACTCTCGTCTGATTGAATCCCATCCTGACAAAACTGGCACACAGATGCTCCGCACACAGGTGTGTACACAGACCTTGGCAAGTGAAATGACCTGATTTGCACTGTGGCTACCAATCGCTCTCTGGTCTGCCCCTCTTTGCCTCCAATTTTCTGTACTCTTCCTGCATGTTCTACTGGGTAGGATGTGGGAAACAGGTAGCTCCAACTCACACATTAAAGGTTGTGGGGATAAAGTTGACTCCATTGCAAATTAAAGTTACACTGATGGTTCAGCAGTAAAGAAACCACCTGCCAATAAAGGAGACATGGGTTCGATTTCCTGAGTGGTGAAGATTCCCTGGACAAGGAAATGGCAACCCAATTTTGTATTCATGCCAGGGAAATCCCATGGGCAGGGGAGCCTGGTTGGTTATGGTCCAGGGGGTTGCAAAAGAATCAGGCACAAATTAGTGACTAAATAACAAAATCAGGAGAGTCTTTTCCCCCATCATTCTCTCTTTCTGGCCATGCTGAATATGATTTAAAAACTGGGGATTTGGAGTTGAAGTTGAAAATCAGAAACATGTATTATTTTTCCAATTGAAGGAGGAATCTGTAGACTCAGTCCATAAATGTTTAAAATTTTAGAACTTCACTAAGTTGTGATGACTACAGCGAAACAGTCAAGGTTGAGAAATAGAAGCTCAACCTTCTCTCCCAGCAAGACAGCTGCCAGATGACACTGTGCTCTGAGCTTGTTCTCTTGGCCTCTGTTATGCTCATCTCCTGTATGCAGAGCAAGAAAACTTAAAAAGCTATTAGGGTTTGGTGGGCTACTCAATGGCAAACATTTTCTCCTTCAATCCCACAAATAAAACAATTTTTTTTTTTTTTTTGGAAACTGTAAAGAAAGATTTATGGACCTTCAGGTTAAAAAACCATCTGGTGCTTTGTAGTTTGCAGGCTGGTTGCTTTGAGAGTTCAAAGTTTAGACTGACCACACCACTATTGTTACCACTCCCTCCTTCTTGAACAGTTCAATTTCGTTTCTACATTGATATCTAAGAAGTTAGTCTTTTAAACTTACTGGACAACTTGTAAAAATCAGTAGGATTTAGGAGAATGTACCTGTTGCTTTTTAAGGGCACTTTTACTGTTTGACCCTTGCTGCATTTAGAAGTCCAGTTGGTGACCTCTGAGTTTCCACTTAACTTAGCTTAGCTTCCTTGTGGGAGCATTGTGTACTTTGGGTTTTGTTTTAGCAGTTGGTGACTTTGAGCCCTCTCAGTAAAGTGTTTAGGCTGAGGAGGACTCAAAAGAGCTTTCTCATGGGATATTTCCAAGCTAAGTAGTCTTCCTCTCAGCATATCAAACCCATATATAAAAAATGGTTTCCAGCCTCTATAGAGTGTTCTGGTGGAGCAACTCAGATCAAAGGCTTGATATTTGAAAAATGCACATTCACACTGCAGAGCAAAAAAAAAAAA
>SJYV01004596.1:0-30365 GCA_006410875.1 Neotragus pygmaeus | reverse complement strand
ACCCCCCCACCCCAACCCCCGCCCTTGGAAGCCTGGCATCTTAATCACTGGACCGCCAGGGAAGTCTACTGCCTACCTTCCCAATTTTGATATCAGAACTTTCAGGAAGGTAGGCGTCTAAGGCAGCTCAGTCTGTTGTCAAGATCATTGCAATCCACAGAATATGAACTCTGAACTGGATCATGTTTTTCATACACATGCACACACATACACACACCGACTACAATACCACATTCGTTAATTTAACACACCTTAATTGAGCTTCTAGTTTGTGTGGGAACAGGTGCATAAGACATGACTTTAAGTCGTTCACAGCAACTTTGGTCAGAAAGACAGTGCCACTAGCAACGAACACATCCTGGTATAAGGCTTAATGGAGATGTACCATGGGATGAAAGAGGAAGGGCTGCTGATCTTGCCCCGGAGGTAGGTGGTAGCTGAGAGGAAATAGGGAATTTAGGATAGGAGCAACTTTACATTCTTTTTTTTTCACAGGGAAATATTTGTCTGTGGGGCTAATTCTATCATCAGTAATTATATAGATTTAAAAGATTTGAATAATGCATCAGTTTCAAATTTGCATCTCTATTATGATAATATTAGCTAACATTTATTGCAGTGTAAGCCAAGCAGTGTTTGATGAGTTTCAGTCATTTGATGCTCACAGCAGTCTTATCAAGTTGGTACTGTTATTATCCTCTCCTTTTGTTATTGATGTTAAAATTGAAACACAGAGATTTCACAATTACTTCCTCTTATGCATTAATTGAGTTGATACTGCCACAAGTGTATTTATAGAACCATTATTGACTTTTATATTATATTTTTAGAATATTAAAATTTTTTTTTACTTCCCATACTTTTGTTTCTGAGGCCTAAAATCTCTTTCTGAAACTACAGATTTTTAACTCCTGAAAGCAATCTCATGGCTGTGGATTTCTGCAAGAGGTTAAAAAAATTGTTGCTTCAACAGAATTATTTTTAATAAATAAATTGCATATATCCCACTTCCTTAAGATTCAGAAAACAACTGAAATTTTAGTTTTTGAGTGCTTGACAGTAGATTGTCATCAGGATGAGGAGGTATTGCAGTGATGTTAGATCAACAGCTGATCTTGATGTAAATATAGGTGAGGAGTGCTCAGTAAAGTATTTTGATTTTTATGTGGAAAAATTTTTATATACCATTAACTCAGCAATTTGATATCTAGTCTTACTTCAAAGATTGTATATTTGTATATAGTTGAGTATTATATAGTTTAAAGACATGTATATGGTATATTTAATCATGTACATATACTCTATACATACATTGTTACAGAAGCACATGAAACATCATTTGCAATTCTTGTAAAAGATAAGACCTCAGATTCTGGAATCAAAAAGAGCTGGAATCAAAAAATTCCTACTTTCATTTTGTTTACATTTGCCTTGTATATCTTTGCCCATCCTTTTGTTTTCTAACCATTTAAATTACTTTAATTTACATGTATCTTTCAATCACCATGAAGATAGGTTTTGTTCTATGAGTCAATTTGAAAATCTCTTTCAACATCAGTTGAGTCCATTTACATTTATTGATGTGTCAGACTTTTTTTCTGGGGTCTGTCATTGTATTTTATATTTTCTGTTGTAAAATATATAAATGTTAAGTCTTTCACTGTGTAGTCTTCCCTTGCTTTCTTGTTCTTTTGATATTTAGGAAGGTTTGTGTTTTTGTCTTATTGCTTTATATGATATTTTTATATTACAGTTCACAGTAACTGTTAGTTTTCTTCTATCAAAAAAGTTAAAAGTCTTTTAAAATATTCTCTTCTCTCTTCCCCTTTCTCTTCTCTATCACCCAGTTTACATTTGCACTATGTATGCTTTTACTTCTGCTACTTGATTTGTAAGCTTTAAGGCTCTCTGTTGACTCCCAGCTGTTACATCAAGATAATGAGTTAGCTTATTATACTTCCTGTTCACTTTCTCCCATCACCTAATTTTTTAATTTGAATTTATACATTATTATAGACTATAATGTTTGTGTTCTGTTTTATCGCCTTTATCTTTTCTTCTTTTAGCCTTAATTTTTCAGTTAAATATGTTTAATGCTCACCCAGACACTTTTGAAGAAGTTTTTCCTAGTTGGTTAAAGTTTGTCATCTGATAGTTTCTCAGTAACAAATCATGAAAACAAAAGGGAATATTATTCTAACAACATTTTCAGAACTTCTTTTTGTTGCTTTACACTTAGGATGGCTTAGCAGATAATAAAGTCCTTGGCTCACTCTTTATTTCCTTGAGCATCTGACAGGTTTGTTCAGTGTCTTCTGGCATTAAACGTTGCTGTGTAGATGTGTAAAGCCAACTTGAATTTTTTTCCCATTGTTAATGATTTGATCTTTTTGCCTATTGGCCCAATGAATTCTGTCTCTAATATTTAGTAATTTTACTAGGGTATGCTGGTGGAGGATATGTTGGCACATGTGTGCTTTTTTAATATGTAGACTCAGATCCATTTTTATTTCAGGAAAGTTTTCTTTAATTACATCTTTAAATGTTTGTTTTGTTTGATTATTTTTGTTTTTGTTCCTGGTGACCCTAATTACATGTCTGTTGGATCTCCCTTTTTATATCTTTTCTGTTTATTATTTTGCTCTAATCCTTTTAAACACTTTTTCATTCATTTCTATCTTTAATGTCTCTTACTGTGTCTTCTGCAATCTCTTTTCTGTGTTCTCCTTTCAGTTTCTTCATGTCTGTGATGCTTTTGTTTATTCTTCTGTTTCTTCCTTGAGTTCTGCTAGTTCATGCTTCTTTTGTTCCTGTTGTCTAGTCAGTTCTTCCTTGAGTTCTTATTACATTTATGCTTTGTGATCTTCTTCATATTGGAGTGACTTCATTGATTAATTTCTTAATTTCGTGCAAGAGTATGTAGTTACAGTTTTTATTTTCTCTGTTGTAATGTTTTTCTAGCAGTATTCTTTGACAGTTGGTATGTTATGCTGCTCATTTCTACTGTTTTTCTTACAGTATCTCCAAGTCATTGCTGTGCCAGTTTCCCTTTGGTTTCCTGTGATTTAGTGAATTGGATTTTCCCTATTCAGTTATTTGTAGGAGGTATGGGTGGAACCAAAGTAGATTTCAGAGGTAGTTTTTTTTTTTAACATATGAAGCCTGATTGTGTTCTTTGTGGTGCCACAAATCCTCTGTCTCTCCAAACCAGACTAAGTCCAGGAGGCTTTTTGCCACTGCAGCATGCCAGCGTAAATCCCTCTTCTTAAGGATATGCATTTTCACGTTGCTTTCTGAGATCTGCCATTTTGGAGCCCTCTTCCTCACATGCCACACATTCTGTCTGTCTCTGCTCTCCACTTCCACTATAGATTCTGTCTTTTGTCAGCTTGGTTTGATCTCAGCCAGATTTCATGTATTGTGGAATTTTTATATTTTTGTTTTTCTCTTATACTTCTAGGAAAAGAGTTTTGTGAGGTTTTCTTTTTCTCTTTCTCCTTGTTGCTATGTATATTTTCTAGGAAGATTCACACCTATAACTCTACAGTGTTCATGCCAATGTAAAATTTTTATTCAACTATGTAATTATACTGCAGGCAACTCTATGTCCATTTAAATGTACTACTAGTTGATTACTATGAACTGGAGACTAGTTTTGCTACATATTTAAGTTCTTTTCTTTCTGTCCAAAAGCAAGACATAGCCTCCCCATTTTTTTTCCCCCTCCCAAATTGTTTTGGATTTTGGTTCTCAAACTGTTTTGTTTCTTGAAATACTTATCACTGGAGTATATAGAAGATAAATATTCTGTTTCCACTTGAAAGAAAATGTCACTAAAATGAATAGAAGAAGTAACTTATCTTTGATACTTGAGTAAGGAATATGAATGAAATGTAACATTAATACTATACTCTAGGATCTGGTCTATTGACCACTTTGAAAACTTTAAAGGTGACTAGTGCTACCAAACTTTGATAAAGATTATTTGTAGTATATTATAATATTAAATATATTAAGTATATATAATATATATTAGTTATATAAAAAGTATATTGTCTGTATTAAATAGGTATATTTATAGTTTGAATATGTTAGTCACTCAGTCATGTCCGACTCTTTGCAACCCCATGGATTGTAGCCCTCCAAGCTCTCCAGTGTATGTATGGATGTGAGAGTTGGACTGTGAAGAAAGCTGAAAGCCAAAGAATTGATGCCTTTGAACTGTGGTGTTGGAGAAGACTCTTGAGAGTCCCTTGGACTGCAAGGAGATCCAACCAGTCCATCCTAAAGGAGATCAATTTTGGGTGTTCGTTGGAAGGACTGATACTGAAGCTGAAGCTCCAGTACTTTGGCCACCTGATGTGAAGAGTTGACTCATTGGAAAAGACCCAGATGCTGGGAGGGAGGGATTGGGGGCAGGAGGAGAAGGGGACGACAGAGGATGAGATGGCTGGATAGCATCACCAACTTGATGGACATGAGTTTGGATAAACTCTGGGAGTTGGTGATGGACAGAGAGGCCTGGCGTGGACATGAGTTTGGATAAACTCTGGGAGTTGGTGATGGACAGAGAGGCCTGGCGTGCTGCAATTCATGGGGTCACAAGGAGTCAGACACTACTGAGTGACTGAACTGAACTGAACTGAAGCTCTTCTGTCCATGGAATTCTCCAGGCAGGAATACTGAAGTGGGTAGCCATTCCCTTCTCCAGGGGATCTTCCCAACCCAAGGATCAAACCCAGGTCTCCTGCGTTGCAGGGATTTTTTTTACAATCTGAACCCAGGGAAGCCCATATTTATAGTTTATCTGTTATAAACTAGTTTCAAGAGTTTCTTTTCAGAGTTTGCAAACTAGTGGCCATATTCAGCAGCCAGTGGGACTTTATTTGATCTTTGTAGTTTTTCAATTTTTTTAATTAGTTGGCAACATTTCAAAATTAGGGGGCTTTCCCAAAACATGAAAGATGAAACCAAAGTTTCCAGCTCTTGAGAAATGAGAAATGTGACTCTGTTGGGGCCACATGTCTGGCAGCAGCTTGCTGGAGTTGAGTGATGGCTGTCTCCTTAGATGGTCCTGTGCTCTCCTGTTGACCCAAGACCCCACCTCTTCCCTGTCCTCCTCGACCTGCTTTGCTCACTTACATTACTGCCTGGACCCCAGAGGCTTAAATGATATTCATTTAAAAATATTCAAGCAACAATTACTAGTCTATTTCTGCTGGGAATATGATAGTTTTGCATTTATGGCCTTTAACAATGCTTGTATCCTAATGAGTTGTACCATTAAAACTGAAAGTTGGCTAGTGACCTCAGGCTCTGATTTCATGCAGCAGAGGCATGTGATGAAAACTGCAAAATGAAATGCCATTAGTAAGAACTGTGGTCACAGGTGTTTCAAGTTTCATGTGCCATATTACTCGTCTAATGAAACGTTTCCTGTTACTTGTGCATTCAGTAATTGGTAGAATGTCTCATTTCTCCTTTTGAATGTAGTCATGGAAAACCTAGATGATTAAAAATTGGTAATTTCTTTTTGCTTTTCATATTTGAATATGAAAAACAGCAAGTCTAGTTGATTTGTTTCTTCAAATTGCAGTGTAGATAATTTTAAAATAGTGTCATAAAAAGCATGCATAAATTTTAGTTATAAGGTTATACTTTTTTTTAAGTTTGGTAGATCTGATCAAGTTTTGCTAGTGACACCCTTTCCCCCCAATTTTTTATTACTCATTAAGCTTTAAGAAACCATTATGAGTCAAGTATATAAACATGTTTTACATATGCTGTTAGGAATATGCATTGTTTGACACTTTTAAGGGATAAAATATCTGTAAATTTAAACACATCAGGATGTTTCTGAATCATCAAAAGACTAAACTATGATCAATATAGTTTTTGTTGTTGTTGTTTAGTCACTATATGATAAGAATATATATGTGTATCTAAATATATAAAAATTGAGATAGAACTCACATACCATAAATTTTGCTGTATTTGAATGTACAATGTAATGGGTTTTACTAAAGTCACAAGATTGTACAGCCATGAGCACTGACTAATCCTAAGACATTTCATCATCCCTAAAAGAAACCCCAAACTGTTTAGTCCTCACTCTCCATTTCCTCTTCCCTTCAAGTCCTGGCAACCACTAATCTCTATTCTGTCTGTATGGATTTGCCTATTCTGGACTTTCATACAAATGGAATTGTACAGTATGTACCCTGTGTGTCTGACTTCTTTCACATAGCATAGTGTTTTCTAGATTCATCCATGTTATAATGCGTTAGGACTTATTCCTTTGTATGTCTGAATAATACTCCATTGTGTAGGCAGATCACATTTCATTTATATATTCATCAGTTGATGAACATTTGGGTTGTTTCCACATGTTGGCTACTGTAAATAATGCTTACAGAAACATTCATGTATGAGTTTTGGGGTAAATATGTGTTTTCAGTTCTCTTGGACCCAGGAGTCCAATTGCTGGGTCATATGATAATTCTGTGTTTAACTTTTTGAGGAGCTGCCAGACTATTTTCCATAGCAGTTGTCATGTTGAGCATTCTTACCAGCAGGGTAGAAGAGTTCCAGTTTCTCCATATCCTCACTAATACTTTCTATTATCTGGGTTTTTGTTTTTGTTGTTTTAGTTTGGCCATCCTAGTGGATGTGAAGTAATAGCTCATTGTGGTTTAGATTTGCATGCTCCTAATGACTAATGGTGTTGAGCATCTTTTCATATGCTTATTAGCCAGTAATATATCTTTGGAGAAATGTCTGTTCAAATGCTTTGCCCAATTTTGAATTGAATTATTTATCTTCTTAATATTGAGTTATAAGGTTTTTCTGTGTTTTATATACTATACTCTACCTGTTTTTTCATTGGTTACTTGTGTTTTTGGTGCTAAGGAACCAGTGCCTAATCCAAGGTCATGAAGGTTTACACCTATGGGTGTTTTTTTTTTTTTTTTCCCTTCGTTTTTTTTTTTTTTTGTCCCTCTGTATGGCATGCAGGATTTTAGTTCCCTAACAAGGGATCAAACCCATGCCCTTTTCATTGGAAGCATAGAGTCTTAATCTCTGGACTGCCAGGGAAGTCCTATGTTTTAAGAGTTTAGATTTTATACTTAAGTTTTTGATCCATTTTGAGTTAATTTTCTAGGTAGTATAAGGTACGGGTTCATACTTTATTCTTTTGCACATGGAGGATATCTAGTTGTTCTAGCATTATTTGTTGGAAAGACTGTTCTTTCCATATTGAATGATCTTGGCACCATTGTTGAGTATCCAGTTGGCCATATGGGTTTATTTCTGGGCTCTCAGTTCTGTCCTTGTGCCAGTACCACACTTTTCTTTATTACTGTAGTTTTGTACTAAGTTTTAAGTATATTTTGCTGTATTTCAATAGTTTAAAAATTCATGATCCATTTTGTTAAATATAATGACTTCAATAATCATGCTAGTTCACTAATCAGAAATCTTAAAGTTGTTTTGGATTTAAAAGTGTTTACTGAATACTGTGTTTTTCAAGAATTAATATTTATAATTAGATTAAATCGCCCATTTTTACCTCCGTGTTGAGGAAACGCTTATGAGTTACGTATTTCACTAGGAGTTGTCTTAGAAATAGCGTGATTAGAATTAACAATATTTCTTTCCTGTTTGCTCTGTCAAGAAAGTAGAGCCTTCATTGTAGAAATATCTTGTGTAATTGATCAATCAAATGCTTATTGTCTACTGCCAGTTAGCAAAGTTATTGATTTATATAATACTGTGCTGAAAAGTATGATTTAGATTAATTTCTATCCAAAGGATTTTTGGCATAGTTTCTAGTTTGATGGATGGCTTTGAGTTTGCTATGAACTATGGGTCCAAAATGCTTTTGCAAAATATTTTCTGAAAAACTGTTCAGTACCCACATTTTCCCCAATGTGATGGTTCTACTTTTAAAAGTTAATTAAAGTCATTGCAGAGAAGAAAATTAACTAGAAGCTAAATTGATGTTAAAAATGAATGTATAAAATGGATTATATGGATCAGGAGAAAGGGTGTCATTTGGAATGAGTTGTAGGCTGTTTTTTTATGGGTGGGATTGTTATTGTTGTTCAGTCACTAGTCATGTCTGAATCTTTGTGACCCCGTAGACTGCAGCACACCAGGCTTCCCTGTCCTTCACTGTCTCCCGGAGTTTGCTCCAACTCATGTCCATTGAGAAATTGATGTCACCCGGCCGTCTCGTCCTCTGTCACCTCCTTCTTCCTGCCCTCAATGTTGCCCAGCATCAGGGTCTTTTCCAGTGAGTATGCTCTTCACAGCAGGTGGCCAGAGTATTAGCGCTTCAGCCTAAGCGTCAGCCCTTCCAATGAATATTCAGGGTTGAATTCCTTTAGGATTGACTGGTTTGATCTCGTTACTGGCCAACGGACACTCAAGAGTCTTCTCCAACACCACCCTTCAAAAGCATCAATTCTTTGACACTCACCCTTCTTTATGGGCCATCTTGAGCATCCATACATGACAACTGGAAAAACCATATCTTTGTCTATACAGACCTTTGTGGGCAAAATAATATCTCTGCTTTTTAATACACTGCCTAGATTTGTCATAACTTTCCTTTCAAGGAGCAAGCATCTTTTAATTTCACGGTTGCAATCACCATCCACAGTGATTTTGGAATTCAGAGGAATAAAATCTGTCACTGCTTCCACTTTGTCCCCTTCTATTTGCCATGAAGTGATGGGACCAGATGCCATGATCTTAGTTTTCTGGATGTTAAGTTTTAAGCCAGTTTTTCACTCTCCTCTTTTCACCCTCATGAAGAGTCTCTTTAGTTCCTCTTCACTTTCCGCCATTAGTGTGGTGTCATCTGTATTTCTGAGGTTATTGATATTTCTCCCACCAATCTTGATTCCATCTTGTGATTCATCCAACTTGGCATTCATTTTGCATGAGGTACTCTGCGTATAAGTTAAATAAGCAGGGTAAAAACATATAGCCTTGACGTACTCCTTTCCCAGTTTTGAACCAGTCCATTGTTTCATGTTTGGTTTTAACTGTTGCTTCTTGACCTGCATACAGATTTCCTGGGAGACGGGTAAGGTGGTCGGGTATTCTTGTCTCTTTCAGAATTTTCCATAGTTTGTTGTGATACACACAGTCAAAGGCATTAGTGTAGTCAATGAAACAGAAGTAGATGTTTTTCTGGAATTCCCTTGCTTTCTCTGTGATCCAATGGATGTTGGCAATCTGATCTCTGGTTCTTCTGCCTTTTTGAAACACAGCTCATACATCCAGAAGTTCTCAGTTCATGTACTACTGAAGTCTAGTTTGTAGGATTTTGAGCTTTTCCTTGCTGGCATGTGAAATGAGTGCAACTGTACAGTAATTTGAACATTCTTTGGCCTTGGCTTTCTTTGGGATCTTCCCTCATAGCTCAGTTGGTAAAGAATCCACCTGCAATGCGGGAGACCCCGGTTTGATTCCTGGGTTGGGAAGATCCACTGGAGAAGGGAAAGGCTACTTGCTCCAGTATTCTTGGGCTTCCCTTGTGGCTCAGCTGGTAAAGAATCCTCCTGCAATGCAGGAGACCTGGGTTTGATCCCTGGGTTGGGAAGATTCCCTGAAAAAGGGAAAAGCTACACCATCCAGTATTCTGGCCTGGAGAATTCCATGGACTGTAGTCTATGGGGTTGCAAAGAGTTGGACGCGACTGAGTGACTTTCACTTCACGTCACTTCTTTGGGATCGGAGTGAAAACTGACCTTTTCCAGTCCTGTGGCCACTGCTAAGTTTTCCAAATTTGCTGGCATATTGAGAGCAGGACTTTCACAGCATCATCTTTTAGGATTTGAAATAGCTCAGCTGGAATTGCATCACCTCCACTAGCTTTGTTCATATTAATGCTTCCTAAGGCCCACTTGACTTTATTTATACTCCAGGATGTCTGGCTCTAGGTAAGTGACCACACCATCATGGTTATCCAGGACATTAAGACCTTTTTTTGTATAGTTCTCCTGTGTATTCTTGCCATCTCTTTTTAAAATCTCTTCTGCTTCTGTTGGGTCCTTACCGTTTCTGTCCTTTATTGTGCCCATCCTTGCATGAAATGCTCCCATAATCCCTTGATAGCTCTAATTTTCTTGAAGAGATCTCTAGTCTTTCCCATTCTGTTGTTTTCCTCTATTTCTTTGCTCTGTTCACCGAAGAAGGCCTTCTTGTCTCTCCTTGCTATTCTCTGGAATTCTACATTCAGTTGAATATATCTTTCCCTTTCTCCCTTGCCTTTTGCATCTCTTCTTTCCTCAGCTATTTGTAAGGCCTCCTCAGACAACCACTTTGCCTTCTTACATGTTTTACCCCCTTTGGAATAGTTTTGATCACTGCCTCCTATACAATGTTACAGACCTCTGTCCATAGTTCTTCAGGTATTCTGTCTACAAGATCTCATCCCTTGAATCTACTTATCACCTCCACTGTATAATCATAAAGGATTTGATTTAGGTCATACTTAAATGGATTTGTGGTTTTTCTCTACCTTCATCAGTTTAAGCCTGAATTTTGCAATAAGGAGCTGACTATCAGAGTTTTTGTGAATGAGAGGTTGAGTTAGGCAATCATTTTAAAGCTGAAATAGACTTTTTAAACTGTTTTAAACCTCAGATCCTTGTATACAGTTGTAGTATTCTATTACAGTTAATAATGATTTCTAAATATGTATGTTATTGGAGATACCATGAGGTATTAGGGAAAAACATTGACTTTTGAGTTAGTATGAGTTTGAGTTCTGCCACGACTCATTACTAGTTGTATAACCTTGAATCTAACTTCTCTGAGCTTCATTTTCACCATCTTTATTAATGGAGGTTGTATTGATAATATTTATCTCTTGTGAAGTTTAAATGTAAAGTGAATAGCTTGACATTTGGTACTCTATAAATAGTAATATCATTATCATTATTATTATTATTACATTAATGCCTAGGAAAACAATTACGTTTACCTTTGGGGGAAAGGTATGAATAAATGAATAAAAGGTAACTTATGGAATAATTTTAGAAACACATTTGAGGATACTCAGACTTGGCTCAATATAGTTCTTATGCTTTCAGTTCAGTTCAGTCTCTCAGTTGTGTCCAACTCTTTGTGATCCCATGAATCACAGCACACCAGGCCTCCCTGTCCATCACCAACTCTCAGAGTTTACCCAAACTTAAGTCCATCGAGTCAGTGATGCCATCCAGCCATCTCATCCTCTGTCGTCCCCTTCTCCTCCTGCCCCCAATCCCTCCCAGCATCAGGGTCTTTTCCAATGAATCAAGTCTTCGCATGAGGTAGCCAAAGTATTGAAGTTTCAGCTTCAGCATCAGTCCTTCNAAGTTGGTGATGCCTTCTAGCCATCTCATCCTCTGTCGTCCCCTTCTCCTCCTGCCCCCAATCCCTCCCAGCATCAGGGTCTTTTCCAATGAATCAAGTCTTCGCATGAGGTGGCCGAAGTATTGAAGTTTCAGCTTCAGCATCAGTCCTTCCAGTGAACACCCATCTCCTTTAGGATGGGCTGGTTGGATCTCCTTGCAGTCCAAGGGACTCTCAAGAATCTTCTCCAACACCACAGTTCAAAAGCATCAATTCTTCGGCACTCAGCTTTCTTCACAGTCCAACTCTCACATCCATACATGACCACTGGAAAACTATAACCTTGACTAGACGGACCTTTGTTGGCAAAGTAATGTCTCTGCTTTTTAATATGCAATCTAGGTTGGTCATAACTTTCCTTCCAAAGAGTAAGCGTTTTTTAATTTCATGGCTGCAATCACCATCTGCAGTGATTTTGGAGCCCCCAAAATAAAGTCTGACACTGTTTCCACTGTTTCCCCATCTATTTCCCATGAAGTAATGGGACCAGGTGCCATGATCTTTGTTTTCTGAATGTTGAGCTTTAAGCCAACTTTTTCACTCTCCTCTCACTTTCATCAAGAGGCTTTTTAGTTCCTCTTCACTTTCTGCCATAAGAGTGGTATCATCTACATATCTGAGGTTATTGATATTTTTCCCGGCAATCTTGATTCCAGCCTGTGGTTCTTCCAGCCCAGCATTTCTCATGATGTACTCTGCACAGGAGTTAAATAAGCAGGGTCATACTCCTTTTCTTATTTGGAACCAGTGTGTTGTTCCATGTCCAGTTCTAACTGTTGCTTCCTGACCTGCATATAGGTTTCTCAAGAGGCAGGTCAGGTGGTCTGGTATTCCCATCTCTTTCAGAATTTCCCACAGTTTATTGTGATCTACTTATGCTTTAAGCAATAAATAAAAATAATTTATTGTTAGTAGTTTAAGCCATAGTCTAGCTAAAATATTAACTAAATTTCACATTTGTAAATTATGAAATGCTTCAAAGCAATTTATGGTTAACTTTTCTGATTCATTCTGTCACCTCTTCTAATACCAAATATTTCAATGTGTTTTCTGTCAGACATTGTGCTGGTGGTGGAAATAAAACAGTGACAAAACAGAACAGCTCCTTTTCTTCTACAGTTGACTATTTCACATGGGAGACAGAAGGAGTTGCATGATAACCATGAAACCCCAAGTGTGAAAAGGGCTGCAAAGGACAAGTATAGGGGCTGTGAGAGTAGGTAATAGAGGGCTTGTTCTGGAGATGAAGGTGTCAGGGAGAAATGGCCTCCTTGAGAAAGTGACATTGAGACTGACACTTCAAGTGTGAGTGGACCAGGTGGTGCTGGGGGAGGGCTGCATATACAGAGGAAGCCGAGTTTGTTGTGTTTGAGGAATGAAGGGAAGAGCAGGTGGGATGCAGCAGGGAGTGAATGAGGAAGGGAGCAGCGGTGGTGAGGGTGAGGATGAGGCCAAGTCCACTGAGGCCTTGTGGTACTTACTGAGAATTTTGAAATTTATCATAAGAGGAAATAATGCAAGGATTTTAAGCAAGGGAATGATGGAAGTCAGACTCTCTAATCCATTTCCACAAAACTCTGCCTGTTTTCTGAAAATGGATTAGAGAGAGGTGCGAATACACAGGTAGTACCCTCTGGAAGATTCTCAGCTTCCCCAGGTGAGATGATAGTTGGTTGGTCCAGGCGTGATGTATTGAAGATGGAAAGAAGTGAACTAATTTGGGAATTTTATGGGAGGAAATTATCAAGACTTGCTGAGAGCTTGGACATAGAGGATGGAATTCATGGGCAGGTGATGGGGTTGACTATGAAGTTTCTGGTATGAGATGCTGCGTTCATAGGGAAGCCCAGCGAAGGAGCGGTGTTGAGAAGAAAGGGGAAAAATTGAGCACAGGCTGAGTGAGAAGCATCTAAGAAAAGCTCTGAAGTAGATACATGAGTATGCAGTTTAGCACTCAGAAGAGAAACTTGAACTAGAAAGATCAATTGGGAAATTAACAATGGTACTTAAAGCCGTGGAGATGAATGGGTTCACCTAGGGAGATTGTAAGTACTGAGTGATGGGAGACGAGGGCCGGACTCAGGAATGCTGACACTTGGAGGCTGGGGAGAGGAGGGTAGTAGGGCCTGTGAAGGAGCAGCGAGAGCAGTAGAAGGCATGCCTGGGCTCTGAGTGTGTCAGAGTCGGCAGTGTTCCAGGGCAGGGGTTCTCCAGGAGAGCTGCTGAGAGTGTCCGTTTTATAAGGTAAGAGCTGATTCATCCTTTCAGTTATTCGGCAAGAGCACCTTCATTGAGGTAGGAGTGGACCTAGCTTGGAGTGAGCTGGAGATGAATGGTGAATGGAGGAAATAAAATGGAAACCTGTATGTATGATTTTCCAGAAACGTGACTCTGAAGGAATAGACGGAGATAGTCACAGGAGAGAAATTGGGTTAAGGGAAGGTTTGTATTTATTTATTTTAAGATTTAAAACTCTAGCTTTTGATCCACTTAGAGTTGTACCTGATGAAACCAGAGTCATTTACTTACACCGCTCAAGTACTTAGGAAACTATTCTAAGATTGAATGAGACAAGGCTTATCAGAGCTCCGTGATACGATAAAACGTGGAAAGCACTTTAAATGCTGCCTCTGGTGACACAGGCAGGTAAGCAAGGCAGAGCTGCCATGGTTTGATCCTGTTCCAAGCTTTTATTCAGTAAGGCTTCTCTCCCTTGGCCCCTCTGCATTTTCTCGTTGATGTTTTTCCTGTCCCTGAGATCTGTTCTTCAGTTTCTTTGAAAGTGTATCTCCTTATCTAAGCCCATGACATCCTTTCCTACTGCTCTAGTTTCTGCTGTTTCCTTCTTTCTGAACCTCTTTGACATCTACTTTGCAACTGTGGTTACAAACCTTTGGACTGAGAGTTCTGCAGTGCTTCAGAGTTCTCTCAGGGGTTTGAGAATCCCAAAATATATTAAATGCCATCTATGGTTGAATAAATAATGGGTCTCATAAGTACATGTTAATATTTTTCAAATATATGTAGCTGCTTTTTTTTTTTTAAATAAGAAATCCCTTAAAAGCATTATAGACTTTACAGTTGTTTTTTGTTACCAATCTTTTCATTCAGTGCTAGGAGAACTACTAGCATAGTCTGCCACATTTTTTTCACTTAATTTTAGAATGCTATACCACTCTGAGAAACAATCTATTAATGTCAGGGGGTAAATATTATAAGATATAAAGTCAAAAATTTTACTAGGTTACTAAAGTAGGGCAGTAACATAAGTGTTGGCAAAATGCTCAGATTTCCTTGGTCACGCACTGCACACTGTGCAGCATGTTGGGTCTTAAAAGTTCCCTGACCAGGGGTCGATCCCACGCTCCCAGCGCTGGAAGCCCTGAGTCGTACCCACTGGACTGCCAGGGAAGTCCTACACAGATTTCATGTCTCATTTCTCTGAGTTCGGAGGGTCTGTATTGCCAGGCCCAGGTTTTGTCATGTTTTGTGATGTTAAAATAGACCGTTCACACTTGAAGCAGTTGACTCACTGCTCCACAACCAGAATTCTGGTTCATATTTTTTCACTGTTGTTTTTAACCTTTGCTGTTCAGGGCAGGGACTGTGGTTCTCTCTTCTTCATTATACCTTTCTACAGAAATTGGCAAGCTCCCGCCTTGAAGCCAGATCCAGCTGTTTGTTTCGTAAGTCCTCTCTAGCTCAAGAGGTTTTTTACAGATGACGGTTTGCAGTTGATCTGATGATAGAAAACTCTTAACTTTGAACCGCAGCTCACTGAAATCTTACCCCTTGCAAGAAAGAATTTTGTTCTTCTCTTTAGTAGACCAAAAATCACAAAAAGTTGTATTCTATTATTTTTATATTTTCAATTTTGTCAATAAAGATTTGTAGAATTTTGTTGTAAAACAAATTTGTTACATAAATGCCTACATAATTTACTCAATTCTGACTCTTGGCCCGCATAGCCTAATAGTTTTACTATTTGACCCTTTAGAGAAAAAGTTTATTGATCCCTGATTTATAGTGATAATTCCCAAATTAGTCTGCACATCTGTATTATCAGAGAAGCTTTGTATGTATATGAATTTCTCTACCCTGGAGAGTCTGATCAACATATTAAGATGAAGCCTGAGAACCTATATTTTTAACAGGGTGTTAACCTCTGGGATCTAATGCCTGATGATCTGAGGTGGAACTGATGTAATAACTATAGAAATAAAGTGTACAATAAAAATAATGCATTTGAATCATCCCCAAACCATATCACCCCTCCTCTCTCTTTGTGGTGAAATTGTCTTTCATGAAACCAGTCCCTGGTGCTAAAAATGTTGGGGACTGCTGTTAATGCATTCATAGGGTTGAACCCCAAGAGATAGTGAAATGAATATTGGATTAGATATCATAGGATAGCTTGTTATTTTCTTACCTCAATATTTACTAACTATGGGACCCTATCTAAGTAACTACTTGTTCTGCAGGTTTAAAAAAATTTCTAGTTCCTTTGTTTATAGAGAGTTTTGCTTAATCCTCTAAAATAGTAGTTCTTTTACCTTGTAGGGTTCATAAGAACCTCTTTTAGAGTCTGATGAAAGCTCTGGGTTCTCCTCTCAGAAAACTGTACCTGTATTAATTTCATGTGGTTGCATAACAAATGAGCACAGAAGGTTTTAAAACAACAGAAATGAATTCTTGTCACATTTCTGGAGGCCTGAAGTTTAACTCCGCACAGAGGCTCTAGGGGCAGATTGTCTGCGTCTTCTGGTAGCTGTCAGCATTCCTGGGCTTTTGGCTGCATCACTTCGTGCTCTGCCTGCAGGGTCACGTGGCCACCCCCTCTTCTCTGTGTCTCTTGTAAGGATGTTTATCATTGGCTGAGGGCCTACCTGGGTGATCCGGAATTAGCTCCTCTTCTCAAGAGCCTTAACTGAATCACATCTTTTACCATATAAGATAACGTTCACAGGTTCCAGAAACTTGACGTGGTTATCTTGTGGAGTGGGTGTAGGGGAACATTTTTTGGCTTACCACAGCACCTTTGCACATACTCACAGTTTTACAGACAGTTTCAAGGGGTTCACAACTCTTTTAAGTCCATTTATTGACCCACAGACTCCAGGTTTGAACTCCATGCTCAGTGAGAAGCACTTTACACCTTTAGTGTATTCTAGTCTATTTACTCTCTCTATGTCACGTTACATTCATCTCATGTTAATATGAATCTCAAAATGATGATGTTTTCTTCTTGTGACTTAATTTCTTCAATTTATAGTATGCTTTCAGTTAGTTTCTCTGATTCCTTTAGAAACTATTTGTCCTCTAGTAAGATTTATTGTTAAAATACAAACCTTTCACAATCCTTTTTACTTAATTCTGTCAGTAATGCTTCCAATGAGGAGACAAACTTACTTAACTGAGTACCTGATGTTCCAGGCTATTTACCAAGTGCTTACTTGTGACTTCTTATTAAATACTGAAAACAGTCCTGAGAGGGAAGTAGTATCAACCCCATTACATGAATGAGAAAAAGAAGTAACTTGCTTAATGTGAGTGATAGAGCTAGCAAGGGATAGAGCTTGTCTTTGAATGAAAGTCTACTTTAAAGTCCATTCTATTTTCATTATACGTTGAAAACAGCATACTTCCCTTTTAGTTGAGTGGTTAATAATTTTGTTAAACAGGGGCTATCTATGCTGTGGTTTTAGGGACAAAGAGACAGATTTCAGTCAGATTTATAGTGCTTACTTAAGTATTACCTTTTACAATGTCTTCTCTGAGTCTTAGCTTTAAGTAAGACTGATACGCGGCTTGTATGTGTTTAGTGGTGCTGTGGCAATTGAGAGAATAGGAATGAAAGCCCTTTAAAATAGGAGATTTTTACTAATGTGTAGGATCTCATTTAAATATAGTCTTAGTACTTTCTTATTTTAGTATCCTGGATTTCAACATTTAGGAATATGGTCAAATCTCAGGCCGGGGGCTATATTATTAATAACTCCAACTATGAACTTTGCTTCAGGCCTCTTCGGCAGTTAGCTGGTGTGAATGCTTGTATCTGCTTTCTGCTCCTCTGTTTTGAGGGGCATCCCCAATTTTGTCTAGTTCAGTTCCACTTAGGGTGTCTACATTCATGATGCTTTTGCCAGCAATTCTCTTTCCCAGGTCAGTTTTGAATTCCACTCATTGCCTTTTGCCATGGGTTTGGTTGGTGCCCTGGAATTGTGCTCTGGAGCCTCCCTGCCTTTCTCTGTCCAGTCCTCAACTTCTTTGCACCCTTGTTCATCAATAGATCATCCCTTACCCAAAGCAATTTCCCTATCTCTCTTGTTTCACCTTATTGATTACTATTCCTTCTATTTGTGTTTTAGTCTTCCAGGATATAAAAATACTAAAGACATTCTCATCTTAAATAAATCCCCCAGTTAATAAATAGCTACTCTCCCTCATCCCTGCAGTCCTGCATCTCTTCCCTCCGTCCCACATTTTGTCAGTTTCTTTCCTACAGGCTTTCTGTGGTTTGTGAGAGAACGTGGAGAGCTCTGGTGCTCCGCTAGCCTGGCCCAAACCTGCCTCTTTGGCCACATCTTTTGGTATTCCTTTCGTTTATTCCTCTCATTACATTGCAGAATGTCCTTTCTACCAAAAGCCAGTTGTTTCTTTGCTTACATTCTATTCCTGCTAACCCAGGAATCTTCCAACATTATTAATCTTCTACTTAAATTTCATAAAAACTCTCAAATATCCAATTACTGTTGAATTGGAGGATCTGGTAACCTGGGTCCACATTTCCAGATATCAGAAACAGCTTAGAACTGGAACTCTTGGAGGGGGTGAGGCATGCAAACTGTTTTGAACACAATATGACTGTTCCCTTCTGTCATATAGGAGCCCACTGCCCTCAATTTTGTCACCTTCCTGGTGACAAAGGAATTTTATATTTCCTGGTCTCAATTCTAGAACCTGATGTCTAAAAGTAATCTGACCTTTTATTTACAATTGTAACCTCATTTTCCAGTCTTCCCAGTAGCAACTGTCTGTTCAAGGCCATTTCCCCCATGTCTTTGGCGTCTCTTCTCTTCATGTTTTATCTCCCAATGATTTCTTCTCTCCATGCCTCTTGTAGTACATATTTTCATGTGTCGTGCATTATTCCCTAGTTTATTTTTTATTCCTAATAAGTGAGCAAACTTCTTGAGGGCAGGGATCATGTTACATCAATTAAAAAGTTTGCTTATGTTTTTTTATGGAAGAAAATGAATTTTTTAAAAAACCAAAATCGTCCTGCTCGGTGGGCTGCTATCATGATGTCCAGCACATGAAAGGTGAATTGAGGAGGCATAGCGATTCACATGGAGAAGACAGTGGCACCCCACTCCAGTACTCTTGCCTGGAAAATCCCATGGATGGAGGAGCCTGGAGGGCTACAGTCCATGGGGTCGCTAAGAGTCAGACACGACTGAGCGACTTCATTTTCACTTTTCACTTTCATGCACTGGAGAAGGAAATGACAACCCACTCCAGTGTTCTTGCCTGGAGAGTCCCAGGGACGGGGGAGCCTCGTGGGCTGCCGTCTCTGGGGTCACACAGAGTCGGACACGACTGACGCGACTTAGCAGCAGCAGCAGCAGCAGCAGCAGTGGATTCACAGTTTCAGTCTCAGGCTTCCCCCAGGGCATACACCTGAGGAGTGGAAAGGCAGGCACAATTGCTTGTACTATTTAAAATGTTCTCTGTCTCAGTCTTTTACTTCTTCCCTTCCTTACTCTACCTTCTCTCAACCATTACCTTTCTTTCTCTCTTAGTTTTCTTCCTAAGCTCATGTAGTTGAATTTAATGATTGAATTACTTTTTGATACAATCCCTGTATATGCAAAGAAATGCTGGGCTGGAGGAAGCACAAGCTGGAATCAAGATTGCTGGGAGAAATATCAATAACCTCAGATATGCAGATGACAACACCCTTATGGCAGAAAGTGAAGAAGAACTAAAAAGCCTCTTGATGAAAGTGAAAGAGGAGTGAAAGTGAAAAGGTGGCTTAAAGCTCAACATTCAGAAAACTAAGATCATAGCATCTGGTCCTATCACTTCATGACAAATAGATGGAGAAACAATGGAAACAATGACAGACTTTATTTTGGGGGGCTCCAAAATCACTGCAGATGGTGACTGCAGCCATAAGATTAAAACATGCTTGCTCCTTGGAAGGAAAATTATGACCAACCTAGACAGCATATCAAAAAGCAGAGACATTACTTTGCCAACAAAGGTCCATCTAGTCAAAGCTATGGTTTTTCCAGTAGTCATATATGGATGTGAGAGTTGAACTATAAAGAAAGCTGAGTGCAAAGAATTGATGCTTTTGAACTGTGGTGTTGGAGAAGACTCTTGAGAGTCCCTTGGACTGCAAGGAGGTCCAACCAATCCATCCTAAAGGAAATCAGTCCTGAGTATTCATTGGAAGGACTGATGCTGAAGCTGAAACTCCAATACTTTGGATACCTGATGTGAAGAACTGACTCATTGGAAAAGACCCTGATGCTGGAGAAGGGGACAACAGAGGATGAAATGGTTGGATGGCATCATGGACTCAATGGACATGAGTTTGAGTAACCTCACTTTGGTGATGGACAGGGAGGCCTGGCATGCTTCAGTCTATGGGGTCACAAAGAGTCGGATACAACTAAGCAACTGGACTGAACTGAACTGAACTGTATATGTCTACGTCCCCCAAAATGGCAGAATCCTGTTTATTTATGAAGAAAATAAAGCTAATTGAATGAATGAATACATCAGTAAGTGCTTTAGGGGATAGTAAGCAAGAGTGGTTGTAAATTAATTATCTTTATCATTTGCATGTTTTTTCTTTCAACTAATTCAGTCAGTCAAGGGGTAGCCATAGAGTTCTGCTTCTTGTATTTGAAAAAGTATCTGTGAAGTAAGGAACTTGATTCAAATACCTCTATGTTCCTTTCAAGCTGTAAACTTCATTAAAATCAAACCTCCTCCCATATGTAATGGTCTGATTCTAAAGCTATTTAGAACTCTACTAGCAAAGCAGAGAAGCATCTACATTGCCTACTTATTTCCTAGCAGTTTGGTGTAATTCTCTACGTTTAGGAGAAGTTAAAATTTCCCTTCTTCTGATTACTCATTTTAGTAACCTAAGGCAGACACTACTTAATCCCATTGCTTACACTTTCCCAAGGGAATCAAATTAAAGTACCTTCTATTTAAGTCCGAATCTTTGAATTTAGTGTGCTTGTGCTGTTTGTCATCTTACAAGTAAATGAAAGAAGCTATTTAAAAGGTTGAGAAAACAAAACTTTGAACAATTTGAGGATTTTGTGTAGTGTGAAGTACTTTTATTGGAACATTCTGTAAATGAAACAATATAAAGTCTTAGCTACTTCAGTTCTCAGTGATTTAACAAAATACATTTGAAGCAGACTACTCAAGGGGAGAGGTTTTTAGAATGTGAGAAAATGAACATTTAAGAAACAAAAAGAGTGCAATCCATTAGTAACATCTTCTAATACTTAGATCTGGGGCAAAAAAATCTCCCTGAATTACTAAAGAAAAAGAAAAGAAATGCAGTCGCTCAGTTGTATGCGACTCTTTGTGACCCGATGGACTGTAGCCCACCAGACTCCTCCATCCATGGAATTTTTAGGCAAGAGTACTGGAGTGGGTTGCCATTTCCTTCTCCAGGGGATCTTCCCGAACCCTGGTCTCCCTCATTGCAGGCAGACACTTTACCGTCTGAGCCACCAGGGAATCCTTTGAATTACTAAGGTAAGAAGTCAAATGCTGAAAACTTGGAGAAGGCAGAAAATTATTTTTAAAAGGAAGAAAAACAACAGAGTAAAAAATCATCTGTAATTCTGCCACGCTGCAATGATCTCTATCCTTGGTAATCACATCCTCCCCCTACCTGTAACCCCTGGCAGTCCCTGGTTTGTCCTCTTTCACTATAATTTTGTCTTTTTGAGAATGTCATAAAATAGAATCATGCATTATGTAACCTTTTGAGAGGGAATTCCTGGTCTGTTTTCTGTCACCATAATTTTGTCTTTTTGAGACTGTCATAAAATAGAATCATGCATTATGTAACTTTTTTGAGACTGACTTCTTTGACTCAGCATGCCTTTTAAAAATGTCCAAGTTGTGGTATGTATCATTAGAATGCCCTTTTTTGCTACTAAGTCATATTCCATTTTACGGATGTATCACACTTGATATCCATTCAGCTACTGAAGGATATTTGGGTTGTTTCTAGTATTTAGCAATTATGAATATAGCTGGTATAAACATTCATGTATTCCCATCTCTTTCAGAATTTTCCACAGTTTATTGTGATCCACACAGTCAAAGNTCTATATGTCTGTGTCTCTTTTGTCATCTCACATATAGGGTCATCATTACTATCTTTCTAAATTCCATATGTGTCAGTATACTGTATTGGTGTTTTTCTTCTATCCGTAGGTGTGAGTTGGGTATTAAAGTCTCCCACTATTATTGTATTATTGTTAATTTTCCCTTTCATACTTGTTAGCCTTTGCCATACATATTGTGGTGCTCCTTTGTTGGGTGCATATATATTTATAATGTTTATATCTTTGTGGATTGATCCTTTGATCATTATGTAGTGTCCTTCTTTGTCTCTTTTCACAGCCTTTATTTTAAAGTCTATTTTATCTGANATATTGAGGTGCTCCTATGTTGGGTGCATATATATTTATAATGTTTATATCTTTGTGGATTGATCCTTTGATCATTATGTAGTGTCCTTCTTTGTCTTTTTTCACAGCCTTTATTTTAAAGTCTATTTTATCTGATATGAGTATCACTACTCCTGCTTTCTTTTGGTCTCTATTTGCATGGAATATCTTTTTCCAGCCCTTCACTTTCAGTCTGTATGTGTCCCTTGTTTTGAGGTGGGTCTCTTGTAGACAACATATATAGGGATATTTTTGTATCCATTCAGCCAGTCTTTGTCTTTTGGTTGGGGCATTCAACCCATTCGCCTTTAAGGTACTTATTCATAAGTATGATCCCATTGCCATTTACTATGTTGTTTTGAGTTTGAGTTTATACACCCTTTCTGTGTTTCCTGTGTAGAGAAAATCCTTTAGCATTTGTTGAAGAACTAGTTTGGTGGTGCTGAATTCTCTCAGCTTTTGCTTGTCTGTAAATCTTTTTATTTCTTCTCCATATTTGAATAAGATCCTTGCTGGGTACAGTAATCTGGGCTGTAGGTTGTTTTTTTTTCATCACTTTAAGTATGTCTTGCCATTCCCTCCTGGCTTGAAGAGTTTCTATTGAAAGATCAACCATTATTTTTACGGGGATACCCTTGTTGTTATTGTTGTTTTTCCCTTGTTGCTTTTAATATTTGTTCTTTGTGTTTGATCTTTGTTAATTTGATTAATATTTGTCTTGTGGTGTTTCACCTTTGGTTTATCCTGTTCGGGACTCCCTTGTTTTCTTGGACTTGGTGACCAGCTCCTTCCTCATTTTAGGGAAGTTTTCAACTATTATGTCTTCAAGTATTTTCTCATAGCCTTTCTTTTTGTCTTCTTCTCTGGGGACTTATATGATTCAATTTTGGGGATGTTTAACATTGTCCCAGAGGTCTCTGAGATTGTTCTCATTTCTTTTAATTCGTTTTTCTTTTTTCCTCTCTGCTTCATTTATTTCTAATATTCTATTTTCTACCTCACTTATGCCATCTTCTGCCTCCATTATTCTACTGTTGGTTCCCTCCAGAGTGCTTTTGATGTCAGCTATTGCATTATTCAGTATATATTGACTCTAATTTCTTCTAGGTCCTTGTTAAACATTTCTTGCATCTTCTCAATCCTTGTCTACAAGCTATTTATCTGTAACTCCATTTTGTTTTTCAAGATTTTGGATCATTTTTACTACCGTTATTTTGAATTCTTTTTCAGGTAGACCTCCTACCTCCTCCTCTTTGGTTTGGTTTGGTTTGTTGGGCATTTATCATGGTCCTTTACCTGTTGAGTATTTCTCTGCCTTTTCATCTTGTTTAGATTTTTGTGTTAAGGATGGCCTTTCCGTATTCTTGCAGTTTGTGGTTCTTCTTTATTGTGGAGGTTCCTCTTTGTGGTTGGGATTGGACGATGGTTTGTCAAGGTTTCCTGGTTAGGGACACTTGTGTTGGTGTTCTGGTGAGTGGAGCTGGATTTCTTCTCTCTGGAGTGCAATGAAGTGTCCAGGAGTGAGTTTTGAGATGTCTGTGGGTTTGGTGTGACTTTGGACAGCCTGTATATTGAAGCTCAGGGCTATGTTCCTGTCTTGTTGGAGAATTTGCATGGTATGTCTTGCTCTGGAAACTGTTGGCTCTTGGGTGGGGCTAGGTTTCAGTGTAGGTATGGAGGCTTTTGGATGATCTCATATCGATTAATGTTCCCTGGAGTCAGGAGTTCTCTGGTGTTCTCAGGTTTTAGACTTAAGCCTTCTGCCTCTGGTTTTCAGTCTTATCCTTACAGTAGCCTCAAGATTTCTCCATCTGTTATTTTCAGCAACAAATCTTGATGCAGACCTGAAGGAAGAGGTCTTTTACATCAATTCATTTTGGTATCTTGAAGACTTGACTCCCAGAAAAACACTTGTTTCTAAAAAAGTCCAATATAGTCTTGAAGAGTTGCTTCAAAAGAGGACTCCTTGAGTATGGATGCTGCTCCGCAGGAGACCTTAGCAGACTCATGCATGCACTTGCACAATCTGTGAAATGCCTTTTGTCTCTCCCAGTGTTCTTTTCTCCTTTCAGTTAACCTTTACTGTATATAAATCTTCATTTACCTCTATTTAACTTTGCCTATCTATTCTTTCTTTCTTTTCCTCTCAACATATTTGTTAGTTTTGTTTTCATTGCTTTACTCCCCACTTAGCCCCCTGCTTTAGTTTTGTTTTCCAGTTTGTGCTTAAGTTAGTTTTGTTCTTAACTGGTAAATATAATTTTTATTTCCTTTGTTCACTGGATCAACCTACTGTACTTTATTTTTGTTGGACTGTTTTCACTTTGCTCATGGGTATATATGTATATGTGTATATTTCATTATTTTAATTATTATTTGCCTAATTTTGTAATTGCTAGTTGTCTGGGGTTCATCTTGGTTTCTCGTTTTTAGATATTTGTTTTACTCTCCCTTAATGTCATAACAAACCACTTGTGGAATCTTTGTTCCTGACCAGAGATCAAACCCTGAGACTTTGGAGTGGGAACACTGACTCCAAGATCATAGACTACCAGAATGGAGTATCAAATAGAGAGAACTTACAAAAAGAAAACCACTTGAATACAAGACCCAGCATCACCAAACACCAGTAGCACCCTGTGCAGGATGCTTCATCTAAACAACAAACAAAACAAAAATACAAATCAAATCATCAGCAGACAGGAGTACTACCACACTCAGCCTTCCCCATCAGAGAAAAAACAAACAAAAACTCAGCACAAATCTCACCCTACACAAAACTCTAACAAGCCACTGGATCAACCTTAAGAGGGCAGAAGCCAAAAGGAAGAAAGAATTCAACCTTCTTCAAGGAAAGAATTCAACTTTCCTTGAAGGCTGGGTAAAGGAGATCTCAAACACAATAAATTTTTAAAAAAGAAAGAAAGAAAAGGCATAGAAATACTGCACAAATGAGGGAACAAACTAGAAACACAGAAGTCCAAAGAAATGAAGAGGAAATATGCAAACTGCCTGACAAAGAATTCAGAATAATCATAGTAAAATAAAGATGATCAAAAACCTTGAAAACAAAATGGAAAAAATGCAAGAATCAATTAACAAGGACCTAGAAGAATTAAAGAATAAGCATACAGAGACAAACATTACAATTACTGAAATTAAAAATAGAAGGAATCAATACCAGAATATCTGAAACAGCTCACTTCCAGCAGTGAGCTGGAAGATAAAATGATGAAAATAACTTCTGAAGAACAAAATAAAAATAATGAGAAGAGCTGATGACAGTCTCAGAAACTTCTGGTATCATATAAAACCCACCAACATTCAAATCATAGGGGTCTCAGAAGAACAGAAAAAAAAAAAAGGGCATGAGAACATATTTTTTTATTTATTTTTTAAATTTTACTTTACAATACTCTATTGGCTTTGCCATACATCGACATGAATCCACCACAGGTGTACATTTTTTAAGTGTTTATAGTTGAAAATTTCCCCAGCATGGTAAAGAAAACAGCCAAGCAAGTCTAAGAGGCACAAAGAGTCCCATACAGGATGAATCCAAGGAGAAACATGCCAAGACACATGCTAATCAAACTAAGAAAGACTAAACACAAAAAGAAAATAAAAAGCAGCAAAGGAGAAGCAACAAGTAACATACAAGGGAAACTCCGTATGCTTAACAGCTGATTTTTCAGCAGAAACTCTGCAGGCCAGAAGGGAATGGTTGGATATATTTAAAGTACCAAAAGGGAAAAATCTACAACTAAGATTATTGTACCCAGCAAGGATCTCATCCAAAACTGATGGAGTAATCAAAAGCTTTTCAGACAAGCAAAAGTTAAGAGAATTCAGTACCACCAAACCATCTTTACAACAAATGTTAAACAGACATATAAATACAAGAAATACAAGAAAAGAAAAAAGATCTACAAAATCAACCCAAAACAATTAGAAAATGGCAACAGGAACATATATGCCAATAAGTACTTTAAATGCAAATGGATTAAATGCTCCAACCAAAAGACACATTCTGGCTGAATGGATACAAAAACAAGACCCATATATATGCTGTCTATAAGAAACCCACTTCATAACTCAAGACACATATAGAATGAAAGTGAGAGGATGGAAAAATATATTCCATGTAAATGGGAAGCAAAAGAAAGCTGAAGTAGCAATATTTATATGAGATAAGATAAATCTTAAAATGAAGAAGTTTACAAGAAATAAGGAAGGACATAATGATCGAGGGATCAATCCAAGAGGAAAACATAACATTTGTAACTATCTATGCACCCAACACAGAAGCACCTTAGTACATAAGACAAACACTAGTAGACATAAAAGGAGAAATTGACAATAACATAATAATAGTAAGAGACATTAACACCCCACTCATACCAATGGATAGCTCATCAAACAGAAAATTAATAAGGAAACACAAGTCTTAAATGATACGTTAGCTGAGATGGATCTCATTGATATCTTCAGGATATTCAACCCAAATGCAGGAGAATACACCTTCTCAAGTGTACATGGAACATTCTCCAGGATAGATCACATCTTGGGTCACAAATTAAATCTCAGCAAATTTAAGAAAATTGAAATTGTATCAAGGATCTTCTCTGACCACAGTGCTATGAGACTAGATATCAATAACAAGAAAAAAGCTGTAAGAAACACAAACATATGGAGATTAAACAAGACGTTTCTAAACCAACAGGTTACTGAAGAAAAAAAAAATTCTAGAAACAAATGACAATAAAAACATGACAACTCAGAACCTCTGGGATGCAGCAAAAGCAGTTCTAAGAGGGCAGTTTAGAGCAATAAAATCCTACCTCAAGAAACAAGAAAACATCGAATAGAAAACTAACTTTACACCTAAAGCAACTAAAAGAAGAAGGAAAAAACCACAAAATTAGTAGAAGGAAAGAAATCATAAAAATCCAAGCAAAAATAAATGAAAAATAAATGAAAGAAAAAATAGTAAAGATTGTTTTATTTCTTTCTGTAAACCTAAAAAAGTAGAAGTTTTGTTTTATGTATTTTGGCAACCTGGAATGACCAATTCCAAGGATGATTTGGCTTGTAATGATAATCTCTGCTTTCTTGGGTTTGGAGTACATAATTGTATTATTTATCTAGTTATTTGCTTTTCTATTTGTTCAAAGTATTGGTTATTTTTATAAAATTCTTTGGAAGTTTCTTCAGTAATGATTGGAAACAGATTATTTTTTGTACTATTAAAGTAAGTTTATTATGTTAAAAATAAATAAATAAATGAAAGAAACAATAGTAAAGATTACTAAAACTAAAAGCTGGTTCTTTGAGAAGGTAAACAAAACTGACAAACCCTTAACCAGACTCATCAAGAAAAAAAGAGAATAATCAAATCAACAAAATTAGAAATGAAAAAGGAGAGGTTACAACAGACAATACAGAAATACAAAGGATTTTAAGACACTATTATGTTGGGTGCATAGATAGTTACAAATGTTATGTTTTCCTCTTGGATTGATCTCTCGATCATTATGTCCTTCCTTATCTCTTGTAATCTTCATTTTAAGAACAACTATGTGGCAATAAAATAGATATCCTGGAAGAAAAGTTCAATCTTCCAAGACTGAACCAGGAAGAAATAGAAATTATGAACAACCAAATTACAAGCACTGAAATTGAAGCTGTGATCAAAAATCTCCCAAAAAACAAAATCCCAAGACCAGATGGCTTCACAGGAGGATGCTATCAAACGTTTAGAGAAGAGCTAATGCCTATCCTGCATTAATGCCTAGACTGCAAGGAGATCCAACCAGTCCATCCTAAAGGAGACCTGTCCTGGGTGTTCATTGGAAGGACTGATGCTGAGACTGAAACTCCAATACTTTGGCCTCCTCATGTGAAGAGTTGACTCATTGGAAAAGATGCTAATTCTGGGAGGGATTGGGGGCAGGAGGAGAAGAGGACGGCAGGGGATGAGATGGCTAGATGGCATAACTGACTCGATGCACATGAGTTTGGGTGAAATCTCAGAGTTGGTGATGGACAGGGAGGTGCCAGGAGCCAGGGTGAAGAACTCCGCTAATGGCAAAGGTCATGAGGAAGGAGGCTTCGGCATAGGCAAAGGCAGGATCGAGTCTCAGGAAACCCCCTGTTCCCGAGCATCTACCCCCAAACCAGAGTCTGTTTTATGCTCTCACCTATACCTCTGACTTTATGGGGGGCTTTCCCCCATCACCATCTCTCTCGGAGAAGGAGTTAACTTGCAGCTCCAGTTAATAAAATTCCTGGGTGTGACAAGAGTGTTTCAACTTACAAACTCCTCTGAAGGTTCTCTAGCCTACCTGAACAGGCTTGTCCAGCCTCATGTGATTGTTTACAGTCTCCCAACTGTGAAAGGCACGAGATGCTTTAAAACTTTCTAAATACAGACTCCTTTGAGAAGTTACAAAATTATTAGTATAGTACAGTGGGTTGATTAGAAATTATGTTGGTGGAGGGTTTTCATTTGTTGAGCCAATATTTGTTGCTAAATCTCCATATTCCCTGCCCTTATAATGAATATAACTAGCATATAGGAGAAATAAGTATTAACCTTTAAGATTAATAATGTTAAACCTTAGGCTAAGTAAATTCCCTTTCTTGATTGTAACCCACTACACCCTCACCCTATAAGAATGCAACTTTATTTGAAGGGTGGCGCCTGGTTTAAGAAAAATCACCCCTGGAAAAAATAAGTTTTCTGGTTGACTGACCATTATCAGAAAGAGCCATAAAATGTCAGCAGGCCTCATGGCCAGAAGATGATGTAAAATCCATGACCTTTGTATACATTTATATAAAGCTCCTGATTTTGACAAGGGTCAGGTCTGCTGACTCCCGCATGACTCTGTATTCATCCCTATGTATAACAAAAAGCATATAAGCAAACCTGAAAAATAAAGAAATGGGATCAGTTTCTGGAAAGACTGATTCCCCCGTATTGTTCTTTCCCCTTCTGGCTGAATTCTCATCTGGTACGTGGGTACTCATCAAGCCTGCTAATTTTGCCTGGGCTTCTAAGATCAGACTGGGGAGGCCTCAGTGCCTCCTCTCCTTTGGGAGAATGGAAAGATGTCTGTGGCCTACGTAGGTGGTGATTGGTATTTCACGTAAACCAAGTTATTCAGCCTCTTTTTCTCCACTAATCTTCCTACTACACTATTCCTTTCTAATCTCTCTTTATATCTGTAATTAAATAAGTTTTTTCCTAGGACACCGATTCCATCTCCCCTTCGAATTACCCTGGATCCACCGGGGCTGGACCCCGGCAGGGGGGGCTGGACCCTGGCAGGGATGCCTGGTGTGCTGCAATTCATGGAGTTGCGAAAATTTTGACACGACTGAGTGACTGAACTGAACTGAACTAAACTGTATGCCTATCCTTCTAAGACTCTTTCAAAAAATTGCAGAGGAAGGAACACTTCTAAATTCATTCTATGAGGTCACCATCACCCTGATATGAAAACCAGATAAAGACAACACAAAAAAGAAAACTACAGGCCGATATCACTGGTGACCATAGATACAAAATCCTCAACAAAATTTTAACAAACAGAATTCAGCAACACATCAAAAAGCTCATACACCATGATCATGCTGTGTTTATTCCAAGATACAAGGATTCTTCAACATATGGAAATCAATCAGTATGATACACCATATTAACAAATTAAAAGATAAAAACCATATGATCATCTCAATAGATGCAGAAAAAGCCTTTAACAAAATTCACCACCTATTTATGATTAAAACTCTTCAAAAAATGGGCATAGAAGGAACCTACCTCAACATAGCAAAGGCCATATATGATAAAATCTACAGCAAACATTATTTTCAATGGTGAAAAGCTGAAAACATTCTCTTTAATATCAAGAACAAGACAAGGGTGTCCACTCGTGCCACTGTTATTCAATATAGTTCTGAAAGTCCTAGCTACAGCAATCAGAGAAGAAAAAGAAATAAAAGGAATCTAGTTTGGAAAAGAAGAAGTAAAACTCTCACTGTTTGCAGATGACATGATAGTGTACATAGAATACCCTAAAGATAGTGTCAGAAAATTACTAGAGGTAATCAGTGAATTTAACAAAGTTGCAGGATATAAAATCAGTACACAGAAATCACTTGCATTTCTATATACAACAATGAAAAATCAGAAAGAGCAATTAAGGAATCAATCCCATTCACTATTGCAAC
>SJYV01004593.1:0-13166 GCA_006410875.1 Neotragus pygmaeus | reverse complement strand
CAACACCACAGTTCAAAAGCGTCAATTCTTCGGCACTCAGCCTTCTTCACAGTCCAACTCTCACATCCATTCATGACCACAGGAAAAACCATAGCGTTGACTAGACGGACCTTAGTCAGCAAAGTAATGTCTCTGCTTTTGAATATGCTATCTAGGTTGGTCATAACTTTTCTTCAAAGGAGTAAGCATCTTTATGAGAGGCATAGAGAAGTATAAATATTAAGTATAATATACTTATTTTTTATGTATATCTATTTCCATATATAATATGTAATTTTTTGAGATAACCCATTTCAAAATACAAGGATGAAACTAAAGAGGAACAAGAACAAAGAGTGTGTTGGTGTACTATAAACTATATATCATTATTAAGGAACATAAAGGCCTTTGCAAGTATTTGATCTACTGAGAGAAAGAAAAGAAGACTTTGGGTACTACTCTGGAAATACCCTGATTGGAGTGATGGCCCAAAGTGAGACAATAATAAAGAGTAAAGAGAAAGAAGAAGAAATAGAAGAAGACAGAGAAGAAAAAAGGGAGGAAAAAGAGGGAGGTATTTTGTGTACAGTTGAATTAATTCAAACATTTATAGGTAGATTGAATTTTCACAATTTTAACAGTGTAAAATCTTATCTCCATATATTTGGATTAAGTTATACAGAATCTTCATCTGGAAGATAATGTACAAAACTAGGTTAATATAATGTGCAAAGACGAGCACAATTGGTATTGGTTCAAGTATACAAATAATTGAATAATTATTATTATTTACAATAATTGTAAATATTTAGATTAGGTAATTGGGTAATTTGTCAAGAACAATAAGTTGCATAATATGTAATGAAATTAATAGTAAGGGGGAGTTTTTCTGTTTGGAATAAGGACTTTCCAAGTAATAACAGCTAATACTTATAGCACTTATTATATGCCAAACATTGTCCTGTTTTAGAATATCAATTAAGTATCTCGACAATCATCTGAAGTAGTTCTAATATCATTCCTATTTGCATATAAAGAAAATAAGCCTCAGAGAGCTTAAGTGTATTTCCTAAGGTCACACATAGAGAGCATATATTTTAAAAGGCAGAGTTTGATGCTTTACCTAAAGGTGGGTTGGCTCTGGATTTTTGTTATTTAACACTATGAAGATACATTTGTTGTTGTTCAGTCACTAAGTTAGGTCTGACTCTTTGCAATCCCATGGACTGCAACATTCCAGGCTTCCCCATCCTTCACTCTCTTCTTGAGTTTGCTCAAACTCATGTCCCTTGCATCAGTGATGCTATCCACCCATCTCTTCATCTGTTGCACCTTTCTCCTTCTGCCCTCAATCTTTCCCAGCATGAGGGTCTAAGGTTCAAAAGATTAAAAAGACAAGAAATACAACAACTTGATAGACTGAAGAGTGGAGTTATTATGGTCGTGGTTTAGGGGTGAGCATATTCTTATTTTGTGTTGTCATTTGGGAAAATATTCCAAATTATATTTGAATAATTGAATGACGAAAGAAGCTAGCTAATCAGTGACTATGAGCTTATGGAAAATAGGGAGCATGCATTATTCTTGGTATCTCCATATCTTAACAGTGTGGTGTAGAGTAGGAGCTCAGTAACATGTTACTGAATGGAGACAGTTTAGGAAAGCCTGAAGAAAATAAGATTTGGAAACACCAAGAATCTGATAAACAACTTTAAGGGTAAATATTTACATTAAAACTTTTGTGAGAATAATACTCCCATATTGAGAGTAATTGTAATGTAAATAATTAGATAACATAACTTTGGGAAAATGCAGAGTATTGCAGCACTGTTAAAAAGGAAACGTCAAGAAAGGGACTTGAGAGATGATCCATACGTTCAATGTCTAAAACCTGCAGATGGGCAGATGACACTTAGAAGAAATTCTGACTAAGGAAAAGAAAAGTAAACCCAAACCTAAATGTAAACAATGTAATATGGACAAAAATTAAATATACTAACAAGTAGCAATAAATAAAAAGTAATTAAGCATGGATACAGGAATTCTTTTTAAAATTTTCCCATTCACAATGCATTTCTTGCAATAAGAGCACTGGTCTCGTTTCTGAACTTGGGAGTTGTAGTGAAACCCAGAAGCAGGCTAGCATAGTATGACAGGTTGGTCTACTGATCTTGTAATCTAGAGGGTGTGACCTTGGGAAAATCACTTTAGGTCTCAAGGGCTTGGATTCTTGATGTTTTACATAAGTAAATTGTATCAGATTATCTGTAATGTGGGTTCTAGTCCTGAGATTTATTCAGTGTGTTGGAAGTAACAGATTCCCAGTTTGACAGGCATACTCTAGATCATTACCATGTAGAGCATATACTAAAGAGAATATAATGCATATCTTTTTTTTTTTTTTTGAGAAAGGAGAGATACAGAGGGAAAAATAATGTTTACAGAAGTATATAAGTCTAGGTTACAAAATAGAAAAGAAACATTTTTTGTTTTCTGTTGCAAATGATTTATAAGCCATTAAATAAGGCTGAGGAGATGCACATTCAATTTTACTTTATTCCTTAATTCAAAGGAGAATGCAGGCTTCCAGCAGCTGCCACATTAGCGTTTTGCAGGCACATGTACAGGCTTGAACTGTTTTTAAAATCCTTTTTTCTGAGTGCTGATTAGTCAGTGATCATGAAATCATAGTGTTGGTACCAGCAAAAGAAAAAGAATGTCATGTCAATTTACAGCTTTAGAAATGCATTTCTAAATTAAATGGAAAAATATGCTAATACAATATTAATGCTTCAACTTTAAAGATAGAGAAGTCAACACCTACAGAAGTTATGGTTTACATTATCATCACTAACATGGCTGCAACACATATAAAGTATATATTTTTTCCATGTAACTTGCAGTCCAGTATATTATGTATCGAACTTAATTGTAATGGCTTTATTAGAGGACTTGTAGCTTATATTTCATGAACTTTGTACTTCATGTTTGAATTCTTAGCTTTATCTAAAATTTTATTTTATAGATATAATATATACAAACAATATAATACTAATAAATAAGCAGCATAATGTTCTAGGTCATGTGTAGCATTTATTAATACATTGAGAGAGGTGTCAAAATTTATGTACACAAGGCTAAGTTTTCTGCTACTAAAAAGTTTTAGTTATCTAATTTAGCTTTGTAGATTGCATATATTAGTTCCTTACATCCTTTCTGTCTTTAGCAGAAGAAGAACTAAAGAGCCTCTTGGTGAAAGTGAAAGAGGAGAGTGAAAAAGTTGGCTTAAAACACAACATTCAGGAAACAAAGATCATGGCACCTGGTCCCATCACTTCATGGCAAATAGATAAGGAAACAGTGACAGACTTTATTTTGGAGGGCTCCAAAATCACTGATGGTGACTGCATCCATGAAATTAAAATAAATTTACTCCTTGGAAGAAAACTTATGACCAACCTCAGTTCAGTTCAGTCACTCAGTCATGTCCGACTCTTTGTGACGCCATGAATTGCAGCATGCCAGGCCTCTCTGTCCATCACCAACTCCCGGAGTTCACTCAAACTCACATCCATCGAGTCAATGATGCCATCAAGCCATCTCATCCTCTGCCATCCCCTTCTCCTCCTGCCCCCAATCCCTCCCAGCATCAGAGTCTTTTCCAGTGAGTCAACTCTTCACATGAGATGGCCAAAGTACTGGAGTTTCAGCTTTAACATCATTCAAAGAAAACCCAGGAATGACCCACCTAGACAGCATATTAAAAACAGAGACATTACTTTGCCAACTAAAGGTCTGTCTAGTCAAAGCTGTGGTTTTTCCATCATGTATGGATGCGACAGTGGGATTATAAAGAAAGCTGAGCACCTAAGAATTGATGCTTTTAAACTGTTGTGTTGGAGAAGACTCTTGAGAGTCCCTTGGACTGTAAGGAGATACAACCAGTCCATCCTAAAGGAAATTAGTCCTCAATACTCATTGGGAGGAGTGATGCTGATGCTGAAACTCCAATACTTTAGCCACCTGAAGCAAAGAACTGACTAATTTGAAAAGACCATGATTCTAGGAAAGATTGAAGGCAAGAAAAGGGGACTACAGAGGATGAGATGGTTGGATGGCATCGCCAACTCAATGAACATGAGTTTGAGCGAATTCCAGGAGCTGGTGACGAATAGGGGAGCCTGGCATGCTGCATTCCTTGGGGTCACTAAGAGTCAGACATGACTGAGCGTCTGAACTGAACTGATGGTTTCCAAGTTAGTTTTATCATTACTACTATTTCCGTTACCATTAAATTGTTAATGATAAGTAATATGTTACTTGTTTTCAATTACATTACTATTTCTGAAATACATTCAATATTTTAATCTTAGAGAAAGAATAGTTGAAAATTTTATGCAGAAGCAATGGAATGTTTCTCCAGAGTTAACTTCAGAAACTAGGTTAATGCACGTGTGGCTGACTCCTATTGAAATTCCTCAAACAGACCAATTTCATTTAAAGCCAGAACAATATCCATTACACAAGTTCATGGCAACAAATACAGAAAGGTGATTTGATGCACATCTGTGCATCCTTAATATGCAGGAAGCAGCTATGGTGGGAAGCAGTGTGTCTAAAACTTGGGATAACAGTTCAAGTTCTGCCATGGTGGCTAAGTAATCATTGAAAATTGCGAAGATTCAGTTTTCTTACATAGAAAAATATAATAACTATACTAATTTCTGATTAAGTGCTAAGAGGACGAAAGGAGGCTATGTGAAAATGATAATGTAATTCAAATTACAGTTGACTTTTGAATAAGGAGAGTTTGAACTGTGCAGGTCTACTTATATGTGGATTTTTAAAAAATAATTTGTTTTAATTGGAGGATAATTACTTTATATTATTGTGGTGGATTTTGCCATACAGCAGCATGAATCACCCATAGGTCACATGTGTCTCCATATCCTGAATCCCACTCCCACCTCCCTCCCTACCCCATCCCTCTGGGTTGTCCCAGAGCACTGGCTTTGAGTTCCCTGCTTCATGCATTGAGCTTGCCCTGGTCATCTATTTTACATATGGTTTCAGTGCTATTTGCTCAAATCATCTCATTCTTGCTTTCTCTCACATAGTCCAAAAGTCTGTTCTTTACATCTGTGTCTCTTTTGCTGCCTTGCATATAGGAACGTCATTAACATCTTTCTAAATTTGATATATATGCATTCATATTCAGTATTGGTATATCTCTTTCTGACTTACTTCACTGTATATAATAGGCTCCAGCTTCATCCACCTCATTATTACTGACTCAAATGTACTCTTTTTATAGCTGTGTAATATTCCCTTCTGTAATATGTACCATACTTCCTTATCCATTTAACTGCTGATGGACATCTAGGTTGCTTCCATGCCATAGCTATTGTAAACAGTACTACAATGAACACTGGGGGACATGTGTCTATTTCAATTCCGGTTTCTAGAAAGCAATTTTGTTAAGGATTTTTGCATCTGTGTTCATCAGTGATATTGGCCTGTAGTTTTCTTTTTTTTTTTTGTAACATCTTTGTCTGGTCTTGGTATCCGGGTGATGGTGGCCTTATAGGAGGACTTTGGAAGTTTGCCCTCTTTAGTTTTCTGGAAGAGTTTGAGTAGGCTAGGTGTTAGCTCTTCTCTAAATTCTTGGTAGTACTCACCTGTGAAGCCATCTGGTACTGGGCCTTTATTTATTAGAAGCTATGTGGTTATAGTTTTGATTTCTATGCTAGTGAATTGTCTGTTCAGATTTTCTATTTCTTCCTGGTTGGATTTTGGAAGGTTATACTTTTATAAGAATTTGTCCATTTCTTCCAAGTTGTCCTTTTTATTGGCATATGGTTGCTCATAGTAGTCTCTAATGACTTTTGTATTTCTGTATCTGTTGTGATTTCTTTATTTTCATTTCTAATTTTATTGATTTGATTCTTCTCCTTTTTTTTTCTTGATGAGTCTTGCTAATGGTTTGTCTGTTTTATTTATATTATCAAAGAACCTGCTTTTAGTTTTGTTGATCTTTGCTATAGTCTTCTTTGTTTCATTTTCATATATATCTGCTCTGATTTTTATGATTTCTTTCCTTCTACTTATTACTCTGTGATTCTTCCAGTGTTTTTCTAGTTGCTTCAGGGGTAAAGTTAGGTTGTTTATGTAATGTTTCTCTTGTTTCATGAGGTAGACTTGAATTGCTATGAACCTGCCTCTTAGCACTTCTTTGTACTNCTATCTTTTAGCTTGTTAGTTCTTTGACAGGACAAAGTCCAAAAGCCCGTAAGTGCCGAGTGAGGTCTCCACGGTCCAGCCCCTGCCCCGGCCTCACCTCCTGCTACCTCGCTTGTGCACAGCTCCCAGGGGCTCCCTGCGTCCTTTTGAAATCACTGTGACTCACTCCACCTTTTCACAGATCTGCGCGTTTGCTCATGCTCTTCTCTCTACTTAGAACCCTTCCCAGCTCCCCAGGCCAGAGTTTAACGCCGAGTGCAGCTCAAATGTCAGTTTGGAAAAACACTCGCTGACTTGCCCTCTTCCCATCATTAAGTTAGTAACTTCTGTGCATTCACCGGCGTGGAACGCCTCCAGCCTCACGTCCCACTTCTGATGCAACTGTCTTTCCCTGCAAACCTAGGGATACCTTGAGAGTAGGGATTGTGTTCTATACATTCTTATATGCCCCTTACCTTTCATAGGTTCTGATAATGCTCTTCTCTTAAGTGCTAAATTACTGTTGTCAATAAAATGTTTGCAAAGATACCTTACCTCTGGGAGTAGCTTAAGTAGTGGACTATTGACTAGAATGTAAGAATTTTAGATGGTAATTTTACCTTAGGGATGCTTGACTGTTCTCAAAGTAAATACTATGTTCTGAAAAGCTTAAATGTGAGGAGAAAAACTAGAACGGTGTTTTTGTACCTCTGTTATAGAGCAGAAGCATTGAGCGAGCCTTTAACGAAGCCGTCATGCAAAATTAAGGCAACAAATACAAAGCCAAAGCCACCTCCAACGAGAGCACACTTTCCACTAGGAACTAATCCCTTCCTTGAAAGACCTCAGCCATTTATAAGTCCTCAGTCATGTGACGCACAGGGACAGAGATACACAGCAGAAGAAATAGAAGTTCTCAGGTAAATCGGTTTATGATGTGTTGTAATGAACAATTTTGTTAACATCAGTGCAGATAATATTACGCTCGTTAGGTTTGATGAGTCATACATCTTTGCTGTAGTGTGTCATGCTATTATCATGTAATTATAAACTGTCACACAGTCATAACGTGAAATGTTAGAAATTTGTTGTTATATATTTTAGTATTCACATTTCCTCTAGATGGTTTTTTTTTTCCTGAAAATCATAACACTCTTCAAAGTTGAATAATTTTATGGGACAGAGTAGAACTGTGGCAGCCCTTTCCTCACCTCTGCAGCCTTGTGACCAGAGCCCTAGTTGCTACCTTGATAGAGCAGTCTAGGCGGGTCAGCAAAGGGCAGCCGTAAGCTTTGAATGTCTTCGTATATTTCTTAAAAGGGTTGCAAAAAAGAAAGCAAAAAGAGCCAGGATATGTGACAGAGGCCTCATTGCAGAGCCAAAACTATATGCTTTCTGGCCCTTTACAGAAAAAGTTTGCCATCACCTGGGCTGGGAAGCCAACTCAGTTCTGGAAGCAGCTCCAGGTGATATTAAAAATGCAAAAGAACAAGATTGTGGAAACCGTTGATCGCATCCGAGGCGGTGCGGCAGCTCCTCACCTGGGCTCTGGGCATCAGCCAGCTTCAAGCTGCGTGTGTTGTCACGTCGCTCTTTCTGTTAGTCTCCTGTAGTTGTGCTGGAATGGTTCCTTCCTCTGCAGCAGCCACCTGAAGGCATTTTTCCTTTTCCTGCTGAAGGTTTTACTTCTGCTTCTAGAAAAAATGGTGCTGTCTGCCTAGAAAAAATTCGCTTTTGAAACTACACAACACAAAGCGGGACAAAAAGAGTGGTTTAGGACCTGAGACACAAGTTAATAGCTGTCCAGCACTTGGGCTGCTCAGCGTCCACGTGCTCCCTTCTACGCACGTTTGAAATTCCACACTACTGCAGAACAGCNATTCGCTTTTGAAACTACACAACACAAAGCGGGACAAAAAGAGTGGTTTAGGACCTGAGACACAAGTTAATAGCTGTCCAGCACTTGGGCTGCTCAGCGTCCACGTGCTCCCTTCTACGCACGTTTGAAATTCCACACTACTGCAGAACAGCCCTGAGTTTGTACCTAACAGGACGCAGCTGTCCTCCACGCACGTGAAAAGCTCTCCCCATCTCAGGATGAGGGTACACACAAATGTTACATTCATGTGTTAAATAGCCCTCAAATTCGGTCATAGTCTCACTGTATATTGCAACCTGGAGGCTAACTTGTGAAGTGACTCTGCAACTCCTCCTAAATAAAATGCGGGGAAGGGACAGAAGGAAATAGCTNCTCTGCGTTTGTACCTAACAGGACGCAGCTGTCCTCCACGCACGTGAAAAGCTCTCCCTGTCTCAGGATGAGGTACACACAAATGTTACATTCATGTGTTAACTAGCCCTCAAATTCGGTCATAGTCTCACTGTATATTGCAACCTGGAGGCTAACTTGTGAAGTTACTCTGCAACTCCTCCTAAATAAAATGCGGGGAAGGGACAGAAGGAAATAGCTCATATGTACAAATAAACATGTGACACAAAATGGGGAGAGAATATACAAAGCTGCTACAAGCCTTGTTGCTTAAATTTGTCAAGAGGCCGTAACTATTATCTGTGCCTCTTTCTTCGTCACTATCCATTCCTTAGTCTCACAACCAGAACATATAAAGAATGTATTTCCAAGAACGCTTTGACTCCTCAAAGCAACTAGGCAATTGCTTTCTTTCTCTAGGCTGAGGATACAATTCGCTTTGTGTCCTGGGGACAATTTCATTGCCTCTGGTGTAAGCCTATTTTGAGATAGTTGTTTTGTTGTAAAGGATGGTAGTCTCAAAAGAGTAACTTTGGGATTAAATTGGAGTAATTGTTTTTTGGTATTCAACTATTTCATGAAAATTTTGTTCAAATAAAGTTACCAACATTACATGAGATTATCAGTTTAATTTTATTACAATACCATACCTTGTCACTTAAATTTTAAGGAGTTTAAATAAAATTGATGGCTAAGTTGACTTGACATTTACTTTAGATTTTTTTCTTATTTTTTAATAGGACAACATCAAAAATAAATGGTATTGAATATGTTCCTTTCATGAGCATTGATTTGAGGGAACGTTTTGCTTATCCAATGCCTTTCTGGTAAGTAATACTATTGCAATTCTTACTTTCAAAATTGTTTTAATTTTTCAGTACTTTTCCCATCTGCTGAAGTCCAATTAAATCCATAGCCTTGAAATTAAAATTTGTAATAAAAATTCTGAATGGAAAAGAGACGAGGCTGAGGGAAGGAGGTGGGATCACATGGTAGGAGTGCCTCTGGCCTTTTCCTGGTGACAGGACTTGTGGGTCTTCTTTAGGCTAAGGTTATGCTCATAGTGTCTGACACGGATCCTAGTATAAGAGAAGGAAGCAGTGAGTAAATATTTGTCTAATTTGTGTTGGACCACAACAGAAATGCAAGTCAGCCAAGGCATTGAATGGAAAAGTGGAGAGAAATGACAGGGTTGTTGTTTACTAAGAAGATCCAGTTCAGAAACAGGGTTCATAAAGGTGTTAGCATAGCCTTCCAGGACAGTGGCAGCTTATGTCAGGAACCTTAAAATCATTGTTTCAGGACTCCCAGGTACTAGTCATCCTAAGGAAATTAAAAGTGGGCCAAAGATGTCTATCATAAGAGCACTTATCAGAGTGTTTATTACAGCAAAAAATTATCAAAACAAACTTGGTATCCAGTAATATCAGAGTGATTGAACAATGGCATGTTCATATTATTCTGTTACATATTATGTTATCCACAAAAAAATAACTAAAACATATAGGGGAAATGTTTGTAATACATAAATTTTAAAAGATGGAAAATTATAAATATATACTATCCAATTTTTTTTTCATGTATATAGACATATAGAATGAAATTATGTAAAGTGATAGGTCAAAATGTTTACAGTGGTTATCTCTGCTGCTGCTGCTGCTAAGTCGCTTTAGTCGTGTCCAACTCTGTGCCNAAAATTATAAATATATACTATCCAATTTTTTTTTCATGTATATAGACATATAGAATGAAATTATGTAAAGTGATAGGTCAAAATGTTTACAGTGGTTATCTCTGCTGCTGCTGCTGCTAAGTCGCTTTAGTCGTGTCCAACTCTGTGCCACCCCATAGACGGCAGCCTACCAGGCTCCCCCGTTCCTGGGATTCTCCAGGCAAGAACACTGGAGTGGGTTGCCATTGCCTTCTCCAACACATGAAAGTGAAAAGTGAAAGTGAAGGTGCTTTGTCGTGTCGGACTCTTAGCAACCCCATGGACTGCAGCCCACCAGGCTACTCCATCCATGGGATTTTCCAGGCAAGACAACTGGAGTGGAGTGCCATTGCCTTCTCCAGTAGTTATCTTTAAGCAGCAAAATTAGGTGATTTCCTTTTTTTTTTTTTGNTAGCAACCCCATGGACTGCAGCCCACCAGGCTACTCCATCCATGGGATTTTCCAGGCAAGACAACTGGAGTGGAGTGCCATTGCCTTCTCCAGTAGTTATCTTTAAGCAACAAAATTAGGTGATTTCCTTTTTAAAACATTTTTATTTTTTAAAGTTTCTGCCATTAGCCTATTTATTATCGGAAAGCATCAGGGAACTGAATGCTTGTTGTGTACGAAATACATAAAGACCATAAAAACAGAAGGCCTGCTCTCACACATCTAGTGTTTGTCGTTCTTGGACGGGCAGAAGGTGGACATCTCAAGGCCGGGAGGTTACTAGCATGAGGTTTTCACTCAGGCACCTGTGTGATGCTAGTGGTAGATCTGGATCTAGGAAATACTTGTATCTAAGATGCTTATTTTCTTCTCCTTGGAGAAGGAGATGGCAATCCACTCCAGTACTATTGCCTGGAAAATCCCATGGACAGAGGAGCCTGATAGGCTACAGTCCATGGGGGTCGCACAGAGTCGGACACGACTGAGCGACTTCCCTTCAAGATGCTGTAGCGCTAACAGTAAGAGCACTGGTCCCAGGCCCATGCTCCCCAGTGCCATATCCTGTGACACCAGCCAGCTTTTTAATCTGCTTCAGACTTTAATAATAGAATCCACCTTCTGGTGTTACTGTGATGATTAAATGAGCTAATAAAATGTAAAGCACTTAGAGTGGTGCTTATTCTATAGAAAGCACTTTGTAATAAGAATAAACTGTCAGGAAATAACTATCTTGCTGAATACTAAATTATATAATTTAGCTGTACATTTCAAATACTTTAAAAATGTTTGACCAGTGATTTCACTTCAAGAAACCAGTTTTTAAAAGTATTTACAGATCTAGTCAAACATTTATATAAAAGATAGTTAGCAATATTATTCTACTTATGAAAATGTGAATCAATTATTCTAGGATGCTCTTAAATGGTAATAGTCCAAGTAGAGATATAAACTTGTAGTTCCAATCTTTGTGTAACAGATGAAGATAAATCATGTTTTTAGTGCTCATACAACAGAGTGTCCCTAGAAAGAACTGTATATACTCATGAACAATCAAGTTTTCAAGAAATTAAGTAACACGGGAAAATGCTTACACTGTAATTAAAAATATAGCTGTCTTATAACTATCAAAACAAAAATATAACTGTCTTACAACAGTTGTTAAAATGTAACTCCCCTAATTACCTGGAAAATCCCATGGACAGAGGATCCTGGTAGGCTACAGTCTATGGGGTTGCAAAGAGTCAGACACGACTGAGCGACTTCACTGGCACAGCTGGGATTTTATGTTGTGTGTGACCCCTTGCTCTCTGCTTGTCCTGCACGTGGGACCCTGAGCTCCATGAGGACAGAGAGCGTGTGCCTACACGGTGTCCCACGAGGCAGGTGCTCAGTGAATGCTTACCAAGTTGGTTAAATTTTAAGAAAAATCAAGTAAAATTAAATGCTCTAACTGGCAAGATTTTTCCTTGTTTTCTGGATTATTTCACAGAATAATCAGAAGAAATAGTAACAGTAAACATTTTAAAATTCAGAGATAGCAGACTGATGGCAAAAATCTCCCCAGTGTATGAATCTTTGGTTAGAAAGTTCAGTCGCTCAGTCATGTCCAACTCTGCGATCCCATGAACCGCAGCATGCCAGGCCTCCCTGTCCATCACCAACTCCCGGAGTCCACCCAAACTCATGTCNAACTGTATTTCTATACATAGGAATGATTAATGCAAAAGTGTAATTAAGAAAACAATTCAATTTTTAATTGCATTAAAAAAATAAAATTAATAGAAGTGTAAGACTTATAACTGAAAACTATAAGAAACTATTGAATGAAATAAAAGACAAATAAATGGAAAAAAGGTCTCATGTTTCTATATCGAATGACCTAATAGTACTAAATTACGTACTCCCTAAACTGATCTACAGATTCAACAATCCCTACTAAAACTTCCCAGGTACTTCAGATGGTAAAGAATCTGCCTGCAATGCAAGAGACCCTAGCTTGATTCCTGGGTCGGGAAGTTCCCCTGGAGAACGGATAGGCTCCCCACTCCAGTATTCTTGGCTCTTGTTGGTGGCTCAGATGGTTAAGAATTCATCTGCAATGTGGGAGACCTGGGTTTGATCCCTGGGTTGGGAATATCCCCTGGTGGAGGGCATGGAAACCCATTCCAATGTTCTTGCCTGTAGACTCCCCATGGACAGAGGAGCCTGGCGGGTTACAGTCTGTGGGGTTGTAAAGAGTCAGACGTGACTGAGTGACTAAGCACACACACACCAAAACTTCAGGTGGCATTTTTGCAGGATTTGACAGGCTGATCTTCAAACTCATATGGAAATTTAAGAGGCCCAGAACAACAAAGAAAAAAAAATCTCGAAAAAGAATAGTGAAGTTTGAAGATTCATACTTACTTACTGCAAAACTTAAAACATAGCTGCAATAATTAGGACAGTAGCTCAGACGGTAAAGTGTCTGTCTATGATGTGGGAGACCTGGGTTCGATCCCTGGGTTGGGAAGATCCCTTGGAGAAGGAAATGGCAA
>SJYV01004590.1:6258-38620 GCA_006410875.1 Neotragus pygmaeus | reverse complement strand
ATGGACTGCAGCCCACCAGGCTCCTCCGTCCATGGGATTTTCCAGGCAAGAGTACTGGAGTTGGGTGCCCTCGCCTTCTCCAAATATGCTGCCTAGGTTGGTCATAACTTTTCTTCCAAGGTCCTTCAGTTTCCATTCTCACCCCTTACTGTTTGTCCTCCGCTCCGCCGCCAGAGGGCGCCCGTGAGCACCTATCAGGCTCCTCCCCTCCACTATCGGTCCTCCAGGGTCGCACCTCCTTGGGGTAAGAGCTCAAGTCCTCCCAGTGCCCCACAAGGCCCTGCTTCACCTGCTCCTGTCCCTCCCTGCCCTCCNCGCCAGAGGGCGCCCGTGAGCACCTATCAGGCTCCTCCCCTCCACTATCGGTCCTCCAGGGTCGCACCTCCTTGGGGTAAGAGCTCAAGTCCTCCCAGTGCCCCACAAGGCCCTGCTTCACCTGCTCCTGTCCCTCCCTGCCCTCCCCTCCTCCCTCTCTTCCCCTGGCTCACTCTGCTCCAGACACATGTGCCTCCTTACTGTTCCTCCAACACACCAGGCACAGTCCTGCCCCAGGGCCTTTGCATGGACTGTGTCCTCTGCCTGGAATGCTGTTCCCCAGACCCAGGGTGGCTCTGTCCCTCACCTCCCTCAAGCATCAGCTCTGATACCACCTCTTCAGCGAGCCCCTTGTAACGTCACCCTCCTCCAACTCTGACACACCATACCTTCTCCCTGCTTCTTTGTTCTCTTCATAGCATTGACTTCCCAACACACCACACAATTATTTATAGTGTTTATTGCTTGTTGGCCATTCTCCCCACTAGACATTAGCCCTGAGAGGGCGGGGCCTGAGTCTGTCCTGGGTCTGTCTTGGCTCAGGCTAGACCACCGGAGCCAAGATACTGTCACATTTGGTAAATTGCAAGCAGGCAGCTCCTGATGCTGCAGTGCCAAAGATGGGCAGGGATGTGGTAGGAAATTATCTGGGCTCCCTCTTGAGACCCAGGGCCGGGCTCAGAGTTGAAGGAATGGGAACCCTCCTTGCCTTTCTCTGTGTTTCAGTTTCCCCATCAACAAAAAAAGAGGTCACTGGGGGCATCTCTGGGTTCCTTCAGTTACACCCTGCATGGAGTCCCTCATGAAACCATTTCATGGCTTTGAGCCTTCGAATGTAAAGTGCAGGGCTGAAAAGAGAAGGAATAAGTTCTGAGCATGAGGTGGGTGGTATCCATTGGTCTCCTTTGATGCTCCATCCCAGCTTTCAGGACAGAGCTCAAAGCTGAACAGTAATATACCCTCCTCATGATAGCTAAACTGATTGAGCACCTACTGTATACCTGGCCCCACAGTGAGAACATTATAAGGATTTTAGATCTAATTTAAGCTAATTGAAGAAACCCTATGATATAGGATACTATTATTTTCTCTATCTTGCAAATGGGAAACTGAGACTCCAAGAGGTGAAGACAATCACCCCAGATCACACAGCCGAGAAACTGTCAAGGCTGAATTCAGGGCCAGATCTCTCCAGTCTCAAGTCTGTGTTCTAAACTGCCACACTCTGCAGCCCCGAGAAACATCTGTTGAATGAATAAATGAGTGTTGATTGATCCTTTTGGACGGGGGAGGGGACTCATGGCCGCTTTCCGTAATGACATAGGGGCCTCCAGTTCCCCTCCTCCCAAGTGTAAGGTCATGCCCAGAACCACTGCCACCCCCTACATCTTCCTGACACAGCTGCCACCTTGCAAGGAGGCAGCCAGGGAAATGCATTCCTCCACTGAACCCAGAGCAAAATCTCCTGATCTCCTTGAGACCCCTCCAGCAGGGGAAGGAATGAAGAAAGACAAGAGAGGACTTAAGGGGATGAAAGGGGAGGGGAAGGGGAGGGCAAACTTCCCCATGTGCCCCCTGGCAGCCTCCTTTAAAAACAAAACACAAAAAAACAAGAGGACTGCGTGTGTGCGCGTGCACGCACAAATCTATGAAATATTTAGGTGGCGCCCAGTGTGTTTATGGCCGTAATTAATCTTGTGTCTCGTTGGCAGAGAGCAAAACGTTAAGAAATTACTTTCCGGGGCCTGGGTGAAGTGCAGGCTGGCAAGGCTCCTTTCCCAGGGTGGAGGCTGTGGAGGTCGAGGGTGGGGAGGATGGGGATCTGGGGTAAGCTTGTGGCCCTGGACTATGGCCGCAGGAAACTTCTCCTAAAGTCCCCCTCCCCCATTACAGCCTCCCAGGAAGTTTCCAGCCTGGCTGGTGCCCCTTGTACTCCAGGCCAAGCGCTTGCCCTTTTTTCTCTTTTTTGGTTTTTGTTGGTTATTTCATTCGTCTTTCCAGCTTTATGGTTTGCTGCTGTTGTTCAGTTGCTCAGTCATGTCCGGCTCTTTGTGACCCCATGGACTGCAGCACGCCAGTCCTTCCTGTCCTTCACCATCTCCCGGAGCTTGCTCAAAACTCGTGTCCTTTGAGTCAGTGATGCCATCCAACCATCTCATCCTCTGTTGTTCCTTTATCCTCCTGCCCTCAGTCTTTGCCAGGATCAGGGTCTTTTCCAGTGATTCGGCTCTTCACGTCAGGTGGCCAAAGTATTGGAGCTTCAGCATCAGCATCACTCGTTCCAATGACTATCCAGGGTCGATTTCCTTTAGGATTGACTAGTTTGATCTCCTTGGTGTTCAAAGGACTCTCAAGAGTCTTCTCCAGCCCCACAGTTCAAAAGCATCAATTCTTCCGTGCTCAGCCTTCTTTATGGACCAACTCTCGCATCCATACATGACTACTGGAAACACCGTAGCTTTCTTACTTATGCATGAGGTATAGTTTCCATACAGTAAAATACACACACTCGAGATGTGAGTGGGACGTGTTTTCAGGCAGGTGCACATCACCCCGAGTTTCTCTTGGGTCCGTTTGTAACTTCTCCCTACTCCCTCTCTTCCCCACCTCTAGCCCCGCCCCTTTATAAGCAACCGCCAATCTGATTGGGTCACCCTGCGTCAGTTTGTCGTTTCTGGCTTCCCTGACATTGCCTGTCTCGGTGCTTCATTACTCTGCACGGCTGAGGAATGTTCTTTGGTTCACATGGACCATGGTTTGCTTATCCATTTGCCTGTTGATGGACAGTTTGGTGGTTTCCAGTTTGAGGTTGCTCTCAATCCCGAGCAAATCCCTAGGAGTGGAATTGCTGGGTCACTAGGGGCTTCCCAGGTGGTGCTAATGGTAAAGAACCCACCTGCCAACCCCTGGGTGGGGAAGATCCCCTGAAGGAGGACACGGCAATCCCCTCCAGTGTTCTTGCCTAGAGAATCCCATGGATGGAGGAACCTGGCGGGCTACAGTCCATGCAGTTGCAAAGAGTCGGACACAACTGAGGCTACTTAGCGCACACACACAGAGTAGGTGTATGTGTCACATTTTAAGAAGTTAGTTTAAATTTTTGAAATGTGATGACAGGACATGCAAAGCTGGGGGTGGAGCACATATTTACATCTGGGAGACAACTCAGTCCCAAGAAGGGGAGGTCGAGGACAGCCTGTGTGGCTGGGGAGTGGCAGAGCTGGGGCTCGAACCCAGGCTGTCTGTGTCAGGAATGTCACCCATGGGCTATACTCTTCCAAACTGGGATAAATGGTGTGGCGTCTTAGTGTCCCTCTGTTTCCCATCCTGGCTGTGATTCTGCTTGAGGGCCAGGGGTCCAGTAGGTGCTTAATAGATGCAAACAGAAGCTGAGACGAGAGTCGTGATTCTGGCTGCAAAATATCTCACTCCTTCCTCAGTTGGAAGCCCCAGTGGCTCCCCAGTGCCTTCAGGATAAAGCTTAAATTCCCAAATGCAGCCTACAGGTCCATTCCAATTCTAGCCCTATTCCTCTTCCCTCTGTGCCAGCCTCCTTGCTGTTGGCGGAACACCCACACATGGTCCTGCCACAGGGCCCTTGCACCTGCCATTGCCTCTGCCTGGAAGGCTCCATGCCTGACTTGCACACGGGCAGTTCCTCGTCTTCCTTCAGGTCTCAGCTCAAAAGTCATCTCCTTGGGACTTCCCTAGTGCTTTATGGTTAAAACTCCACGCTCCCAATGCAGGAGGCCTGGGTTTGATCCCTAGTCAGGGAATGTGGATCCCACATACTGCTACTGGAGAAGCCCATGGACCACAATGAGCACCCCACAGGATAACAAAGACCCGGAACAGCCGAAAAAGGAAAAAGTCATCTTCTCCAGGAAGCCCTCCCTGACTTGCCTGTCTAAACCAGCTCCACCCAGTCCCGTCTGTAGTATGTTTCACCCTATGATTTCCTCTCTCTCGTTCTTTTTCTTTGAATTTCTACAATACATTAATTTACTTAGAAAACTTTTTGCACATTTGCATAATGCTCGCTGTCCCCTGACTCTGAGCACACACTTCACGTGTCATGAATCACCTGAGCTTTATTTTGGGCTGCGCTGGGTCTTCGTTGCTGCTCAGGCTTTTCTCTGGTTGTGGCGCGTGGGTTCCTGGTTGCAGTGGCTTCTTCTGTTATGGCGCACGGGCTCTGCGGGTGTGGGCTCCGGTAGTTACGGTAGTGGGCTCAGTCACTGTGGCTCCCAGGCTCTGCAGCACAGGCTCAGTAGTTGTGGTGCTTGGGCTTAGTTGCTCTGTGGCACGTGGCGTCTTCCTGCATCAGGGATCAAACCTGGGCCTCCTGCACCGGCAGGCGGACTCTTTCCCACGGAACCACCAGGGAAACTCTTAATTCATCTAAGCTTTTAAAGAACTCTCTGCGTTGGGTCAGGCTGTTATTTCCATTTATAGATGAGGAAATTGAGACCCGGAGAGTCTCGGGCCTCAGGTCCAGCAGGCCTCTGTGCTCCGGGGGTATGCACCTGTGGTCTGTTGGCCCCACAGGACTGGCCTGAGGCATCCTCAGCTGTGTGCCTGGTGGGTCTTAGCACAAGGTATGGCTCAGCATGGTGGATAAACAGCTCCAACTTTAAAACATTTATGTACTTATTCTTTAGCAGCACCTCAAGGCATGTGGGCTCTTAGTTCCCTGACCAGGGGTTGTACCCACATCCCCTGCAGGTGGGAGCGTGGGTTCTTAACCACTGGATCACTGGGGACATCCCAAACAGCCCCTGCTTTTTACAGATAAAGCAGCAGAAGTCCCAGGAGTAGATAACTTGCCTTGTGGCAGGGCTAGCTTTAAAATTGCTTCTTGGACCTGCTAACCCCATGTCCTGTACCATCCCCAGAGCCCCCCAGACTGTGAGCCCCAGAGCCTTGGAGGAGGCTTGGCGGGTGCTAGCTCAGACGGCGAACAGATGCTCGCTATTTTAAACCCACTGTTTAACTCATTAAGACAGCTGTTTCCCATCCCCAAAGTCGGTGGAATTAGAATTAAATTCATTCCAGAATTAAACACACATACATACACACGCGCATACCCGCCACCGTTTGGAGGCGAAACTTGTTAGCATTTAGGCAAGCTGTGCCTTCGAGCCTGGGGACGGGGCTGGGCTTCCGCCTGACAAGTTAGATCATGGCCCAGCGGCTGCCAGCTGGGCTGGGGGCCAGGATGGCCCGAGGGTGTGTACCCAGGCTTCCACCGTTAGAGTCCAGCTGCCAACTGGATGCCCCTGTCTCTCGCCACCAACACCCTTGGTCCTGCCTGACCCCTCAGACCCAAGGGCACCAAGACAAAGCTCAGCATTTGCACTTGAACTGACTTTCCCTCCTTGGACCCCATTTCCCCGTGCCACTCACATCTGAGACAAATCTCACCTGTCCTTCCTTCTCTCCCCTCACCTCTTACATCCAAACGGTCAGGACTCACCGGTGATGCCACTTCCAGGCAGCTGCTTCCCCTACTGCTACTGTACCAGTCTGAGCCTCCATTACCTCCAGCCTGCATGACAGTTCCTGCCTCCTTCCTGGGCTCCTGGCTTCCACTCTTACTCCCAACCAGCTGTTTTCCCTCAGCAGGCAAAGGGATTTGCTAGTTCCTCAATCGGTTATGCCACTCTCTCACTTAAAATCCTCCAATGCGGGGCTGTCCAATAGAACTTTCTGTGACCGATGGAATGTTCCAGACCTGTGCCACCAAACACGGCCACTCACAGGTGGCTACAGAACAGTTGAAATGTGGCATGTATGAGTGAGGAAGAAAATTTTTAATGGTTTTTTTAATGTTTTAATGTTAATTTTTAAATGTTTCATTTTAAGGCAGTGAAATAAGCCCAGGTTGCTGGTGGCTGCCATATCAGCCAGTGCAGGGCTAAAGGTCCATCAGGTGTTAGTGGCCTGCCCAGATGCCCCGGGTCCTCACCATTTTCTCTGCACTGCTGGCTGGCATCTCAGCCCAGATGCTCTCCCTGAGCATGCGCTGCTCTTGCAGGCGAGGAGTGTCTCAAGAGTTCATACCATCCCCTCCAGCAGCCCCCGGCCAATGGCCAGCAGGAGCAGGAGTGTACATACCCCAGCTCCCTCGTCCCTCGAGCCACGCAACTTTGCAGTTCATGCTCGGCAGAGGCCCCAGTGGGACTGAGTCCCCTCTGCCCACCACGGCCACCTAATCACGAATGCACCCTGGACAGGCTCCCTCCCATCCCTCTCATACTCCCTGACTCCTCCTGGGGCTTCCTGGTGTCACCTCCCACATAAACTGCTTGCATCCCAAACCTTGTCTCAGGGCTACCTGCTGTTCCTCCTCCCCCTCTCTTCCTTCCTCCTCCTTCCTCTCCTCCTTCATTTTAGTGCCTTAAGCCTCTTTTTTAAAAATGTTTTGTTTCAGAATAATTTTATTTTCTTTCATTATTTTTATTTATCTATTTTTGGCTGTGCTGGGTCTTCGTTGTTGCCTGCGGACTTTCTTCAATTGTGGTACATGGGCTTAGTTGCCTTGCAGCACATGGGATCTTTCCGGACAAGGGGTAGAACCCGTGTTCCCTGCATCCGGCAGGAAACAGAGAGTTCCTATATTTTCTCCACCCAGCTTCCCCTCCTGTCAACGTCTGGTACCAGGCCCGGTAGGATGCTCAAAACCAGGAATTAGTACAGGTAGAATATCATAAACAGACCTACAGACCTCATTTGAATTTCAGTAGTTTTTTCTGGGAGTGTCCCCTTCCTGGTCCAGGACCCCACCCAGAGTCACTCATTCCATCTCATCATCACGTTGCCTGGCACCCTTCATGCCAGAATAGTTCCTCAGTCTTTCCATGTCTTCCACGACCTTGACATTTGTGAAGAACAGTAGCCAGGATTTTGCAGAGGGTCTCTCAACTTGGGTCTGTCTGATGTCAGCTCATGGCTGGACTGGGATTGTGTGTTTCTCCCCAGAATCCTCCATGGGGCTGATGTTGCATCCTCCTTGGTGTAGGATGTCAGGAGACTCCAGAAGTTGCTGGGTCTCATCGGCAGTGATGTTATGATCACGTGGTCAGGACATGTGACTCCCCTCTCCCCGGGAAAATTACCTTCTTACCTTTCAAACTTGTAAATATCTTAAGAGAGGTCTTTGGGGGTGTATAACCATTCTGTTTCTCCTTAAACATTCACCCAAGCATTCTAGGATTTCTCCCACTGATTCGATATGTCGCCTACATACAAATGAGTTCCATTCCAAGAGCCCATTCATAAGCCCAATGCATTCGTAAGTTCAATAAAGTTAGCCTAAAGTGTCAGCCACTCAGTCACGTCCAACCCTTTGCAACTCCATGGACTGTATAGCCCACCAGGCTCTTCTGTCCAGGGAATTCTCCAGGCAAGAATACTGGAGTGGGTTGCCATTCCCTTCTCCAGGGAATCTTCCTGACCCAGGGATCAAACCTGGGTCTGCTGCATTGCAAGTGGATTCTTTACTGTCTGAGCCACCAGGGAAGCCCAAGTTAGCCTAGGTACTTCACTAATACAATTAGCTACATAGTACTGTAATATGTTTTACACAAATAATATAAACAAACACCAAAAATAAGGAAAACATTTTAAATCTTACAGTACAGTGCCTTAAAAGTACAGTAGCACAGTACAGTCAATGGCTGGCACTCAGGGGCAGGCATCGAGTGAAGAGGCAAGAAGAGTTACTGACTGGAGGAGCTAGAGAAGGTGGGAGATGGGAGAGCTGAAGGATCGTCAGCAATAGACGGAGGGCAGGTTGCAGCGTCTCTCATGCCTGATGTTGATGGCACAGCTTCTGGTTCCTTGTGGATTCAACTCTATTTACCCTCTTGAAAAAAACAATCCAGCGATGTCTTGGTAGTAGCTCTTTTTTTCCCCCCTTTCTTCATCATAGATGACACGGCAGCTGCTGGATTTCAGTCTGAATGGCTGTTGCAGCTTCCGTGTACTGTTCTGCATTTGGTCCTGTGCTTCCCGAAACAAACAGAGCCTGTTGAAATAAAGAAAACCCCTTACCATCTCCTGTGCCGCAAATCCCTTCGATTTTTCAGCTGCTTCTTCCTCTTGTTGCTCCACTCCTTCAATTATTTTCACTTTTGTTTCCATTGTTATCCCTTGGCACTTCTTAGCAGTACCAGCTACCTTGCTACTGCTTTTACGCTTGCTTCCGGACATCCAGAAAGTGAAAGTGTTAGTTACTCAGTCGTGCCTGACTCTCTGTGATCCCATGGACTATAGCCCACCAGGCTCTTCTGTCCAGGGAATTTTCCAGGCAAGAATACTGGAGTGGGTTGCCATTTCCTTCTCCAGGAGATCTTCCCCACCCAGGGATGCAACCTGGGTCTCCCATATTATGGGCAGATTCTTAACCAACTGAGCCACCAGGGAAGCTTCCAGACATCCTGGGCTTGAAATAAAGATGCTGTACTCTCTACTGTAAAGTACACGAAAGCACAGCGACTTATAGAGGATGCTCTCACATGACAGTGCACCCCAGACAGGTGAACTACACTATGTGATTGGACCTGCAAACACCCATTTGCATCTTTGAAATTTAGCAGCTTGAAGGTTCGTATGTAGGGGACTTACTGTACTTTGTTATGGCAGCCCTAACAAACTCTGTTTATTAACTGCCCATCTTTGGAGAACTCTGGCTTGAACTTTTCCCTATCATGCGCCTGTTCCTTTGTTTACCAAATACTCCCTAAAGATCGACATGTTATCTTTCCTTAAAAAGATTGTCAAGTCATAAATGAAAAACCTATATCACTTGCTGCAAAGGGAAGGGACCCACAAGAAATAAAGATACAGAAAACAAAATGATGCCTCAAAATGTCAATGGGGAAGGGAAGGAACTTCCCTGGTAATTCAGTCATTAAGACTGTGCTTGCAATGCAGAGGGACTCAAGTTCAATTCCTGGTTGGAGGGCTAGGGTCCCACATACCACAACGGCGTGGTCAGAAAGTTAAAAAAAAAAAGTGCTCATGGGACCAAGGACCTATATCTTAGGAAAATTAGCCATTGCCAGAGATAAAGACAGTAGCACCAAACAAAACTTGCTCCAAGTAAGCTCCAGGGGAAGAGAGTGATGCCCCTCACCACCATGACCGGCTCCATTTAAGGACACCTCCCCTTTTGACCTTCCTGCCCACTCACTCCTTCAGGGCTATGATCCCCTGTTATCCCCTCTCTGTCCCATTCCCCAGTCCCTCCCCTGGTTCTCCCGCTGCCTCCGTGGCTTCACCTCTCCTTGTCTCTCCAACCCACCCTGCATCCAACAACCAGAGGGTTCTTTCAGAAACACAAAGCTTTCTTTATTTCAGGAGTCATACGTGAATTCACTCCCATTGTAAGGAGATTCAAACAGTGCAGAAATACAGAGAGCAGAAATGAGAAATATGATCTGATCATGTCCTTTCTCTATTCTGATCTTTTCTAAGGCTCCTCATCAGTCTCTGTAAATTCTAAAGTCAGCGACATTCAAGGTTTGGGTCGGGTCCTGCTCTTTCCCATCTCTTTGCCATCCTTCAGTAAGACCCTCTTCTTAGCCACTCTGACGGCTTGCCATATCCAGCCATTCAACTCTCACTCACTCCCTCCCTCTCACCGCAGTCCCTTTGCACATGCCCTTTGCATTCCCAGCATGTTGTTCTCCACCCCCTCCCTCCAGCTTCATCCTTCCTTGCCCTTGGGTCTCATGTGCTGACACCTTGTGTCTGCTTGGCCTCACCCAGACGTGGGCCCAAGGGACAAGGATTCCAACTGTGCTTTCATTTCTACAGCTGCCATGACCAGGGGCTCCCCCACAGTTGTGGAGGCTGGAAGTCCAGACTCAAGGTGTCAGCAGGGTAGGTTCCTTCTTGCTGGCTCAGAGGGAGAGCCTGTTTCCCGGCTCCCTGCTAGCGTCTGGCGGTTGCTGGCTGCCCTCGACACTCCTTGGCCAGGAGACGCAGCGCTGGAACCTCTCCCTCTGTTGTGACTTGGCCTTCTGTCTGTTTGACTCCTGTGTCTCTTCTTTATCCTTGGCGGAGGGCTACTCTGGGAAGTATTAAACCAACGGCGACAACCTAAAGAATTAAGTAGCCAGCCTGCTGAAGTGTGGTTGAGGAGAGAGAATTCTGTTCCCGGTAGAGGGAACGGCACTTGCAAAGTTCTAGAGGTTAGTAAATCATGATGCATTCAGAGCATTGAAGAGCATTGAGGGGCTTCCCTGGTGGTGCAGTTGGATAAGAATATGCCTGCCAGTGCAGGGGACACGGGTTCTATCCCTGGTTCAGGAAGATCCCACAGGCCTCAGAGCAGCGAAGCCTGTGTGCCGCAACTGTTGAGCCTGTGCTCTAGAGCCGACCTGCCCCAACGACTGGAGACCACCCACATTGAGCCCATGCTCTGCAACAAGAGGAGCTGCTGCAATGAGAAGTGTGTCCAGCACAGCAAACAGTAGCCCTTGCTCACCACGGCTAGAGAAAGCCCATGCAAAGCAATGAAGACCCAGTGCAGTCAAAAATAGTAAACTTTTTAAAAAGAAGATTAGTGAGGTTTTGGAGACCGGCAGGGGCTTGACTATGGAGAGCTGTGTCAGACACAGAAAGGAACTAGGATTTCAAGAGGGCAGTGGGGAACCACAGGAGAGTTTAGAGCATGGAAGAGACCAGAGGATTAAACTTTAGAAATATGCTTGACTGCTGTGTGGTGATGTACTGAAAGTGTTGTGAACTGGAGGCAGGTCTGTTTTGGGAGAATGGAAAATTCAGACCCTGAGGGCTTCCCTGGTGGCTCAAACGGTAAAGAATCTACCTGCAACGCAGGAAAGCTGGGTTTGATCCCTGGGTCAGGAAGATCCCCTGGAGAAGGGAATGGCAACCCACTCCACTATTCTTGCCTGGGAAACCCCATGGACGGAGGAGCCTGGTGGGCTACAGCCCATGGGGTCACAAAGTTTTACACGACTGAGCGGCCATTGCTCACACGGTGGACGTCAGCCAGGCGGCGTCTCATTTCCTTTTCTGACCACCGACCCTACGGGGCGCGGTGCTCATCACACCCACGTGAAAGATCTGGAGACTAGAGCCCCAGAGAGCTTCCGTGACTTACCTGGTCTCGCATAGGCTTGTTAATGACAGAGCAACGATTCGGGGCTTGAGTAGACTGCCCAGCCAGGTGACAGACTCACGGCGGGAGATCTGGGATAAAGAGTTGAGAGGGGCCATGAGGCTGATGGCCAGCGCTCTGGAAGAGGAACGAGGGACAGTTGGAAACCCGGATAGAGAGGAAGACCTAGGCTGAGAGAATAAAGCTGGTTCGGGTGGTCTCCGGGACCTAATGCCTGATCACCCGAGGTGGAGCTGATGTAATCACAGCAAAAATCAAGTGCACAATAAATGTAATGCACTTGAATCATCCTGAAACCATCCCCCGAGCCCCAGTGCACAGAAACCTTGTCTTCCATGAAACGGGTGTGTATGCTTGGGTCTGTCTGACTCTGACACCTCATGGACTGTAACCCACCAGGCTCCTCTGTCCGTGGGATTCTACAGGCAGGAATACTGGAGTGGGTTGCCATGTCCTACCCCAGGGAATCTTCCCTACCCAGGGATTGAACCCGTGTCTCATGCATCTCCTGCACTGGCGTGCAGATTCTTTACCACAGGGACCACCTGGGAAACCCCTGGAAACAGGTCCCTGGTGCCAAAAAGGTTGGGGACCACTGATCTCCCAGGTGATGGGGACTTGGACCACTGGCTTCTTCTAGCCCAGCCCTGACATTGCACTTCTCCCACCCCTCCCATCAAGTCAGTTAGACCCTGGGGACATAGGAACTGAGACCTGAAGGGTAAGAAAAAGCCGGCCGCGGGGAGATAGGGCCTTCCAGCCTGAGGCACAGACTGTGCAAAGGCACTGGGGCAGGATTGTGCTGGGTGTGTTCACGGAAAAACATCAAGGAGGCTTGTATGTCTGGAGCAGAGTGAGCAAGAGGGAGTGAGGGAAGGACGAGGTTGGGCTTTGGGCTTTAAAACCTCATGGGCAGAGGGTGCCCTGAACAACTCTAAGTCCCCTGGGAATCTCGAAAGGAGTGAACATTGACCCCCTTCTTCAGTGCGTCTCTAGGAGGCTTGGGGAGATGATGATGGCAGAATGTCAGTGAGAAGGCCGGGTCCATGCCATGGTGGGGAGCGTGGACTGCCAAACCACTATGTGGCACCCCTGAGCTTTACCCTTACAATGTCCAGGAGCTAGGGATGTGCTGAGACTTCTAGATGTTTTTTCAAAGGCTGCCCAGCCCCCAGGTCAGAGCCCCAGGAATTCTGTCTTGGCAGGGGGTGGAGGGACTGGATGTGACAGGACGATGTCACAGAGGCAGGGGGCATCTAGAACCCTGGGGGCTCCTGGTCTCAGTGTTATCTGCCAGGAAGGCCGCCTGGGTAGGTCATCTCCTCCTGGGACCAGCCTTCAAGGACAGAATGAGAGTCCGGCTGCCCCCAGGAGCCATTTCCCTGTAGGGCCACTGGGGTCCCCGCTGCTCTGCTCAGCTGCCTCTGAGCCACCCTTGCAAGCTCACCTCCGTTCCCTCCCTGGCCACAGGTCCCTTGGGAGGCCCTGGAGATGCCCAGAGGCCTCCTATTGGCGGTCCCCAGCGAGACATAGCTCCACGCCGCAGCTGGAGAAGGACGGGTCGGCCATGGGGCGGCAGCAGCCAGCCATGGCCCTGGGGGCAGTCAGGGTCTCGCTGATCCTGCTGGGGCTGCTCGTTCCCTCGCAGGCGGTGGTGCGGGCCGTGCTGGACGGCAACTTGAGCATGGTGGACTTTGCGGATCTGCCAGCTCTGTTCGGGGCGCCCCTGGCCCCCGGGGGCATGCGAGGCTACCTGATGGAGGCCAAGCCAGCCAACGCATGCCATCCCATCCAGGGCCCACAGCCGGGCAATGGCTCCCTGGGCGCCATCGTGCTGATCCGCCGCTACGACTGCACGTTCGACCTCAAGGTGCTGCACGCACAGCGGGCCGGCTTTGAGGCAGCTATTGTGCACAACGTGCACTCCGACGACCTGGTGCGCATGGCCCACGTGTATGAGGACCTGCGGCAGCAGATCGCCATCCCCTCGGTGTTCGTGGGTGAGGCTGCTTCCCAGGACCTGCGGGTCATCATGCGCTGCAACAAGTCGGCCCACGTCGTCCTGCTGCCGGACTACCCGCCCCGCCCGGACCTGGACTGCCACCCGGTGCTGGCCATCTCCTGGGTGCTGGGCTGCGCCCTGGCCCTGCTCACCAGAGCTGTCTTTGTCCTGCAGCATCTGTGGCAGTGGCTCTGGAGCTGGCGGGCCAGCGGGCAGGCAGTCAAGGCACAGGCCACCCAGAGGGCCCGGGTCCGCACCTTCACCAGGTGTCACGACCTCTGCGCCATCTGCCTGGATGAGTACGAGGAAGGCGACTGCCTCAAGGTCCTGCCCTGCTCCCATACCTACCACCGCAAGTGCATCGACCCCTGGTTCTCCCAGGCTGTCCGGCGCTCCTGTCCCGTGTGCAAGCAGTCAGTGGCCGGCACGGAGGACAGCTCAGAATCCACCGCCGACAGCTACGGGGACGAGGAAGACCCCTCGCTGTCCGGCCGCCAGGCCCAGATCTGGGCTGTCCAGGCCCAGCTGCTCTCCCGGAGGCTGGCTCTGCTGACCCAAGCCACCTCCCGGCGCCGCTGTGATGCCACCTCTGTCGGGGAGGCCGAGGCCAGTGCGCCCTTGGAGGGGCCCCCAGAACGCCACTGAGACCCGCCAGCCCCAGACTGGTAGAGGTCCGGGCGGGCAGGGTGGAAGGAAGGCATGTTTTTAGCCTGGAGACTAGATAATAAAGTGAGTTTGGAAGCGGATTCTCCCCCTGGTTACTCTGGGGCTGCCCAGTCCCTCATGCCATCCTTCTGGCAAGTCCCAGCTGAGCCCAAGGCTGGCTCCTGGCATCCGAGGGTGAGTTAGGGGATGTGGGGGTGGGAAGGTGGTCTTCTCAGGGATGTTATGTTCATCATCCCCGTGGTGGCCCTGTGACAGGCCCACCGTGCCTCAGTTCAAATCCTGGGTCCACAGGGCCTGATTCCTAATATTCGCTTTCATTTAAACCTCAAAAAACAATAAACTTGTTACTTGGGAATAATTTTAGCTTTACAGAAAAATTGCAAAGGGGCTCTGGACAGTTCCCATGGACCCCTCATCCAGCTTTCCCTGAGTGTTGACATTTATAGCATTTTTTCTTTTTGACGTTTTGAGTTTTTGGCCACTAAGTATGTGGGATCTGGGCTCCCCAACCAAGGATGGAGCCCACACCCCGCCTCAGTGGAAAGCAAAGTCTTAACCACTGGACCGCCCAAGGAAGTCCCCAGCACAGTGAGTTTGATTCAACCTTGAGAGCACCATGAGTAGGTTATGATGAACTGAACTCCGGGTTGAATGGAAATATCATCATTTCAGCGGCTTATAGTGGAAAGTGTCAAACACACTCAAGTAGGAAGAACGGACGGTGACTTTGCCCATGTGTACCCATCACTCAGATTCAGTGATTCATTTGTGCCACCACGCTGTGCTAAGTCACTTCAGTCATGCCTGACTCTTTGCACCCAATAGACCATGGCTTCTCTGTCCATGAGATTTTCTCGGCAAGAATACTGCAGTGAGCTGCTGTGCCCTCCTCCAGGGGATCGTCCCACGTGTACCCATCCCTCAGATTCAATGATTGATCCACTCCTGGCCATTCTTGTCTCCTCTAATTCCCCTTCCTTGCTGTTCTTTAAAAAAATATTGTTTAACATTTTTGTTTATTTTATTTTTGGCTGCACTGGGTCTTCGTTGCTATGCGGGCTTTTCTCTAGTTGTGGAGAGCAGGGGATACTCTAGTTGAAGTGGGTAGGCTTCTCCTTGCAGTGGCTGCTCTTGCTGCAGAGCACAGGCTCTAGGGCGCATGGGCTTCACGAGTTGGCACATATGGGCTCGGTAGTAGCAGTTATCAGGCTCTAGAGTATAGGCTCAATAATCGTAGCACATGGGCTTACTTGCTCCAAGGCATGTGAGGTCTTCCCATGTCAGGGATCAAACCTGTGTCTCCTGCATTGGCAGGTGGATTCTTTACCACTCAGCCACCAGGAAAGCCCCTCCCTTGCTATTTTGATGTAAATTCCAGATGTTTGTTTCACCTACAAATATCTCAGTGTGTGTGTCTCTAAAGCAGTAGTTCTCCACCGTGGTGGGGGTGTTGTGTTCCCGGGGACACTGAGTGATGACTGGGGGCCTCCTGGTATCAAGTGATGGGGGGCCAAGAATGCTGCTCCATACTTCTTAGCCCCTGGGAGGGTCTCACTCCAGAGACTGATGTGACCTGACTGTCTACAGTGCCAAGAGGAAACACCCTACTCTACAAGGGGTTAAAGAGCAACCTCCCAAACTCCAGTATCAAGTCCAGAATGAAATGATTCCTCACGCGTGCATGCGTGCTAAGTCGCTTCAGTCATGTCCAACTCTTTGAGACCCTATAAAGTAGCATGCCAGGCTCCTCTGTCCATGGGATTTCCTAGGCAAGAACACTGGAGTGGGATGTCATTCCCTTCTCCAGGGGATCTTCCTGACCCAGGCCTCTTGTGTTTCCTGCATTGGCAGACAGTTCTTTACCACTAGCACCACCATGATGCTATAATTATTCCTAAATAGCGTTGAATATTTATCCAGGGAGCAAGTGGAAATGTGCACATTTATTATACTATGGTACAGTTTTTTAGACTGTTTGAAGCAGGACCGAGATAGAATCTAGAGTCACTGATGGTCTCCTAAGTCTCCTTAATTTTTTGTTTATTTTAAAAAATTGGTTCTGTAGGTTTTAAAAAGTATTTAATTTATTATTTACTTGGCTGCACTGGGTCTTAGCAGTGGCACTTGGGATCTTGCTTGCATTTTGCGAGATCTTCCTGGCATCACATGGGATCTTTCACTGAGGCACACAGATTCTCTAGTTGCAGCATGAGGGCTCCAGAGCTCGTGGGCTTCAGTAACCATGGCACTTGGGCTCAGTTGCTCTGTGTCATACAGCATCTTAGTCCTCCAGCCTGGGATTGAAGCTGCGTACCTGGCATTGCAAGGCAGATTCTTAACCACTGGGCTACCAGGAGGTCTGTCCGAAGTCTCTTTGAATCCAGAGCATCTCCTGCCATCTTTCTCCCTTTAATTTTCCTTGCAGTTCATTTATTTGAGGCCCCTGGGTTTTGTTGATTGGGTATCCCCATGGCGGCATTTCGGGCTTCCCAGGTGGAACTTGCCTGCCAATGCAGGAGAGGTGGGTTCGGTCCCTGGGTCAGGAAGACCCCCTGGAGGAGGGCGTGGCAGCCCACTCTAGTCCTCTTGCCCAGAGAACCCCATGGAAGAGGCGTCTGGAGGGCTACAGTCCATGGGTCACAAAGAGTCGGACACGGCCAAGTGACTCAGCGCACACACACGTGGCATCATTTTAAGTACGCCTCTGCCTCCTTTAGTTTCTTTTCATTTCTAGGTGGATTCAGAGACCAGCGTGGATATGATTTAATTTTATGGTAAAGAGATAACGGTGTTTCTTCAGCTCCCAGTGCAAGCTTTTCTCAGAAACTGGGGTCACTGACAGGGTCTTCTGGGCAACGAGGAAGGGGCGGATGCTAACTTGGGGCAAGCATGATCAGGAAGATCTGAGAGGGGATGCTGTATAGAATTTCTCAGGGGGCACAGCATGGGTGATAGTAGGATTTGGACACAATAGTCTGGGATCAGTGGCTTCGAGTGAATATCTGTATCTAGTCAAATGTCTTCTTTTCCACACATATTAGAGTGGGTTTTTTAACTTCTTTTTTTTTCTTGTGCTGGGTCTTCGTCGCTGTGCTCAGGCTTTCTCTAGTTGTGTTGAGCAGCGGCTTCTCTCCATTGCGATGTGTGGGCTTCTCGTTCTGGTGGCCTCTCTTGTTGCAGAGCAGGCTCTGGGCATGTGGGCCCAGCGGTTGTGGCGCCAGACTCTAGAGCGTAGGTTCAGCACTTATGGGACATGGGCTTACTTGCTCTGTGGCATGCGGGATCTTCCGGGACCAGAGACTGAACCCATGTCCCCTGCATAGGCGGACAGATGCTCATCCACTGTACCACCAGCGAAATCCACGAGGGTGTTTTTCACTTGTGTCTTGCTGCCTGCACTTCCCAACTTCACTGGGAACCTCCGAAGTAGTTCAGAAAAAAGGGAATCTGTTTTTGGATGGATGATGGCAAAGGGTGGGCTCTTGGTCATGGCTCCGGTGTGTGTATATGTGTGGGGTGGGGTGCAGAGAGGTGGGCTGAGGTCCTTGCACAGTATTCCTGGGAGATGGTAAAGACCTCCTACTCAGTGTTTGAGGGGCTTTGCTCCTAGCCCACTGGCCCTAAGGCCACAAATGGAGGCTACACTATCCAGAGAACACTGCCTCAGTCACTCTGGGTGTCCGTCAGAGTCCAGAGCTGCCAAGAAGGAGCAGGCCTCTCTGCGCAGCAGGCATGGACTGGGATGAGGATGAAGAAGTGGAGACAGGGAGCGACATGTGTAACAGTCAGGCTTGGAGTTAGCAATGGGACCTGAGACCTCATCAGAGCAGCTTAAGCCCAGACCGCTATTTCTCATGAACTTCAGTAGTCAGTCCAGGGCTAACATGGAGGCGCCACAGTGTCCAGGCCTCAGTTCCTTTTGTCTTATTGTCCCATCTCCTCAGCAACTGCCCTTCTCTTCAAAGAGCACAGTAGCTGCTTGAGCTCTAGCCACCACATCTGCATTCCAGTCAATGAGGAGGAAGTGCTTACCCTTTCTGTTTAAGGACACTTCCCAGAAATCCCATACACCAGTTTTGCTCATATTCCATTAGCCAGAACTCAGTCATATGGCTGCACTTTCCTCAAAGGATGCTGGGGAATGTAGTCTATTCTGAATGGCCAACGCTGCTACTGCTACTGCTGCTAAGTCGCTTCAGTCGTGTCCGACTCTCTGCATCCCCATAGACGGGGGCCCACTGTCTCTGGGATTCTTCAACAGTCCAGCTGAAAACCAGGGGTTCTATTACCATGGAAGAGAGAACAGATATTAGAGGTGGCCAGCATGCCTGTCATTTGAACACATTTGTGGCCCAAAGAACTACCCAATTCATGTTTGTTGAATAAGTGATTGAATGAATGAATCCCCGCACCTCTAAGCTTGAGCCTCCTTCAAGATCACAGGCACCACAGCAGAGCAGGCACCTCCTGGTTCACCAGACAGTTGACTTTTCTCACGATCATGCCAGCAGAGGGAGTGAACTCACTAGGGATGAAACCCAGCTCTTACTGAGGCCCTACTGTGCTCCAGGCCCCAAGTTTTATAGCTTCTTCCCACCATGAAACCTCCCCGAGCCTCACTTTTGCCATCTGTAATATGGGAACCATAGCAGTACCTGCCCCGCACGGTTTGCCAACCACATACAATGCCTCACACCTGCTAAGCACTTTGTCAGTATTTGTCGATTGACTGAGTGACCTGCCCATAACCCAGCTATAAAATCAGGTGATCAGAACTGTGGGGGAACAACAGGCACTGTGTTGACCCAAAGGGAGGTGTCTTCCCTAACCCAGAAAATCTGGGAGGCTTTCTGGAGGCAGTGTCTTCTAGGTTCAGAGCAGTAAGGGCAGGAATCAACACCAGGAAAAGGAGAAGTAATCCTGGCAGCTGGAACAGCGTGGGGAAACCTCAAGCAGGCTAGTTTAGCATCCAATAGGTGCTTAATAAGTGCACACAGGGCTCCCTGCCCCTGGCCAGGTCCAACGTCCTCTGAGAAGGGGTCTCAGCATCATCCCAGCCTCCTCAGTGCCCCTGCAGTCAAGTCTGGGCTCCTCTCCAGCTGCCTCCGGGAAAGTCGGGCGCTGCCAAGGACTGCCAGCTTAGCGAGGCCAGCCTGTGCCAGCCCCATCGAGCCCATCTGATGGCTGATTTAGGGGAGCACCAGCAGAAGCTGCCCCTTGTCCATCCAGGAAGTACCCTGGTTGTGTGTGTATAAGGGGTGGTGGTTGCTCAGTTGCTCAGTTGTGTCTGACTCTTTGAGANGCCTGTCATTTGAACACATTTGTGGCCCAAAGAACTACCCAATTCATGTTTGTTGAATAAGTGATTGAATGAATGAATCCCCGCACCTCTAAGCTTGAGCCTCCTTCAAGATCACAGGCACCACAGCAGAGCAGGCACCTCCTGGTTCACCAGACAGTTGACTTTTCTCACGATCATGCCAGCAGAGGGAGTGAACTCACTAGGGATGAAACCCAGCTCTTACTGAGGCCCTACTGTGCTCCAGGCCCCAAGTTTTATAGCTTCTTCCCACCATGAAACCTCCCCGAGCCTCACTTTTGCCATCTGTAATATGGGAACCATAGCAGTACCTGCCCCGCATGGTTTGCCAACCACATACAATGCCTCACACCTGCTAAGCACTTTGTCAGTATTTGTCGATTGACTGAGTGACCTGCCCATAACCCAGCTATAAAATCAGGTGATCAGTACTGTGGGGGAACAACAGGCACTGTGTTGACCCAAAGGGAGGTGTCTTCCCTAACCCAGAAAATCTGGGAGGCTTTCTGGAGGCAGTGTCTTCTAGGTTCAGAGCAGTAAGGGCAGGAATCAACACCAGGAAAAGGAGAAGTAATCCTGGCAGCTGGAACAGCGTGGGGAAACCCCAAGCAGGCTAGTTTAGCATCCAATAGGTGCTTAATAAGTGCACACAGGGCTCCCTGCCCCTGGCCAGGTCCAACGTCCTCTGAGAAGGGGTCTCAGCATCATCCCAGCCTCCTCAGTGCCCCTGCAGTCAAGTCTGGGCTCCTCTCCAGCTGCCTCCGGGAAAGTCGGGCGCTGCCAAGGACTGCCAGCTTAGCGAGGCCAGCCTGTGCCAGCCCCATCGAGCCCATCTGATGGCTGATTTAGGGGAGCACCAGCAGAAGCTGCCCCTTGTCCATCCAGGAAGTACCCTGGTTGTGTGTGTATAAGGGGTGGTGGTTGCTCAGTTGCTCAGTTGTGTCTGACTCTTTGAGACCCCATGGGCTGCAGCACACCAGACTCCCCTGTCCTTCACTATCTCCCAGAGTTTGCTCAAACTCATGTCCATTGAGTCGGTGATGCCATCCAACCACCTCATCCTCTGTTGCCCCATTCTCCTCCTGCCCTCAATCTTTCCAAGCATCGGGGTCTTTTCTAATGAGTCGGCTCTTTGCATCAGGTGGCCAAAATATTGTGTCAGGTGGCTTCAGCATCAGTCCTTCCGATGAGTATTCAGGGTTGATTTCCTTTAGGATTGACTGGTGTGGTCTCCTTGCAGTCCAAGGGACTCTCAAGAGTCTTCTCCAACACCACAATTCGAAAGTGTCCATTCTTTGGGGGAATGTGGCCAAATGGGGAAACTAAGGCTCAAAGGATGGACAGCCTCACGGATGGGGGTGGACTTAGGGAAAGTGTAGGCTCCTGCATGACTTCAGAGCACACACGGCATGGTGGATGCTGGGTCAGGCTCTTTCTGCACTCACTCCTGGCATCCAAAGCCAGGTTCCTGTGCATACCCCTATTTCCCAGAGGAAGAAACGGAGTCCGAGAAGGAGGATGCGGCCGGCTTAGGGCCACAGTCCTGGAATCTGACTGAGCCATCTGAGTGACAGGAAGCATACTTCTGCACCTGAGACAGTCCTCTCCACTTCTGTGTTTTATTTTTTAAATATTTCCTATTTTTATTTATCTAGCTGCATCAGGTCTTGGTTGTGGCAGGCAGGATCTTTAGTTGTGGCGTATGGGATATACTTCCCTGACCAGGGATTGAACCCAAGCCCCCTGCAGTGGGAGTGCTGAATCTTAGCCACTGCACCACCAGGGAAGTCTCAGTCCTCTTTTATTGGGCTCTAACTTTGAATTCTGAATTCCACTGGCCACCGCCTCCCCATGTGTGGAAATCAGCTCCAGCTGTCTTGTCTGTACAACAATTTGTGCTGCCACCTATTTGTTCAAGCCTGTTCTGGGCATACTAGATGCAGCAGTGACCCAGACAGACCGAGTCCCCACCTGCCTGGGACTCCCAGTCTAGTGGGAGGGGTGGGCCATGACAAAGCAGTGGCTTTGACCAGGGCTCTGAAGGGGGAGACACTGGTGCTGTGAGGGGCCGCAGGGGCCCTTGACCTAGCCTGGAGGGTCAGAGAAGACTTCTCTGGCAGAGGGCATCTACCACAAGACTTGAAGCAGAAAATGGAAGCAATTGGGCTGGGATGGGAAGAGTGTTCCAGGAGGAGGGAACAGCACATGCTGACTCAGAATCCTACAAGGCACACAGGCTTTCAGCCTTATTGGACATATGTGCATGCATGCTAAGTCATTTCAGTCGTGTCCAACACTTTGCAACCCTATGGACCATAGCCTGCCAGGCTCCTCTGTCCGTGGGATTCTCCAGGCAAGAATACTGGAGTGGGTTGCCATGTCCCCCTCAAGGGGATCTTCCCGACCCAGGGATTCCATTCCATGTCTCTTACGTCTCCTGCATTGGTAGGTGGGTTCTTTAACACTAACATCACCTGGGAAGCCCTATTGGACACACACCCCTCCTCAATATGCGTATGCATTTTTAAACAAAGTTTCTTTTAGAAAATTATTATTATTATTTGTCACATGGCACAGCATGTGGGGTCTTGGTTCCCTGACCAGGGATCGAACATGTGCCCCCTGCAATGAAAATGCAGAGTCTTCACCACTGGACTGCCAGGGAAGTCCCTGCATATGCATTTTTAGCAATGACAAGTGAATGACACTTCAAGTCCATACTGAAGCTCTCTTCTGCAGCCTGAAAATGCTTGGGCTCAACTATTCTAGAAAGACAAATGGAATTAGCTCCTATTTTACTCAATCCTGGGGCTTCCCTGGTGGCTTAGCTGTAAAGAACCTGCCTGCCAGTGCAGGAGACATAAGAGACATGGATTCAGCCCCTGGGTTGGGAAGATCTCCTGTAAGAGGGCAAGGTAACCCACCCCAGTAGTCTTGCCTGGAGAATCCCATGGACAGAGGAGCTTGGGAGGCTGCAGTCCATAGGGCTCTGCGCAGAATCAGACACGGCTGAAGTGACTTAGCATGCACGCGCGCATACTCAATCCTATTTTCCAGACGACAAAACTGAGGTCCAGAGAGGTTAAGCAACTTGCCTAAGGACAAACAGCTCAGAAGGGACGAAGATGGGTAAATGGTAGGGCGAGAAGGCAGAGTGATTCCCCCCACTCCCAGGCCAGGTTGATTAGGACATCCCTCACCCCTGGCTCCAACCCAGCTCCTCCTCCCAGTCTCCTTGCTGCTGCTGCTGCTAAGTCGCTTCAGTCGTGTCCGACTCTGTGCGACCCCATAGACGGCAGCCCACCAGGCTCCCCCGTCCCTGGGATTCTCCAGGCAAGAACACTGAAGTGGGTTGCCATTTCCTTCTCCAATACATGAAAGTGAAAAGTGAAAGTGAAGTCACTCAGTCATGTCCAGCCTCCTTTGGTGGGTGCCAAACCACTCTAGGGTGGCCTGAGGTCAGTGTGTTCTTCACCTCCTCTATTCTGCACCCTCTGCTCCTAATGATACAACCAATGAGGAGCAGATTCCAGGGAACTGTTACTGCCACTCCCAGCAGCCTCTGGAGGCAGCTGCAAAATCATAGAGGCTGCAAGGAGGCTGCCCGCCAAGATCTCAGCCCGGATGGCATCTGGAAGAGGGGGCGACAAGGCTCTGATTCATCCTGTGACCCTCCTTTCTTCCTCCTCTGTCTCCGCCTCCTCCCCACGCCCTATCCCCTTCCTAGCCCACCCCTCACAGCCTCCCAGCCAGGCCCAGGAGGGGAGGAGGCTTTTAGGAACAGATGGCTGCCTTCCTCGCCCAGCGCTCTGCCAGTTAATTAACGCCGCCTGTAATTAAACTTCCCACAAATTAGCTGTCAGCTACGCTAAAGGGAACCGTCCCTCTCAAATGCCACCTTGACTTGCTGAATTGTGAGCCTTGTCGACAAAATAATTAAAGGCAGAGAGAGGCAACCAAAATTTGGAGGCTTTTTTTTTTTTTCCTTTTCTAAATCTCTATCGGTGTCTATGGCCAAACGCTCCCATCTGAGACCTGGGAATACAACCAGGCTATTTTCTGAGGTACCATGTATTAACACCTTTCATTGTGAAGGAAATTTTATTGAGCATCTATTGCATGCCACATTACTTTGCTGACAAAGGTCCGTATAGTCAAAGCTATGGTTTTTCCAGTAGTCACGTACAGGTGTGAAGAGTTGGACCATAAAGAAAGCTGAGTATTGAAGAATTTTTGCTTTCAAATTGTGGTGCTGGAGAAGAAACTCTTGAGGGTCCCTTGAACTGCAAGGAGATCAAACCAGGCCATCCTAAAGGAAATCAACTCTGAATATTCATTGGAAGGACTGATGCTGAAGCTGAAGGACCAATACTTTGGCCACCTGATGCAAAGAGCCAACTCATCAGAAAAGACCCTGATACTGGAAAAGATTGAGGGCAGGAGAAGGGGTCGACAGAGGACGAGATGGTTAGATGGCATCTCCGACTCAACGGACATGAGTTTGAGCAAACTCAGGGAGATAGTGAAGGACAGGGAAGCCTGGCATGCTGCAGTCCGTGGGGTCACAGAGAGTTGGACATGACTGGGCGACTGAACAACAGCAACGATTGCATGCCAGAAAATGTGCGAGGAGGGGGTGAGTGCAGTCACTGCTTTGGAACTCACATCCTTGACGTTTTTGTTTTTTTTGGCTGTGCTGCGTGGTATGCTGGATCTTAGTTCACTGACAAAGGATCAAACCTGTGCCCCCTGCATCGGGAGTGTGGAACCTCATCCACTGGACCGCCAGAGAAGTCTCTTAACATACATTTTTAAAAGCAAAGGAAATATATGATGTTATTACAGCTGGGGGAAGTGCATTCAGGGAGAGGGGACAGCCAGTGTAAAGGCCCTGAGGCTGTACCACTCATGATGGGGACTGGACCAGGTAGAGCCAGAGGAGGGGGTGGGAGTGGGCCAATTTGGTATCCATGATGCAGGCACAGATGACAGGATTGGCCGACACCATAGTTCCCCCTAATCTACAGCTTTGCTTTCTATTGTTTCAGTGACCTGCTGTCAAACCCAAGTCCAACAATATTAAATGGAAAGATCCAGAAGTCAGGAATTCATAAGTTTCAAATTGCTGCCATTCTGAGCAGTGTGGTGAAATCTTGTACAGTTTCCACTCCCACAGTTCCCTTGCACTCTGCCCCACCGTGGGCTTTTAAAAAATGTTTATTTATTGGGCTGCAGCAGGTCTTCGTTTCGGTATTTAGGGTCTTTTAGCTGTGACGTGTGGGATCTAGTTCCCTGACCAGGGATCGAACCCAGACACCCTGCATCAGGAGCACAGGGTCTTAGCACCTGGGCAACCAGGGTAGCCCCCCACCCAGGGCTTGAATCACTCCTTTGTTTAGTGTCTTGCCTGCACGTAGTTTACTAGGTGTCTCAGTAATCAGGTTGACTATCGCATGGCCACAGGGCTTGAGTTAAAGTGAAAATGAAGTTGCTCAGTCATGTCTGACTCTTTGCGACCTCGTGGACTGCAGCCTACCAGGCTCCAACGTCCATGGGATTCTCCAGGCAAGAATAGTGGAGTGGGTTGCCATTTCCTTCTCCAGGGGATCTTCCTGAACCAGGGATCGAACCCGAGTCTCCTGCACTGCAGGCAGAGGCTTTACCCTCTGAGCCACCACTTTACGGTGGCTGCAAGGCCCAAGCCTAATGATGCCGGCAACTTGTGTACTCTCTAACCGTGCCTAATTTATCAATAGCCAATATTTTGTAATAACTGTAAGTGGAATGTAACCTTTAAAAATTGTATTAAAAAAGCTTTATCACAGGTATATTGTTGTTTGTTTAGTCCCTAAGTCGTGTCTGACTCTTTTGCGACCCTGTGGAGTATAGCCCTCCAGGCCCCTCTGTCCAGGGGATTTCCCAGGCAAGAATACTGGAGTGGGTTGCCATTTCCTTCTCCAAGACATCTTCCTGACCCAGGGATTGAACCCGGGTCTCCTGCATTGGTAGACAGGCGCTTTACCATGGAGCTACCAGGAAAGCCCCATAGGTATAGGAAAAAACATAATAAGGTTTGGTACTATCTGAGGTTACAGGCATCCACTGAGGGTCTGGGAGGGATTCCCCTTGGATAAGTGTGGACGATTTGTATATCTTATAGAAGTGGAGGGTAAGAGAAAGGGAAATAAAAGAGCAGGGGTCTCCCAGATCCTATGGAGGAGGGCACGGCAACCCACTCCAGTATTCTTGCCTGGAGAATCCCATGGGCAGAGGAGACTGTGGGCTATAGTCCATGGGGTCGCAAAGAGTCGGACACAAGTGAAGTCACTTAGCACGCACAGACATGGAGTGTGGGTGAATGGAGTGAGCCAGAGCCTCTGCACTCCTGGGCAGAGGGGTCTCCTCGGCATTCAGGTTGGGGGTGAATGGTGTGCTTGCCTGTCAGGACATAATCAGATTCCGACACCTGCAGGGATGAGCCTCCAGGAGAACCCAGGGGAGACCAGCAATGTGCCTTCTGGACACCCTTGGGCTGCAGAGACTCAAGCCCCAGCATCCTGGGGTCAGAGGATGGCATGGGAGCCTCCCCAGGCAGGCAGGAAAGCCAGCATGAACCCCTGGGTTCCTGCCCCTCCTAGGATATTTTGCAGGCCCACAGGACAGCGTTCAGGCCCTTTAAGCATCTCAGAGCCTTTGCATAAGCTGTGCTTTCTGCTTTCAGATGAGTATACCCTGTCCTCCCTCTGCTACCACCCCTTCCTTCTCCTTTAGGTATCATCTTCTTGATTGCTCAGCCGGTAAAAGAATCTGCCTACAATGCAGGAGACACAGGAGATACGGGTCGGGAAGATCCCATGGAGGAGGAAATGGCAATCCACTCTGGTATTTTTGCCCAGGAAATTCCACGGACGGAGGAGCCTGGCAGGCTATCGTCCATGTTGTTGCAAAGAGTTGGCCACGACTTGAGAGGCTGAGCATACATGCACACACTCAGCATATGTGAATAACACCCTCCAGTGGGGCCTGAGGCAGCCTGTTCTCCCTCCCAATCGAACACAGTAGCAATAGGAAGAAGACACATATACAATAAATGGGGTCAATAAAGCTTAGTAAAAGCCAAAGTCTACTACCTTTTTTTCCTTAATTGTCCACATCTTGCAGTATGTGCATTCTTATTTCCCTGAGCAGGGATCAAACCTGTGCCTGCTGCAGTGGAGTTTAACCACTGGACCAGCAGGGAATTCCCAAAGGCTATTAACTCTTGATTCTCAATGAGTTTTAGCGTCATCGCAATGGAAAGTTTCTATTTTGGGTGTTTTAGGCATTGGAATTGTAGGAGAGGAGTGTGGGCCTGTGGGGGGTGTTTGTCGATTACTTTTACCCGCCAGGAGCATGGAGGCAGCATGTGTGGTGATTGGGAACCCAGCGTGCCACAGGACCCGGTTCAAATCTCAGTTCTATCCACTTTGGAACTCTGGGAAGGGAGCAGCGGGCATCACCTTTCTGTACCTCAGTTTTCCCATCTCCAAAATAGGGATGATAACTGTCTAATTTGTGATGCCGCTGGGGAGGGGATTAAATAATTTTGGTTATTATATTTAATAGCTGCAAAGTGTTTGAAACACCAGGCTACAGCAAGGTGTCAATAGCTTTTTTTAAACTTAATTTTTATTTTATATTGGGTATATAGTTGATTTATAAAATGTTGTGTTAGTTTCAGGCATTCAGCTAAGTGATTCAGTTATACATATACATATACCCATTTATAATTTTTATTTATTTATTCTAAAAACTTATTTGGCTCCACCGAGTCTTGGTTGCATGAGGGATCTTTAGGTGTGGCTTGCAAACTCTTAGTTGTGGCATGTGGGGATCTAATTCCCTGACCAGTGGTCGAACCTGGGCCCCCTGCTTTGAGAGTGCAGAGTCTTAATCACTGGACCACCAGGCAAGTCCTTTTATTTTATGTTGGAGCATAGTTGATTTACAATGTTAGTTTCTGGTGTATAGCAGAGTGATTCAGGTACACCTATATACACATCCATTCTTTTTCAGATTCTTTTCCCATATAGGTTATGAAGTCACCAGCTCTTTGTTCAATTTTTAAAATAATAATGAAATAAACTGGACAAGGCTCAGGAGAAATAAGATTATGGATACCCTCGTCTCTGAGAAAATTATTATTGGCAAAGATGTTCACTTTAAGGCACATGGGTAGGACTTCAAAACAAAGCAGAAAGCTCAGAAAACAAGAAAAACAGTGAGATCTTTCACACTTCTGCCCTCCCCACTCTTTGTAAATTAAAGACACATTCTGCGGGAGTTTTCTAAGGTGATGGATATACATCTGTTCCATTGAGGTGGCAGTTACACAGGTGTCTGTATTTGTTAAAACTCATCGAACTATATGCTTAAATGACCCTTTGATAAAGACACCAAAAACATGAATGCCCCATACATGGGCTGGTGGGTGTTTTCCTCTGCTGCTGGTAGGAATGCAAAATTCCTACCAGCCAGTCTAGAAAACTGGCAGTTTGTTAAAAAGTTAAACACACACCTACCATATGACCCAGACACCCTACTCCTGGGTGTTTACCCAAGAGAAATGAAAAGCATGTGTCCACAGGAAGACGTGTGTCACAGTGATCACAGCAGTTTTATTTGAAACTGCCAAACACGGGAAACAACCCCAATGCCCGTGAGTTAGTAGATAAACAAACGTCGGTCCATTCGTACACCAGAATAAAACAGCAGGCAAAAGGAATGAGCTTGACACAGGGAACATCTTGGATGCACCTCAAAAGCATTATGCAGTGAAAAAAGCCAGATTCCAAAGGCTGCGTCCTGTACAATTCTATTTATAGCAATGTTAAAGTCAGGCAAACTAAACTGTGATGATGGAGAGTAGAAAGTTACCTGAGGGGAGGAGGTCATCCATTGGGAGCCGCCCCCTAACCCAAGCCTTCCAGGTGGTGGAGTGTTAATGAAGCATTTTTAAAAATAATAATTTTATTTGTTTGTTTGTTTTCAGTTGTGCTGGGTCTTCCTTGCTGTGCAGGCTCCTCTCTAGTTGCGTTGCAAAGGCTTCTCATTGTAGTGGCTTCTCTTGGTATGGAGCACAGGCTCTACAGCATTTGGGCTTCAGTAGTTGCGGCAAGTGGGGTCAGGAGTTGCAGCTCCTGGACTCTAGAGCGCAGGGTCAATAATTGTGGCACACAGGCTTAGTTGCTCCTCAACTTATAGGATCTTCCCGGCCCAGGGATTGAACCCGTGGCAGGTGGGTTCTTTACCACTGAGCCACCAAGGAAGCCCTGGAATGTTCTATATAGGGTCAGAACTAGGATAATCTGGGGGCACAGTCCTGAGTGAAAAAATTCAAGGGAGCATTGTAAAAGTTAGCACTCCAGGGAAGTTACGTTTGACTGCAATATTTGGAAAAACCAAAATTAAAGCCCTCCAAAACCTAGAATGAGCAAAATATCAAAATTTCAAATAAAGACAAGATTTGACCTTGCATTTGTTAGACTCACCTCCACTGCGGTCTCCCTAAGCCAGGCCTTGTTTCTTTCTATCTCTTTCTCTGACCACTGGCATCAATGGGGGAGGCCGGATGGTGGTAAAGCTATGCTTGGGCAAAAATGCACCGGCTATCCAGCTAAGATCTGCGCTTTCCATCGCAAAAGGAAAGTTAAGAAAAAAGAGAAACGGGCAGACAAAAACAACCTTATCTAGTCTCCAGAACGCTCACAATTAAAAAAGAAAAGAAAAGAAAAGAAAAGCCTATTAGAATGGTTCAGGGAGGGGAGGGGAGGGGGATTAAGGAGGACGTACAGAAAACAGGAACCAGTGGTCAGAGCAGGGGCGCAATCGAATAAATGTTTGTTGAATGAATACACAGTGAACAGGAAGGCACGGCCCCGAACGCGCCCCGAGCTCCCAGTAAATACACAGATGAGCAAGATAATTAAGAGCGGAGGCCCCCTGCCTCCCGCTCGCCGCCNAGTGGTCAGAGCAGGGGCGCAATCGAATAAATGTTTGTTGAATGAATACACAGTGAACAGGAAGGCACGGCCCCGAACGCGCCCCGAGCTCCCAGTAAATACACAGATGAGCAAGATAATTAAGAGCGGAGGCCCCCTGCCTCCCGCTCGCCGCCTCTGACATCCCCGCCCAGCTCGGCAGCGCTGACGGTACAGCCCGGCTCACTGGGAGACCGCCAGCCCCTGCCTACTCTTTCTGCCATCAGGCTGCTGCCGCTGGGCTAGAGAGGGAAGGAGTCGGGGCTCTCCGGTGATATGTCCCCAGTCTCCACTCTTCTGTGAGCCCAAGAAAGAAGGGACCTGGGAACGATTTCAACCCTGCAGTGTCCCCAGTGGGTCCCAGGCTGGCATACAGTGGGCGCNCATCAGGCTGCTGCCGCTGGGCTAGAGAGGGAAGGAGTCGGGGCTCTCCGGTGATCTGTCCCCAGTCTCCACTCTTCTGTGAGCCCAAGAAAGAAGGGACCTGGGAACGATTTCAACCCTGCAGTGTCCCCAGTGGGTCCCAGGCTGGCATACAGTGGGCGCTCAATTAACGTGCAGTTTTCCTGAAAGGTCAATCAAAGCCCTGGGGTCCTTTGATTGCTGGGGGCTGGGCGGGGGTCTTCTGTCTTTCCTGCGCAGACCGAGGATTAGGCGCCCCTGGAAGCAGAGGGAGGGGGTCAGGGGTCTTTAAGTCTAGCCTTCCTCCTCTCGCTAGGGCTTGAGCCCAGGGAGGGTCAGGCAATTGGAGGGGTGTCCCACAGTCAAGAGGGGAGAGCAGTGCTCAGAGGCTCCAGGGACCAGCCCACCATGCCTCACAAGGTCTGAGTTTTCTTGGGAGCTGGACGAGAGCACGCTCCAGCCTGGCCAATGGGAACGCGGAAGGAACGCATTACCTCATCAGGAAACGCGGCCATTGGCTAGGGGCTCCTGTGGGCGGGAGTCGGGAGCAAGCTCTGGGGGACCGGGATACGGTTGCTGGGGCCAGCGGGGAGGGTCTTNCTGGCCAATGGGAACGCGGAAGGAACGCATTACCTCATCAGGAAACGCGGCCATTGGCTAGGGGCTCCTGTGGGCGGGAGTCGGGAGCAAGCTCTGGGGGACCGGGATACGGTTGCTGGGGCCAGCGGGGAGGGTCTTGATGGAGGAGAAAAGAGAAAGGGGGACAGGGGAGGGGAGAGGAGAGGGGGAGGGAGCGCATGAAAGAGGAATTTGGAGTGTCTGTGTGGCTATGAGTGGGTCTTTATAATAAGAGTGCAGCCCTCTCTACTCCATGTCGCTCCCCACGCGGGTTCCCTTGCTTGGACATCCTGAGCTTATTTTAGCGGGGAGGCGAAAGAGGAAAGAGAGGGTTCCCCCACCGCTATATTAGAGGCCTCTCCCTAGGTTAGGAGCCCTCCCCCTCATACACATGCACACACACACACACACACACACACACACACACACACATAGTGTCCCCAAGGCTGCGTGGACAGACTCCACCCCAACCCCGTCAAACAGGCTCTCAACTTGTTCCTCTGTGCCTGAGACACCACCATTCATCCCGCAGAGTCCCAGGGCACACCCTCCAGGCGCAAACAGCCCGGCAGGTTTCAGGTTGAATTTCTCTGAGCCTCAGTTTCCCCCTGTGTGAAATGGGGGTCCATAAAAGTCCCCACATCTGGGGAGATGCTGCAAAGATCCATTCAATCAGCCAACAAGCACATATTCAGCATTAACTGTGCCCCAGGACCTGCACTAGGTACCAGGGAGACAGGAGGACTGAGGCAAGCCTGGGCTCAGCTACCTGGACCTTATGGTCTGAGGAGGAAATTGAACATAAACAGATGAACATCGACTTCAGAGGACCACAGTGCTGTGAGGAAAGTAAAGCACAGTGGGGAGAGTGGAAGGAGAGTGAGCTGGGTATTCTTTTAGACCAAAATGAAGGCAGCATTTCCCTGGTGGTCCAGTGTTTAAGAGCAGTGGGCTTCCCAGGTGGCGCTAGTGGTAAAAAACCTGCCTGCCCATGCAGGAGACACAAGAGGCTCGGGTTGGATCCCTGGATTGGAATCCCGACTCCAGTATTCATGCCTGGAGAATCCCATGGACAGGGGAGGCAGGCTGCATTCCATGGGGTTGCAAAAAAGTCAGACATGACTGAAGGGACTTAGCATGCACCAGTGTATAAGAATCCACTTGCCAATGCAGGGGGCATGGGTTCAATCTCTGGCCTGGGAAGATTCCACACACCTTGAGGCAACTAATCCCCTGCACCACAGCTGCTAAACCTGTGCTCTAGAGCCTGCAGGCCACAACTACTGAAGCCCATGTGCCCTAGGGCCTGTGCTCTGCAGCAGGAGAAGCCACCACAATGCAAAGACTGCACACAGCAACGAGAGAATAGCCCCCGTGTGTAACAAGGAAGACCCAGCACAGCCCAAAATAAATAGACAAAAAAATTTTTTTTTAAAAAAAGAAGGCTTGCCTAAGGAGGTGATGTTTAGATAGAATAGAAAGAAGCTATCAGAAGATTGCGGGGAGGAGTTCCCTGGTGCTCCAGTGGTTAGGACTCAGCACTTTCACTGCCGTGGCCGGGGTTCAGTCCCTGGTCAGGGCAACTAATCCTGTAAGACATATGATGCAGCAAAAAAGAAAGAAAGAAAGATGGGGGAATAGCATTTCTGGCAGAGGGAATAGCCAGTGCAAAGGTCCTGGGGCAACAACCATGCATGGCATATGGGAGGAATAGTGAAGAGACTCAGGTGAATGGACAGAGCGAGCAAAGGGGAGAGGGAGAAGGGGAGGGGCAGGTTGTACAGGGCCTTGAGGGCCACCAGAGGACTTGGGCTTTTACCCTAAGGAAGGTGGGAGCCCTGGAGCGTTGTGGGCAGAGAAGTGGGACC
>SJYV01004589.1:0-15265 GCA_006410875.1 Neotragus pygmaeus | reverse complement strand
CCTTATTTAGTACCTTTCTTACTCACTTAGGTAATTGCAAATGATGCTGCATAGGGCTAGCTGATTATTATTTTTTCCTCCCTGGAGTGACTTCGATCAGAAAAACTTTTCTCCTCTAATGAGAACAAAAGAAGCTAGAGGGAAAAGAGCTATAACTGTATTTCTTTGTTATCTTTTCTGACACCTATATAGATTTTTCAAAATATAGATTTCAAAATTCAAATGTCGTGGTATTGGTAACAAATGCTAGAGGAGTTGACACTGTTTGGGGATAAAAGTAATTAATGACTCTATAACGTTGTTCCAAGTGTATTCATTATTAGGAAGGTAGTGAAATGTTATACATGGTGGTAATGTCTAATGATGATAGAAAAATGATAAATTTTACTGTAAAATTTCCTGTGGGATTAATTTTTTTCAGGAGATTGTTTATGACTTTAATTTACCTTCTACATCTTTCTCTGCATAGTTGTGAATACGTATGTAAATAGCATGTGATTTTGCAGCCAGACCTACTGAATTTTGGCTTCTTCCATGTATTAGATCCACGTGCCTGATCATGGTCCTCTGCCTGTCTGTGCTATAAAACAGGAGAAGCGCTGGGAAAGCGTTAGGTAACAGAAGCAATGTACCCACAAGTTTTCCTAGCGTGCAGGAAAACTGCCACTCTTAGAGAAGCGGATTGAGATATTGTGACTTTCTCTTTAAAAAGGAACTCCTGAGTCACTTTACAAAGCAAATAATTGTACACATATATTCTATGTTTAGAGTTTGATTTCACTGGATTTTCATGTNAGCATGCAGGAAAACTGCCACTCTTAGAGAAGCGGATTGAGATATTGTGACTTTCTCTTTAAAAAGGAACTCCTGAGTCACTTTACAAAGCAAATAATTGTACACATATATTCTATGTTTAGAGTTTGATTTCACTGGATTTTCATGTTATTTACTTATTAGGTAGGAGGTTAGGCATAAGCCAAGAGGGGTGGCCTACCCGAAAAAGATTCAAGCTGATGTCTAAGCCTCATCCCAGATATGCCCCCAGTGAAGCCCAGGAGAGTTCACAGATATGCTACAAAATAACCTCAGAGACTTTTCCAGCTCCAGTGTATGCACCCTTGATGTACAGCTGTGTCCTCAAGTGACCGTAGGCAGCGGGTCACCTGTTAAGGGTTCATAAAAATTCTATACATACATAGGTCTGATTATAACTGTCTGGATTATGGTAAAGGCATTCACAATAAAGCCTGTTGTTATGTAACTTGCAACTGTCAGTCAAAACGGTCAGTCCATGCCCATCTAGATGACTGTATGAAGTCCTGTCTTGAAAACCCCTATACCTCAGCCTTCAGGGGCCAGTGTCTCTCTGGGCGGGCCCATCTCTCCTTTGAGGTGTTCTTCCTGTGCTTTCTTCAATAAACATGTTTTTGCCACAAAGAAGACCTCAGATTCTTCTTTACATCCTTACCAAGAACCGAGGCCCAAAAGGGTGTGTCTTCTGCAAACCTCCCTGTATCTGCTAAGATATCTGTTAACATATCAAGGTTTTTTTCACTTTTACTAGATTATAAATTTTCATTGCCTTTTGCTGTCATTTAAATATAACCACTCTTGGTTTTAGGTTATTAGCAAAACATTATTATTTTAGAAATTGAGAGGTGACAAAAATGAANCTGCAAACCTCCCTGTATCTGCTAAGATATCTGTTAACATATCAAGGTTTTTTTCACTTTTACTACATTATAAATTTTCATTGCCTTTTGCTGTCATTTAAATATAACCACACTTGGTTTTAGGTTATTAGCAAAACATTATTATTTTAGAAATTGAGAGGTGACAAAAATGAAAATCACTCCATATCATTGTTATAAAGTGAATTGTAATTGTTTCCTTAAGATTCATATGCTAAAGTTTTGCCCCCTGTCTGACAGTGTTGGAGACTGGACCTTTAAGGAGGTAGTTAAAGTTAAATGAGGACATAGGGTTCTGGCCCTAATCCGGTAGGCCGGGTGTTCTTAAAAGGAGAGGAAGCATGGATGGACAGAAGCCCACATGTGGACACAGCAGAAGGTCCTCTGCAAGTCAAGGAGAGACATCCCTCCAGAGATCAATGCAACTGGCGCCTTGATTCTTGGACTTCCAGCCTCGAGAGCTGGGAGAGAATGTATTTCTGTTGTTTGAGCCCCCAGTCTGTGGTGCTTTGTTTTATCAGTCTTAGCAGCTAATAAAACCACCTTCAATCATTTTAATGAAGGCCCTTGCATGGAGGCTTAGGAATAGATTGACTTATGTTAACATGGTTGCTTTGTTTTGCTTTGTTTGCATTTTGGAGGTGGTTAAAAGAGAGTATAGCAGCCTCCTCCACCCCCAGGATTTCCCTGGTGACTCAGATGGCAAAGGACTTGCCTACAGTGTGGGAGACCTGGGTTCAATCNGTTTGCATTTTGGAGGTGGTTAAAAGAGAGTATAGCAGCCTCCTCCACCCCCAGGATTTCCCTGGTGACTCAGATGGCAAAGGACTTGCCTACAGTGTGGGAGACCTGGGTTCAATCTCCAGGTTGGGAAGATCCCCTAGAGAAGGGCATGGTAACCCACTCCAGTATTTTTGCCTGGAGAATCACCATGGGTAGAGAAGCCAGGTGGGCTACAGTCTGTTGGGTCACAAAGAGTCAGACACGACTGAGTGACTAAGCACATAGCAGCCCCTGGCCTTCAGGAGCCACTTTGGCCTTGGCCTTGGGCTCTGGCCTGCCTGGCACGCTCCTCCAGGTGCTGGTGCTTTCCTAGTCAATGTAAACATTTCACAGAGCACCAGCCTCAGCAAGGTCCATACCGTGACCATTGTTCATCAGGATAAAAGGAGACAGTGTAACTGTGCTAACTATAGATAAAAGATAAACATCATCTATAACCAAAGTGGTGGTGGTGGGGGGCGGGGATGACTACACACATCTATCCTGGCTACTGGGAATAAAGGTGCTTCTCTACAAATTGGGACTTTAGCTTAGGTCTGGTTGCCCTTCCTCCGAGACCAGATGTATTAAGATACTGACTTATGGAACAACCCTGGGTCCCAGTCAGCATTCTGTCCAGAGCAAAATCACCCAATGAAAACTATAATAACTGTATTAATGGTTTTTCGACACTTTTGCAGCTCCTGAGGTGTGTGTCGCTTCTCCCTGCGGAGAGTAACACCCTCGGATTGTTCAATAGCACATGCATTCCTTCTGGTCTCACCTGAGGAGCACTGACATGGTTTTTGGTGGATTTAAAAATTCATCTCTGAGTGTTTTCTCTCACCACTGTTTTTCATGACTATCTGACTGTATTTCCACTGAGCACTGGATGTTTTAAAAACTGGACTGTAAAATATTTTGAATTGTGTCATGAGAAACCAGATGAATTAGTTTTCACACAACATTTTTTTTTTCTCGTTAATAGTGGCAAGAAGACATTGCTTCTATAAAGCTATGGCTTATGATTTTAAGAAAATGTTCACCTTCTAGTATAGCCATTATATGCAAAACAAAAGATAATACATGTTGGCCCCAAAGTAGAGAAAATTGAACCCTTATGCACTGTGGGTAGAAGTATAAGACGGAAAACAGTAAGGGGTCTGTCCAAAAGTAAAAGTAGATCTACCATGTATGACCTGGCCATACCATGTCTGGGTATTTATCTGCAATAAGTGAAATCATTATCTACAAGAGGTATTTGCACTCCTCTGTCCTTTGCATCATTGTTCACAATAGCCAAGACATGGAAACAACATACATGTCCATCAGTGTATGAACAGATAGAAAGAATGTCTGCACACACACACACAGTGGAATAGTATCCAGCCTTTAAAAAAATATACCAAAAGAACACTGTCATATGCAATAACATGGATAAACTTTGAAGAAATTATGCAAACTGCGATAGGCCAGCCATGGAAGAAGGAATATTGCATGGTTCCACTTAGAGGAGGGATCTAAAATGGTCCAACTTGTGGAGGCGGAGAAAAGTGGCAGTTTCAGGGACTGGTGGAGGAGGGAGTGAGCAGTAGTTACTCTGTGGTTATAAAGTTTCAGTCATGCACAATAAGTATTTTGTAGAGATCTGCAGTACTCTTGCCTGGAAAATCCCATGGAAGGAGGAGCCTGGTGGGCTGCAGTCCATGGGGTCGCTAAGAGTCGGGCATGACTGAGCAACTTCACTTTCACTTTTCACTTTCATGCATTGGAGAAGGAAATGGCAACCCACTCCAGTATTCTTGCCTGGAGAATCCCAGGGACGGGGGAGCCTGGTGGGCTGCCGCCTGTGGGGTCCACAGAGCTGGACACGACTGAAGCGACTCAGCAGCAGCAGCAGCAGCTGTGCCCTTAGTTAACAATACTGTGCTGGAAAATATTCATGGATGACTCACTTTGTTGTATGCCAGCAGTCAACACAATATTGCAAAACAGGTATCCTCCAACTGAAATTAAATTAAAAAACATTTTCTACGAAACAAAAAAATGTGTTAGAAAGTAAAACTTATCTTACGTGTTCTTAACACACACACACAAAATTATACAATTTAATGACATGTATTGTACAAAATGGGTTTCCCTGATGGCTCAGTGGGTAAAGAATCTGCCTGGAATGCAAGTGTTTGATTCTCGGGTTGGAAGATCCCCTGGAGGAGGAAATGGCAACCCAATCCCCTGCTATTTTCTGAAAAATCCCATGGACAGAGAAGCCTGGTGAGCTACAGTCCAAAAGGTTGCAAAGAGTCTGACACAACTGGGTGATGAAGCCTGTATGCATTGTACAAAATACAAAATCAAGGCACTGAGAATGTAAAAAGTTCACAGCCTTGAAGAGAGGGGAGCAACACAGTTTTCAAGTCTCCTCAGCTACTTGCACCTGATAATTTTCCTTCTCAATGCCACCCTTTCCTTCTCTGACTCAGCTTTCTCCTCTATAACATTCTGTACAGTTAAATGCAGAAATACGAAAAGACCTGAGTACACTGACTCAATTCAGTTCAGTCTCTCAGTCGTGTCTGACTCTTTGCGACCCATGGACTGCAGCACACCAGTCTTCCCTGTCCTTCACCAGCTCCCAGTGCTTGCTCAAACTCATGTCCATTGAGTCAGTGATGCCATTCAACCATTTCATCCTGTCGTTTCCTTCTCCTCCTGCCTTCAGTCTTCCCCCCCAGCATTAGGGTCATTTCCAAATAGTTGGCTCTTTGCAACAGGTGGCCAAAGTATTGGAGCTTCAGCTTCAGCATCAGTCCTTCCAATGAATATTCAGGACTGATTTCCTTTAGGAATGACTGGTTTGATCTCCTTGCAGTCCCAGGGACTCTTAAGAGTCCTCCCCAACACCGCAGTTCAAAAGCATTGATTCTTCAGCACTCGGCTTTCTTTATGTTCCAATTCTCACATTCATACATGACTAATGGAAAAACCGTAGCTTTGACTAGACAGACTTTTGTCAGTAAAGCAATGTCTCTGCTTTTTAATATGCTGCCTAGGTTTGCTACAGCTGACTAGTGCAAGATAAGTATTAGCATCATTACCATTGTCATTCTCATCCCAGATTTACTCCTCATGATGTCTCAATGAAAAATGCGTTATTCTCCCTATTCTGAATAACGCAAGATTACACACTGGAGAATATCGAGAGGTAACACTTTAAATCAAACTCTTTTTTATAAATTAACCTATCTCAAACTCCCTAATAATAAGGTCACAAGAAGGTAAGTAATAGTCAATTTTTTTTTCATTACTGCATTTCTTTCTTCCCAGCCAATCAGAACGCTCCCAAGCCTGGTCAGTGTGTAGGTATAAGTGAAAGTAAAAGTGTTAGTCACTCAGTCGTGTCTGACTGTATGCAACCCCATGGACTGTAGCCCAGCAGGCTCCTCTGTCCATAGAATTCTCCAAGCAAGAATACTGGAGCCGGTAGCCATTCGCTTCTCCAGTGTCTCCTGCACTGAAGGCAGATTCTTTACTATATGAACCACCAGGGAAGCCTGAGTAGGTATAAATGAGGATTTTATTCTTAAATCCNATTCTTGCCTGGAGAATCCCAGGGACGGGGGAGCCTGGTGGGCTGCCGCCTGTGGGGTCCACAGAGCTGGACACGACTGAAGCGACTCAGCAGCAGCAGCAGCAGCTGTGCCCTTAGTTAACAATACTGTGCTGGAAAATATTCATGGATGACTCACTTTGTTGTATGCCAGCAGTCAACACAATATTGCAAAACAGGTATCCTCCAACTGAAATTAAATTAAAAAACATTTTCTACGAAACAAAAAAATGTGTTAGAAAGTAAAACTTATCTTACGTGTTCTTAACACACACACACAAAATTATACAATTTAATGACATGTATTGTACAAAATGGGTTTCCCTGATGGCTCAGTGGGTAAAGAATCTGCCTGGAATGCAAGTGTTTGATTCTCGGGTTGGAAGATCCCCTGGAGGAGGAAATGGCAACCCAATCCCGTGCTATTTTCTGAAAAATCCCATGGACAGAGAAGCCTGGTGAGCTACAGTCCAAAAGGTTGCAAAGAGTCTGACACAACTGGGTGATGAAGCCTGTATGCATTGTACAAAATACAAAATCAAGGCACTGAGAATGTAAAAAGTTCACAGCCTTGAAGAGAGGGGAGCAACACAGTTTTCAAGTCTCCTCAGCTACTTGCACCTGATAATTTTCCTTCTCAATGCCACCCTTTCCTTCTCTGACTCAGCTTTCTCCTCTATAACATTCTGTACAGTTAAATGCAGAAATACGAAAAGACCTGAGTACACTGACTCAATTCAGTTCAGTCTCTCAGTCGTGTCTGACTCTTTGCGACCCATGGACTGCAGCACACCAGTCTTCCCTGTCCTTCACCAGCTCCCAGTGCTTGCTCAAACTCATGTCCATTGAGTCAGTGATGCCATTCAACTATTTCATCCTGTCGTTTCCTTCTCCTCCTGCCTTCAGTCTTCCCCCCCAGCATTAGGGTCATTTCCAAATAGTTGGCTCTTTGCAACAGGTGGCCAAAGTATTGGAGCTTCAGCTTCAGCATCAGTCCTTCCAATGAATATTCAGGACTGATTTCCTTTAGGAATGACTGGTTTGATCTCCTTGCAGTCCCAGGGACTCTTAAGAGTCCTCCCCAACACCGCAGTTCAAAAGCATTGATTCTTCAGCACTCGGCTTTCTTTATGTTCCAATTCTCACATTCATACATGACTAATGGAAAAACCGTAGCTTTGACTAGACAGACTTTTGTCAGTAAAGCAATGTCTCTGCTTTTTAATATGCTGCCTAGGTTTGCTACAGCTGACTAGTGCAAGATAAGTATTAGCATCATTACCATTGTCATTCTCATCCCAGATTTACTCCTCATGATGTCTCAATGAAAAATGCGTTATTCTCCCTATTCTGAATAACGCAAGATTACACACTGGAGAATATCGAGAGGTAACACTTTAAATCAAACTCTTTTTTATAAATTAACCTATCTCAAACTCCCTAATAATAAGGTCACAAGAAGGTAAGTAATAGTCAATTTTTTTTTCATTACTGCATTTCTTTCTTCCCAGCCAATCAGAACGCTCCCAAGCCTGGTCAGTGTGTAGGTATAAGTGAAAGTAAAAGTGTTAGTCACTCAGTCGTGTCTGACTGTATGCAACCCCATGGACTGTAGCCCAGCAGGCTCCTCTGTCCATAGAATTCTCCAAGCAAGAATACTGGAGCCGGTAGCCATTCGCTTCTCCAGTGTCTCCTGCACTGAAGGCAGATTCTTTACTATATGAACCACCAGGGAAGCCTGAGTAGGTATAAATGAGGATTTTATTCTTAAATCCCAGGGTTTATTAACACCTGTTGGCTTTTAGCAGTGCCTTGGCCTTCAGGTCAGTTTCTTCCAGATCCCCACTCTCTTGGACCTTGTGTGTCTTACTTGCAGATGAGGAGGTACCACTGCCTACATTCACTTTCCTGAGGCTGCTCTTTAAGGCCATGCCCAGGTAAATCTTCATGGGATCCTCAAAGGATGCATCTTTCTTTGACTTGGAACAGAGCTTTGCACCTCCTCTCACGTAGATCAACAGAGACATTGTGAAAGCCACTAAAATATTTTATTTTAATAAGCCTTAGAGTCCAGAACTCAGGAATGTCATTGAGAGGGGCTAAGGAGGCCCCTGTTCATCTCCAGCCTGTGGGCTGCCTTCACCAGATCTGAGTCTTCCCAGGAAGGCTTGGAGAGTGAAGACAAATCTTGTCCTTCTGGACACTCTGATCCAAGATCACATGTTTCTTCTTCTTAGATAAGCCCTTGCGTGAAGAAAAATGTAAAATAGTCTCTGGGACTGGGAGCTAAGGCCTCAAGGTGATCCCTCCTCTTTCCACCTTGTTCCTGGGATTATTGCCTCCTCCCTATGAAGTTGCTAAGAAACCCAAGGGCAAGGCAGATGCAGTTGGGAAGCATGAATGAATGAACTGTGTGTCTATATTTACTAGTGTTGCAAATATTGTAGTAAAAAATTACATAATGGATACATTTATGATAGGAACTATATCAATTTGTATCCTAAACTTGTTTTCCTTGGAGAATTTACCCAGAGGATAGCATTTGAAACTGGAAAATATATAGCACACATATATATTTTACAACATTGTTTTTGTAGTAGAAATAAATAAGTAAAATATATGAAAAATTTAGGGGATTAGGTGAGTGAATTATAGCATGAAATATTGTAAAATATTATGGGATACTTAAAATATTGTGAAAGTGTAGGCATTATAAGGACTATACATAAATATGAAGATGTTTCTGATATAATAGTAAGTGAAAATGTAAAATAAAAGCTTGTGTCATATCTTTTACTATGTTCAAATGCACGTATCCTTGGAAAAAAGCAAGAGCTGATATATTTGCTGGTTATATTTCATTCACATTTTCTTTATTATTGTTAGAATGTTATTCATACAACTGATAAAACTCAGAAAAGACATTTTGGTTAAGAACAATGGAATATTTGCTTTCTTAATATATATAAATCTAGAAAGTGCAGGAAAGTATCATTGACAAAAATCAATTATGAAAACACTCAGATGACATTTAATTTTTCTTGCTTCCCTAGAAAATAGTTCAAAAGAATATTCATTTTCTTACTGAAATTCACAAACGTAGGATGCCATTTGAACTCATATTGTTGATGAGTTTTTCCTAATTATATTCCTTTTAAATGAATATTCTAGTTTAAAACCAAGCAAGTGGCTGCAATTTTAAAATTTTAGATGGCTTTAGGATATTGAATTTCTTTTCTATTTTAAAAACTTTTTCTAGCTATACTGACAACTTCCCAGGTGGTGCTAGTAGTAAAGAATCCACCTGCCCTGGGTTGGGTTGGGAAGACCCTCTGTAGCAGAACACTGACAACCCACTCCATTATTCTTGCCTAGAGAATCTCATGGACCAGGGAGCCTGGTGGGTTACACTCCATATCGTTGCACAGAGTCGGACATGACTGAAGCAACTTAGCATATAGTTCACTGACAGTTGAAAGTCAAATAATTGACATATATAGCATGCTGTTAAATTGAGGGTGTAAAATGTGATCATTTGATTTGATACCCAAATATATTTGAAATGATTAATAAGGTTAGTAAACATATTCAATACCTCACTTTTTTTTTTTTTTTGGTAGTGAGGACTTCTAAGCAAACATCCTATATGTAATTAGCAAACATCCTGTATGTAATTCAGCATCGTTAACTATAGTCACCATGCCGTACATTAGATTTCCAGAACATGTTTATCTTATAACTGATGTCTGCACCTTTTGAACTATATCTCCCCATACTCTGCTCACTGATCCTACTTCTGATAATGACTCTGCTGTTTTTTAACTTTGTATTTTTTTTTTTTTTTTTGGAGTATAGCCAATTAAAAATACTGTGGTAGTTCCAGGTGCACAGCACAGCGACTCAGCCATATATGTACATGCATGATCGGCGTTTTTATGAGTTTGACTTTCATAATTTTCACATGTAAGGGGCTTCATACATCATTCGTCTTTCTCAGCCTGACAAATTTAACTTCGTATAATGCCCTCGTAGCCCATCGAGGCTGCTGAAAAAAGGCTGAATTTCCTTCTTTTATATGACTGATATAAATGTTCTTCTTTTAACATTCCATTTTATTTGTATCACGTCTTGTCTATTGGTCCATCAGTGCATGTTTGGGTTATTTCACGTCTTGGTTTTGGTGGATAAGCTGCTGCAAACACAGGCTACAAAGAGCACTGTGAGCAGTGGCTTCATTTCCTGCACCAAGAAGCAGGGTTGCGGGGTCATGCGATGGTTCCACTTTCACATTTCTGAGGAAATTGCGCTGTTTTCTCTAATGGATCTGCCAAGTACATTCCCACCAACAGTGTATAGTCATGAACAGTTCCCTTTTATCCACGTCCTTACCAGCACTGGTTAGCTTTTGTCTTTTTGATAGCAGTCATTTATGTAAGTGTGAAGTGATATTGCATGGAGACTTTGATTTGCGTTTCCCTGATAATTAGGTGTGTTTAGCACATTTTCATACCTGTTGTTCATTTGTATGTGTTATTTAAGAAAACACTTTTCCAGGTCCTGTGTGTGTATGTGTACATATATATGATTTGCTATTGACCTGTATGTATTACTTTTGGATATTAGACATTAACCCCTTATTTATGTATGGTTTGCAAATATTTTCCCCCTTTCCATAGACTTCCTTGTGCTCTTGTTGATTGTTTCTTTTGTTGTGAAGAAGCTCTTTGGATTAGTGTTGTCTCACTGGCTGATTTTTGGTTTTGTTGCCTATACTTTTGATATTGCATCCCCCAGAAAACTATTTCCAAGGTCAGTAGCAAGGAGCTTCCCACTTGTGTGTTCTTCTAGAAATGTTGTGGGTTTTGGTCTTACATTTAAGCCTTCAATTTTTTTGAGTTAAGATTCATGAATATTACAAGACGCAGATTAATTTTCATTCTTTTTCACATGATTACCCATTTGTCCCACCAAGACTATTAATTTAAGAGGCTGTTCTTTCTCTGTTCAGTGGTTTTGGCTCCTATGCTTTGATTCCTTCATCTTTATCTTTTGTGATCAGCTGTAGGGTTCTGCTTTATGGTTACCATGAAGCTTATGTAAAACATCTTACAGATGTAACGTGTCTATAAGAGGAATCATCTCTTTTGGTCTTACTGATTGGCTTCACGAACAAACTATCTTTCATCAGCTCTGCTTGGGAATGGGAGACTTTTTCACATTTTTCCTATGCATACATGGTTCCACACTTTTTGTTATCCCTTGGGGATGAATCTCATAAGGTTGCTTGTGTTTTCTTGATCCTGCAAAGCCAGACCAGCTACTGACAGCCTTCTTTGCTTTCCCTAGGGCAGTGCTAAATGCTCAACTTTGTATCATTTCTTTCAATCCTGAGGTGTCAGTCTTGTTTCTGCATGTTTTCACTAGCTGCCTGCAAAGGCTCACTCACATTATCTTTGGAAACATACACACTGAGTTGGCCAGAAGGTGAGATGTGTGTCAGTGATGTATATGGAATATTGGAGGTACCTGTGCTACAGTTTTGGGGACCCCCCAGGTCAGGCATCCCCAGTGGTTCATAGGTAGGCTTCCTAAGGCTTCCTTGGTGTCTCAGCTGGTAAAGAATCAACTTGCAATATGGGAGCCCTGGGTTTAATCCCTGGGTGGGGAAGATCCCCTGGAGAAGGAAGTGGCTACCCATTCCAGTATTTTTGCCTGGAGAATTCAGTCCATGGGGTGGCAAAGAGTCAGATATGACTGAGCAACTTCCACTTAAAAACATAAAAAGGTCAGGCATCCTCAGTGGTTCATGGGTAGGCTTCTTAATAAAAATCCATGGCATAGATGAGATTTGTATCCCTTCGAGAGTTGGACTGTGAAGAAAGCTGAGCCCTGAAGAGTTGATGTTTTTGAACTGTGGTGTTGGAGAAGACTCTTGAGAGTCCCTTGGACTGCAAGGAGATCCAACCAGTCCATTCTAAGGGAGAGCATTCCTGGGTTTTCTTTGGAAGGAATGATGCTAAAGCTGAAACTCCAGTACTTTGGCCACCTCATACAAAGAGTTGACTCATTGGAAAAGACTCTGATGCTGGTTGGAATAGGGGGCAGGAGGAGAAGGGGATGACAGAGGATGAGATGGCTGGATGGCATCACCAACTTGATGGACATGAGTTTGGGTGAACTCTGGGAGTTGGTGATGGACAGGGAGGCCTGGCGTGCTGCGATTCATGGGTCGCAAAGAGTCGGACACGACTGAGTGACTGAAGTGAACTGAACTGATTCCCTTTGAGAGTCCTGAGTGTTATTCTCTCAGTCACTCCCCACCTCTTAGCCATAGAGCTCACCTTGGCCTTCTGGATAGACAAGAAAGGTTGTGTCTCTTTTGGAGCATCTACACACCTGGAAAAACTGACTTCTCATTCTATGCTTTCCTTTTCTCTAGGAGAGAATTTCTGATCCAAACAGTCTCTTGGCACTAACTTCCTTATGGGGAGGGCTGTGAAGGTGCTGAGAGACTGTTCTTCTACTGTCTTCACGGCATTCACTATTTATTTATTGATTTTTTCCTTTAGTTGCTGATGGAATTTCTCCACTGGATTCCTGCATCTCCATGAAGGCACTGTTTTCTGTGAGTGATTGCCAAAGGAGTTGTTCTTGACTTTGATGACATCAGTCTCCCAATTCAAGTTAAAATAACAAACCTCTATTTAGCATTTGCAGTGTGCAAAACATGCATATTTTTGGCCTAGTGAAATTTGAACTCTAATTCAAAGCTGAATAAAAGAGTCCTCTCTTAGAAGGACATCTGCATTCCACAGAGAGAAAAGGAGGGGCAAAATGTGTCCTGAAAAAATATATAAATAAACCGAGTTATCTAAGATTCTGAAGCTTAAACATATGTCACCAGCACTTCCAACATGTATGTATGATGTTGAATATGATGATGCTGTCATTAGTGCCCAAAGCAGACGTTTAGGTGAAATAAAAAACAGATAAATTCAAGATCAAGTTAAGATTTGTATGTAGATTAAGCTGTCTTGCAACTATCTTTGAAGAAGAATTGTGTTCACAGAAAAGGAGAGGTGTGTACAGAGCCTAAAAAGAAAGAGCATCAGCTGCCCACTCTTCTTCAGGAATTTGGAGATGTGAGCACCTTATTCATCTGTCTTTTCCAGTTTAGTTCAGTTTAGTTTATCTTTTTAAGCAGATGAATATACTGCAACTGATAATATGCGTCTTTATTATTGTGCCATTTATACCTTATCTGTTTATAGCTGGCTTCCAAACCACCGCCTTGACTACAAGTTGATCCAAAGTAGGGAAAGTTCATGTTGAATAATAGATCTGAGCATTCTAGAATTCCTGGGAGCCTCATTTCTAATAGTAAATCAATAAACACTATCCTCTTTTCTGCAGTTTGTGTCTTATGAGTTTGGTTACTGCTTGTCTGTCTTACTCTGGGGACCTGAGAACATTGGCCAGTGGAAGTGGAAACTTAGGAAATGTGGCTTCTGTCACTAGTTAAGTTCCCTAAGCAGCATCTTTATTTTATCCATGCCAACTGCTGGACAAGAAAACTGATGAAGGACCTCAAAACATATTATGAGTTTCTGCTCTTGATGATGGACGTAAAGGCAGCAGCAGATTTGTTTAGAAGATTTTTGACAGGAACATGCCCCTGAGGAAGTAGGGAATAGCCAAATGCTGATGATTAAGAGAAATAATTAGACATTTAATAAACATAAGGCCCAGGGGAGGAGGCATATTGAGAACCAAATACGTGAAGAGAGTTACACTATGCTGCTTGGGACAGAGTGCTCTTAGACTGCTAGTAATTAAGTGGTGTGACCATTTTATTGGAACAGTGAGGGTCAAATATTCTCAGTACACAATGAAAAAGAAGCCAGTGACTTAAACTATAAACATATCAATCATTCTCTGGAAGACTGAATAGCATCTTTCATATATATTTATGTATATTTTTCTAATAACCATAAATGTATTTACAATGCATAAAAAGTTATTTAGACATAAAAATGTGTGATGTACTTTAAAATTCATAATACACATTTTGTGCCCACTTATTTTCTCAATAAATGAATGAAAAGCACATCTACTATAACTTAGGCATTCTTGGTATATTCTGTAGTTGAAATGGGTCATTATACGTAAAGAGGTGGGGACTATATTTCTGGAATGTACAAGGAGAGATTAACAGGGGTTTGCGCCTCTTCTCTTTCTTGAATATTTGCTTGTTTCCTGTTTCTTTAATACTCACTAAACATACTATTTCCTTCTTGCTATCACACTCACTTTCTCCTGTTGGTGTGTATATCATTATATAAGCATATGTATCAGTCAGAACAAGCAAGATTATGCTATGGTAACAAACAACTTGAAAACATCAGTGGGTCAAAACAATAAGGATTCATTTATTCTTCATAATTATTGTCCTTCTTTTGTCAGCCAAAGGAATTTTGCTTACTGGGTCACTCAGATACTCTGGCCGATGTGTCAAGCACCATCCTGGGCATAGTCAATCAACACATTTGAGGGAAACAGTCCTCAAGCCAGAAAATGCTCTCAGATTTATTGGCTAGAACTCGTGATCTCAGTGTGTAGGACCTCCAGGAGTTTCTGAACCTCCAGGAGTTCCTTTACAAGTCCAGAAGGTACAGAGCCAAGAATTAATGACTAACTCAGTATTTTGAATCACTGTTTTCATCCAAGTAAAATCCTAGGAAAAATTTTATGTGATGGGGATAATTACTGTAAAATGGCTCTTGCTGTTGGAATAGGAGCCATACGGATGGAGTATTAGTGCAGTCATGACAGATGGCCTACATCAGGGCTCGAGTAGCCTTGATAAGCAGATCCCTTTATTTGTTAAGAAAATTATCTACTTAGAGCTTGAGCAGGGACAGAGTGATGTCTAATCAATTTCTCTAGGATGTGGAAGAGCAGTCATTGATTTTATAAGTCATCAGTTGCTGAATTCATGTGTACATTTGACAGGTCTCTGACTGAGTAAGTATAAATCAAAAGCACTTTCATGATCTTAAACATTTTGCCATGTATGGTTATTGAAAGCTGGAAGAAAGGGCAAGAGACTGGGGTAAGAGTGGCTTCAGAGGTGTGATTAAAGATATATACCTAATGTGGCCATGTTTGTTATAATCAAGATTCCCAAATTCTCAGTTTCAAA
>SJYV01004587.1:0-18646 GCA_006410875.1 Neotragus pygmaeus | reverse complement strand
GAAAAATAAATATTGGTCTTAGACTCAAAAGATCCATGTTGACTCTCAGCACTGGCAAGTCACTTCAGTTTTCTGAGCCTAAATTTTTTTTTTGTATCAGACACATCTCTTACCCTCTCTGTTTCTTCACCTGTAACTGCAAAATCTTGAGGTTGCTATTAATATCTCCCCCTACATGTGTTACAAGGATTAGATGGAATAGCATAGTCAATGTCCTGACACATAGTAAGTTTTCAATATCAATATCATTTTCCAAAGGAAACAGTCAAAAAAATCAATTTTTCTTCCTTCCTAGCTGTGCAAAGCTACCCAGTTTCTTAGTATTTCTTCCATTACTGACTTATACAAAAGATAAAATAAACTGACTCTTAGTTTCACCTTCAAACAAAGCTTAAACTAAATAGATTGTGCAAGCTCCCACTGTGAATAAGGCCCATGCCCCACTTCTTGATAGCATCATTTGGGGAGACGGTGCAAAATCTCAGAAAGGAGAGCTTTGTGTGTGCCTAAAGGACTTGGCGCATGTGCACCAAGCGTCCAGCCTCCACAAACATCCCCGTGTTCTCCATGTGACACATATAAGCAGACCCACTGGACTTGAACGAACACAGTGAAGGGCCAATCAGCAGCCCTAACCAGAGTGGATCATCGTCCATAACCAAAAGGGCCTTCTTAAAGTTCTAGTGCTTATAAGACCCTGGAACACTGGGGTCCGAGAAGATCCAAGATGTCATATTTGGTTTCCCAACAACCTGAAGAGTTGTATTTACAATGACTCAAAGAAAATAAATGCAGTGCTTCTTGCACACCTGAGTTAGAGGGCTAAGAGTCATGTATGTACATCAATAACATACCCAGGAGCCCGTTGGTCAGCCCTACAGACAAAAGGACTAGGAATTTCCTGCGATGATGTGAAGAGGTAAAGTTATGCCTGTAAGGCTGGGAAGGCTACAGGGAGACAGAATTCTGAGACTNAGGGCTAAGAGTCATGTATGTACATCAATAACATACCCAGGAGCCCGTTGGTCAGCCCTACAGACAAAAGGACTAGGAATTTCCTGCGATGATGTGAAGAGGTAAAGTTATGCCTGTAAGGCTGGGAAGGCTACAGGGAGACAGAATTCTGAGACTTCTCTGACAAAGAGGGAAGAATTCATAAAAGAACAGAGGGAATGGTTCATAAAAGAAGCTTCAGGAAGAAGAAACTAGTCAAGGGGAACTGAGCTAGTCTCCATATACTTGACCTCTTTGGATGAAGCCACGAAACAGTGACTTATAAGAAGATCTTAACCAAAGCCTCACACTTTATCTCTCAACTGAGCCCTGGAAATGGAGTCTTTGCCTTTCCCCACTATTCATGGCCTTCACTTTGTGTGTTATACTGCCTTCATTTCTCCTGTCAAGGATCAGTGCACTTGATAATATAATTCACATTAAAGTGTTAAATGTCAGTGATATTGGAAAAATCAAGAGATGGATAAAGAAATCCACCTTGTAATGACATTAGAATATCAGTAAGAAATAAATGTGGCCACACTGGATCCCAGACAGAATCATCTATTCAACCTAGGAGTCTTTCCTCCTCCTAGACCACTGTTTATCAATCCAATTAGTTTCTCTCCTTTAGAATAGCTTAGAATATTTGTTAAAATGCAAATCTGTTTCCTACTCTAGATATACTGAATAAGAATCTCTAAGGTGGAAGTCCAGAAATCAAAATCTTGAACAAGCTTTCCAAGCATTCCTTATGCACAATAAACTCGGAGGTTCTCTACCTGCCTCTCTTTTCTCACCCTCAGCACCTTGACCATATCTCTATGCAGCACGTTTCACTGCATGATATTTGATTCCCCATCTGTGTCATCCATGTGACACATGTGGACTTCATTATGGAAGAGATAGCAAGAAAGGGATGGAAGGAGTAGAGGGTCTCGAGAAAGCGATATAAAAGAATCAGTATGAGAAAATCAAAACTGAAAAAGATACATGTACCCCAATGTTCATTGCATCACTGTTTATTACAGCTAGGACATGGAAGCAACCTAGATGTCCATCAACAGATGAGTGGATAAAGAAGCTCTGGTACCTATAAACAACATATGAGCCATTAAAAGGAATGCATTTGGCATCACCGACTCAATGGACATGAGTTTGAGTAAACTCTGGGAGTCGGTGATGGACAGGGAGGCCTGGCGTGCTGCAGTCCATGAGGTAGCAAAGGGTCAGACAAAACTGAGCAACTGAACTGAACTAAATTAATTCAGTTTTAATGAGATGGATGAGCCTACAGTGTATCATAACAGAGTGAAGTAAGTCAGAAAGAGAAAAAGAAATATCATATATTAATGCATATATAGGGAATCTAAAAAGATGGCATTGGCGAGCTTATTTGCAGGGCAGCAAAGGAGACACAGACACAGAGAACAGATTTATGGACATGGGAGAGTGGTGGAGGAAGGAGAGGGTGGGGCGAATGGAACACTATTCGTAATGTATGCTATTATGAATGTTGAAAAGGCAAAACAATCTCAATAAATAGATATTTATAAGATACAAGGCAAACATAGAGAAATGTTAACATATAGCTGTTACCTTCTTACAGTCTCTGGAATATGAAGAGAATGGGGTCCTTCAGGCCAACCAAAGAGACTGAACCAGGTCTGAGCTGCATTTACAGTCTTCAGAAAGAAGTCATATGTTCTTGTTCCTTCTTTAGGAGAAAAGAATCCCTTGTCTTTTGCCTCCATTTTCATAGATCTGTTGCCTTTCTTTGGCATCTCATATTTGCTTGATTTCAATGCTTCAGGTGTTATTTCCATTCCTAAAATTCACATTTGTTTATATAAAAAGGATTACTTGACAATAAGGTAAAATAATCTGTCAGCTAGTCCTATCTGTATGTAGACAAATGGAGCTCATTCTACAAATTATTCTATGTTCTCAAAGAAACTCTGATCAATTTACTGTAGCTTAAAATTAAACATTATTTTTAAATGGCCAACAGAAATACTTTAAGAAGATATGTTCCAATAAAGAAAACTATTAAATTTTCTTCATGTCATAACAGTGTATTAAACATTCCCCAAAATGGAACCTTTCATTTTATATTACATATGTAAAACATTTAGACAATTCTTCAGTTTTACTTATTAGACAGAATTAAACCTTAGCTGAATAACTTATAAAAAAATTGGTTTTGGATTCAAAATGACTTTCTGTCCAAGTGAAGCACTTTGATAAAACAAAATATGTTCAAGCTAAAGAAATTTTCAAGAATATAAAATGATTTTATCATGTTTTGTTTTTCAAAAATATTTGCCAATGTAATCATACAAGCACACACTCATTTCAAAACCTCTCAATATTTAATTTGGCTTGGTCCATTCAATTAAGGGAAATTTTCAATATTATCCACACCCAGAGAAAGGAATATTTGAAAAGTTAATTTCAAATAACAATATCAAGTTCACATATTTATCTGTGTGCAACGTGTTCTTCCCGGGTGGCTCGGTGGTAAAGAACCTACCTGGAATGCAGGAGCCACAGAAGCTGCAGGTTCAATCCTTGGGTCAGGAAGATCCCCTGGAGGAGGGCATGGCAACCCACTACAGTATTCTTACCTGGAAAATCCCATGGACAGAGGAGCCTAGTGGGCTACAGTCATAGGGTCATAAAGAGTCAGACACGACTGAAGTGACTTAGCACGCACATCTATTTCTAAGAAAAGCAACATTGCTGCTGCTGCTGCTGTTAAGTCACTTCAGTCGTGTCCGACTCTGTGCAACCCCATAGACGGCAGCCCACCAGGCTCCCCTGTCCCTGGGATTCTCCAGGCAAGAACACTGGAGTGGCTTGCCATTTCCTTCTCCAATGCATGAAAGTAAAAGTGAAGCCGCTCAGTCGTGTCTGACTCTTCATGACCCCATAGACTGCAGCCTACCAGGCTCCTCAGTCAATGGGATTTCCCAGGCAAGAGTACTGGAGTGGGGTGCCATTACCTTCTCCTAAGCAACATTGGACCCAGCTAATTAGGCAACAACTTCCTAGTTCAGCAGTTTGCGAATTATGTACAAAGGGTACCTGTACAGACAGTCTCAACAAATTCACAGGGGCTCTACCAGATATTTAACATTTTAGTTAAATACCACTATAACATCTGTTTCATTTCATATAAACTACTACCCTAGGTTTTTCTACCAAACAGTCTAATAAATGGAACTGCTTGGCATAGCTTTTGGCTTAAGAGAAAAATCTTAAGATATTAAGTATATCATGAGCCAAAACCAGAGAATTTCTACTCTAAATCATTGGAAAGAGCACCCAAAGCAGAAAATGAAAGTGTTAGTCACTCAGTCGTGTCTAACTCTTTGCTATCCCATGAACTGTAGCCTGCCAGGCTCCTCTGTCCATGGAATTCTCCTGGCAAGAATACTGGAGTGAGTAGCCATTTCCTCCTCCAGAGGATCTTCCCAACTCAGGCATCGAACCCAGGTTTCCTGCATTGCAGGAAGATTCTTTACTGTCTGGGCCGCCAGGGAAGCCCTTCAAAGCAGATGACCCTCTCAAAACTAGTGACAGATTCAGTTTTCTTCATGGATTTCTTATTGTTTGAAAAAAGTCTAAGTTTTGAATCAAATAATATTAAACAGATAATGTTTTGGATTGGGCTAGAGAGGTACACTATGTATTTGCCACATACCGACAAACAATCTTCTCTTTGCAGGCTCAGGATTACTAAATTTACTAACAGCAGTAGAGGGTAAGCCAGTTTCTCGAATGGCAAGCAGACTCTTGCTTTCGGCCTTCACAGAACTGGCATCCTTTTCTACAAATGACACATTGGATCAGAGTAGGTGAAACAAGCATTTGTGAATTCACTATCAAATTACTGAACCTGAATTTCATAATTATATATATATATAAACATTATAATAAATATGTATATATATATACATACACACATACATACAGTACAAAATTAAAAAAATCTAAGTTTCCATTACTCATGAATAAGATGTAAAATAAGAAGAAAAGAGGGATATGAACTGAACTGAATGAGCTTTATTAATAAGGCAATTATTATGATACATCAAAGTTATTGGAGAATGAACAATGTTCAACTTTAGCATAAACAAGTATATATAGTCTTTTAAATGCTTCTACACCCAAATTTTTAGAATTATTATATATAGTGCTCAAAATCATACGTAAAAAGACTGTCACTAAGGAAAGTAATTTCTTTCTAGTTAAGTTTCTGAAATGAAAGCATTGCTTGGTTATGATTCCATTTTGTACAGCTTTTGATCTCTATTCCAGTTAGAGCTGCTGTGCATACAGGAGACTTGGCCATCATGGTAATTCAAACAACACAGGCAATACTGAACAAGAAAAGGAAGCAGATATAACCTACCACCAGATATCTACCTACCTACATATCTACTTATCTATCTACATATGCATGTACATATATATGTGTATGTATATTATATAAGAACACAATATATATTATATAACAATAAAATATTTAATACAACATATATATTCAGAATGTTATTCCATCAGAGAAGCATGACCTCTGCAATTAAAAAGATTTAACATGAAAGCTTGGCACCACAGCTTCCAAGCTAGTAAACCATAGGTACATTATACAAGTTCTCTGAAAAATCTGTTTTTTATCCATAAAATGAAATCAACGGCTCTGAACTCATGTGTTTGTTTTGAGGATTACTTTATAGGCAACAAAACATAGAAACAATCTGGTATATACTAAGTTTCTTCCACCCTTGTACAAAGCCATTCAGAATTTGCCAGAGAACCTTTGCCCAGTAGGTATGCACATATCCATAATGCTAAGCCACTGCAGACTCCATAGAAGGAAGTCTTAGGAAATTCAATGGCAGAATGATTCATTTTGACAGAATGATACTGCATTAGACAGTACCTTTTCAAGTCAACATCAAATGACAAAAGGTTCCTAGTGGGGTACAAACCCACATCTGGACACTTCAACTAAACTCAGTGATTCATATGATACTTTTTTATTTAGCACATTAAGTATAACAACTTAATAATTTTTATTACGTATAAGTCATACTTTTTACTTTTGGGTATACTTAGTATGTTTTAAGATTTCACCTTTACTGAACATATCACTCTCTAGAGCACAGTAGCTACATATGGAGGCTCTGAGTTCTCATAAATTTGGTTAGAATTCCCTGAGCAATGTGCTCATCCTCCCTATGGCTCGTTTTTCTAATTAAGAAAATAAATTTATTGGATATGAATATTATCAAATTTTGGTCGTCTATGACTCAGTTTCTCAATCTGCAAAGTGAATAATAAGAGTACTGAACCATGGTTGTTGGGAAGACTAAATGAAATAACAAATATAAGGCACTCAGCACAGAATGTCATATGCCTGGAAGGCACTAAATATATGTTATAAATTACTACATGCATATTTCTGGAGATATTTTAGATTATTTAAGAATCATGATATCTTTCTACAGTAATGTTTACCCATATGGATATATTATTAAAAAAAATATCATACAAATACAAAGACTCCATTGTTTTTTTCCTTCTAAAGAGATAGCAGTATTGTGTACAGTAATTCCTCATTATTTGGGGAGGGAACATTATGAAAAATACAAAAAAGTGGTAAAGTAATAATAGTAAGTTATAATGTTAATAATAATAAAATGACAATAATAATAATACATTCCAATTATTTATAGTCTAGGAATCTTCACAAAAGCCTTTTTTTTAAATAAACACACCACTAGTATCATGCTATTCCCCCATAAAGCACATTTTGTTTAATAACAGATGTTTAAGGATCTGGGTACTAAAAAGCATATGATAAAATGGTGAGGTGAGAACACAAAATAGAATTTCCACCCAGGTTCTGCAACTTTTCATCCTCTGCTCTTTCTATTACATTGTCTTATCTGATATCTCACACCCCATCCATCCAGTATATTAGAAGAATATAACATCAAAATTTGTCAGAAAAATCTTTTAAATTCTGAAAATGTGTGCAAAATTTGTAATGCATATGTGCTGAGAAGGAACAATCAGAGCAGTAAGGAGAGACCCCAGGGTATGTGGAAGCCTAGAGAGAGTCTGATGAGAGGAATGGGGTGGGTCAACAGTATAAACTGCTCTTCAGTAGTGCAGTGACAACAGTTTAATGGACCTAACTGCCTACTTTCTTCTGCTATTTGTCTCCCTCTCTGTGGAAAATAGAGTGGTTTATTGGATTGGTAAATGGGCAAGCATAGTTTGAATTCACTCTTTTTCCTCTTTGGGAACAAGCCTGTTCAATGAAGGGATACAGTCTCCTCTTTACTCCCTATTGTCATCCTGCACACTCACCCAAAGTAGCTAAGAGAGGGAAGCAGAAGTTGAAGGGCAAGAGTGAGCAAAGTTAGTTAAGTAAGGTCCCTGGACAATGAGATTAAGATAAAGGGACAGCCTAAGGCAGGAAAGAGTCTTCTTTCCTTGGCTTTGTGACGGGAGAGATGGTGGGTAAGGCATGTTTGGAATTTGAAAAGTCAGTGTGTTCCTGCCAGATGGTCTCCAGTTCTGAAAAGTCTCAGTCCCCTGAGAGAATGAGGCAGAACAGGACTGAATAGGTTTCACAGGAGTGGTAAACATTTGAAGCAAGTGGAGAAGATGAGAAAACTTAAAAACAGAAAGAACTGCAATTCAGCACTGAAACTTAGGCCTTTAATAATCGACACAGAAAAAAATTTTCACACTATCCATTGTTCTCAGTTTAACAGTTGAAAATGCTGGAGAGGGTGTGTAGAAAGAGAACTTCTACACTGTCAGTAGGAGTGTAAGTTGGTACAATCACTATGGAAAACAGTGTGGAGGTTCCTCAAAAATCTAAAATAGGATTACCATGTGATCTAGTAATCCCACTTCTGGGGATATATCCAGATGAAACTGTAATTCAAAAAGATATATGCACCACTATGTTCACAGCAGCATTACTCACAATAACCAAGACATGGAAACAACCTAAATGTCCATCAACAGATGAGTGATAAAGGAGATATGGCATATATATAATATATATATATATATATATATATATACACTCACATATATATATATATATATATATATACATACATACACACACATATACAATGGAATGCTACTCAGCCATCAAAAATGAAATATCATTTCCAGCAACATGGATGGACCTAGAGATTATCATACCAAGTGAAGTAAGTGAGACAGAGAAAGACAAACACCATATGATATCACTTATATGTGGAACCTAAAATATGGCACAAATGAACGTATCTATAAAAAAGAAACAGATTCATAGACATGGAGAACAGACTTGTATTTGTCAGAGAGGAAGCAGGGAGGGAGAGGGTCAAATTGGGAGTTTGAGGTTGTAAATGGAAACTATTACATTCAGAATGGAGTAACAACAGGGTACTAATGTACAACACGTGGAACTATATTCAATATCCTCTGATAAACCAGAGTCATGAGTGTCTGAGTGAAAAAGAATATAAAACATATATATATATATATGTGTATGAGTTACTTTGCTATACAGCAGATATTGGCACAACACTGTAAATCAACTATACTTCAATAAAAAAAAGAAATAATAGTCATCCTATTATGAAATTGGAATGAAAAATCCAATTTATAACAACTTACCATTTTTTACAATAATTTTTTCCTCATCAAGATGAATTGCCATATATGAATAAATAGTAAGCATGCAGTTTTCTGCTGTTGCAGTAACTGGAAGTGAAAACCTAAAAGTGAAAATATCACATTTCAGTAAATTAAAATCTTCAGATGCAGTAAACACAATGAAAAAAATTTAAACTATCCTGGATGTCTATAATAATCAAGACATGAACTAGTCATCATTTTTCTTTCCTTTTATCAATATTTTGGTTTTCTTAACTACCTATTGTATCTAGCTTAATGGTGTAAGAATATTTACATTTAAAGCTTTTAGCAGAGATGGTAAATTTCACTGTCAATGTGCTCTAAAACACAGCTTGTAATTATGCAGGTTCACAAACAGATTCAGGAAATTTTAGAGTTGAAGGAGCCTCAGAGTTAATCCACTCACCTTCTTTCATAGAATCTGTGACAAATGGTATCTAGCTTCAGAGGACCAGCACGACACTCATGACTCAGAAACAACCCATTTCATATCTAGAGAACTGTAACCTCACAAATTCTATTTCAGGGCAACACGAAATCATATCTACAACCTCCATCTCCATTACATTCCTTCAAATATTTAAATACAGTTCACTATATCTTCTCTAAGCTCTCTTTTCCATATTAAAAACATTTAGAACGTTCTAGGGTTCTTTCAACTCCAAGGCCTTTAAGTATTTCACATACCACCTCTCCTCTTTAGACACTCTTTTGTTTTGTGTTTATCCTTTAAATGTGTCTGAGAATTGAAAGTAATATTGTAAAAGCTGTTCAACCAGTACAAAGTAATATAACCTTCCACAATCTGCATACTCTATTTTATGAAAGCACTGTGAAAATTGTCATTTTCACCAGTCACAAAACACTCTTAGATGATACTGGGCCTAACTTAGGTGACATCTCTATCCTTGTGCAACTGATTTTTTAATATAAATACTATATTTTATACCTATATCATTGTAATAACCACCTTATTGGTTTCTCTTCTGTGTTATAGGATACCAAGATAATTTTACTCTTGAATCAGCTATCAAACTAGCTCTTCTATCTAGCTTATTATGGTCACTGGCCAAGGCGAAATGATAAAATCTCATTTTATAATCTAAGTAACATATAGAATGCAAGTAAAATATAGAATAGAATGAGACTAATAAAAATCTTAGCTGAAATATAATGAGTTGTCAAGGGACATTAAAATAAACATGTTATACATAATTAAATTGATTTTTGCCTCAGCTCTGCATAAGATATCTTCCCATAAGAAAGGCATTGTTTTTACCTTTACTAATTAGTGTGTGTTAAAATATTATGCAAAATATACAGATTCAACATTGTCTTGTTTAACCAACCCTAGAAGGCAATGGCACCCCACTCCAGTACTCTTGCCTGGAAAATCCCATGGACGGAGGAACCTGGTAGGCTGCAGTCCATGGGGTCGCCAAGAGTCAGACACGATTGAGCGATTTCACTTTCACTCTTCACTTTCATGCATTGGAGAAGGAAATGGCAACCCACTCCAGTGTTCTTGCCTGGAGAATCCCAGGGACGGGGGAGCCTGGTGGGCTGCCGTCTATGGGGTTGCACAGAGTCGGACACAACTGAAGCGACTTAGCAGCAGCAGCAGCAGTCATTCCCTTGCCTTCTCCTAAACACATGCATTAGATTGTCCTCTTCAGGATTAGGTTATATTTTTACATGTAACTTTTTCCACATGATTTCCCTCTTAAAATGAAACTTTAAATTCCTTGATAGCATGAATCATTACTTCTACATACTATGCATTTATGCCAAGTGTAGAAACCAATCAAAACTCCATTAACTGACCAACTATGTTTAAGGATATTTTTCAGATTAAATAATATAGTTTATCAACAGACACCATCATCACTGTTATCTTAGAACCAAAAACGTTAATTTTAACAGTGATTATAGGAGGAAAGAAAAAAAGACGACTCTAGCAAATCCTGTGGGTGCTCTGTCCTTAAGTTCTTATCCCCCAGGAAGTAGTTATTTGTGCTGGACTCCCATCCTCTTGGTGGGCATGGTGGGGTAACGGTTACCTTCTTCAGAGAATTACAACTGGGCTACTTGAGTTGCCAGTAGCCCAGTTGCCGAAAGTTACAACTGCCTTAGGAGCTTATGGTCCTCAGAGTAATCCTGCAGCCCATGCCTGTATGGTGTGGTAGTTTGATAGTCCGACAATCTTGCTTCAAATAGCACAAAAACTGTACAATGGTAACCTCATCTGCAAAGAACTCCAGGGATCAAAGTGAGGTTGGGACTTAATTTTCATATTTATTTTGGATGACTGATTCTTGGTTCTGCTTCTCTTACCGCCTCACTTTTTTTTTTTTTTTTTCTGGGACTTCTTCCCTAATAAATAACGTATTCATGAGGTCTCATCTAAAAGCTTGCGGACAACACTACCCAAGACAATTAACCAAACGGACAAACAAAAGAAGCACTATCACTTGAAATATTTATGAAATGGTATAAAACTAAGGAAAATATATTTTGAAATAAAATTTCACTATGAGAATGAAATGGGAATAAATATCAAATGTTTTTCTCTTATAAAACTAGTTTGTCAGAGATAATAAGATATGATTTCAGATGCTCCTGAAAGAATAATCAACATATACAAAATTCATTTGACCACATTCTTCTTGGAGCATGCAATATGGAAACTGGACAAGTTATACAGTATGGGAATATGGACACTTTATACATTGATATTATTAAAAATTCATTTAAACATAAAAAGGGCTTTCAGTTGGTAATACTAACACATTATATTAAAATATTTCTGAGAAAATTGGGTACTTCATGGCATTTTATCAAAGAATAATGGTGTTATTTATGGATTCTCTATGCCAATCCACACAGATAGGAACTATGTGTGGTAAAGGATTTACTCTAAAAATACTCAATATTACAGTAACAGTGAAATGAAAAGGGACTCTGACATTATGGATTTCAATTCTATTCTGGGATTTAAATAAAAAATTTCAGGCATGAGTGAAATAGAACAGTTCCACTAGACCAAAATTGGGATGGACATTCCTGGTAACAACAGAGTTGATACGATGCAGATGTTGATGAAAACTGTGTAAATGTGGCAGCTACTGTGCTGAGCATCTAACATGCATTGCTTAATTTACCTAAATCCTCTCAACAGTCCCAGAGGATATGTATTATTAATTTTCTCAGCCTTTGGTTAAAATAGCAAAGTCCAGAAAAAGTCAATAATTGTTTAAGTTCACCCTATGAGAAAAGAGAGGGTCCAAGTTCAAATTCAATCAGCCTGAAACAAAGCTCTGATATTAGCCACTGCATAGGAATGGTTAGCTTCCAGATCTGTCTTGCACAGATGTTCAAAGCTGGGAAGTCTGCATAAAATCACATAGGTGATGATAAACATAAACACAAATGTTTTTCAATAGTTTTTATCAATTATGTCATTAAAAACCACACACTATAATACTTCTAGCTATTCTAATACTGTTAAATTACATAAGTCCTTATTAAAAACTGGTTTAAATAAGAGCCTTTTTTAAAAGCTATAAATATTTTCCTGGGTTNTTGGAGAAGACTCTTGAGAGTCCCTTGGACTGCAAGGAGATCCAACCAGTCCATTCTGAAGGAGATCAGCCCTGGGATATCTTTGGAAGGAATGATGCTAAAGCTGAAACTCCAGTACTTTGGCCACCTCATGCAGAGTTGACTCATTGGAAAAGACTCTGATGCTGGGCGGGATTGGGGGCAGGAGGAGAAGGGGACAATAGAGGATGGACAACAGATGGCTGGATGGCATCACCGACTTGATGGATGTGAGTCTGAGTGTACTCCGGGAGTTGGTGATGGACAGGGAGGCCTGGTGTGCTGTGATTAATGGGGTTGCAAAGAGTCGGACATGACTAAGCAACTGAACTGAACTGAACTGATATATATATAATTTACATATAATAAAATCCATAGTTTTAAGATGTGTAATGCAGTAGTTTTTAATATATTTAGAGAGCTGTATAATATCACCACTACCTAATTTTAAAATATTTTCATCATCCATGAATAAAACCCATTTACAGTAGCATTCATTCCCCATTTGCCCCTTCTCTTAGATCCTAGAAGTCACTAATCTACTTTTTGTCTCCATGGATTTGCCCATCCTGAATGTTAAATAATTACAATAATTACTTGTAATTAAAAGTAGTAATTGGTGGATGAGATGTTGNACAGTAGCATTCATTCCCCATTTGCCCCTTCTCTTAGATCCTAGAAGTCACTAATCTACTTTTTGTCTCCATGGATTTGCCCATCCTGAATGTTAAATAATTACAATAATTACTTGTAATTAAAAGTAGTAATTGGTGGATGAGATGTTGAGACCATGTGGACATCTCATCCTCATCAACCTTTCATCCAAAGTATATATATTCTGTCTGGGTTGTGTAAAGCCTTCTGGAAGAGGTCCTCCAAGGAGATAGGTCAGAGCCTCAAAAGGCTGACAACCACTGAGCCAGGTCTCAAAACTGCAGTGCGCATGAGAGTTTGTGAAGAATTAGTCTTGATTTTTCAAATGTTCAGTAGAATTCTGCAATGAAACCATCTGGGACTGGACTTTTCTTTGTGGGAAGATTTTTAAATAACTTCAACTTTTGATAAGAATTATAAAATGTTCTGATTTTCTATTTCTTCTACAGTATGGATAGTCTTCATCTTTCTAGGAAATTGTCAGTTTCATCTAAATCATCTAATTTGTTAGCATATAGATTAAGTATGCCTTTCTTTCTACATTATTTGAATTTAAGTTGCTCCTCTTTTTCTAGTTTCTTCTAGTTGTGGTGCAAGGTGGAAGGTTAGACTATTATATGAAATCTTTCATAGTATTTAATATAGGTATTAAAAACTATAATTTTCCCTCTAAGTATTGCTTTAGCTGTATCCCATAAATTTTGATAAATGTTTTCATTTTCTCTTATCTCAAAATACTTAACTTTCCTTTTGATTTGTTCTTTGACTCTGGTTTATTTAGGAGTATGTAGTTTAATTCTCTCACATTTGTGAAATTCCCACATCTCCTTCTGTTGTGTTTTTAATTTCATTTCAGTGTGATGCAGTTCATAATTTGTATGATTTCAATCATGTTTAAAAATATTGAGACCATGGACTTCCCTGGTGGTCTAGTGGTTAAGAATCTGTCTGCCAGTGTAGAGGACACGGGTTCGATCTCTGGTCCAGGAAGATCCCACATGCCGCAGGACAATTAAGTCAGTGTACCATAACCACTGAGCCCACATTCTAGAAACCTCGAGATGCAACTACTGAGCCCATGAGCTGGAATTACTGAAGGCCAAACATCTTAGAGTCTGTGTTCTGCAACAAAAGAAGCCACCACAATAAGAAGCCCTGTGCACCACAACTAGAGATTAGCCCCTGCTTGTCGCAACTAGAAAAAACCCATGCAAAAGCAACAAAGACCCAGTGCAGTCAAAACCAAATAAAACAAAATTAAAAAAAAAAAAACTTGAAAATTGTTTTATAGTCTAGCATTTAATCTATCCTAGAGAATGTAAGATATGCACGTGAAATAAAGTGTGTTTTCTACTGCTGTTAAGTGGTAATGCTCTAAAGATGTCTATTAAGACCACTTGTAGATAGTGCTTTTCAAGTCCTTAATATCCTCACAGATTTTTTGTCTAGATGTTTCCTCCATTATTGACATTGGGGTCTTGAAATCTCCAACAATTATTTCCAAATTATTTATTTCTCCTTCCAAATCTATTTGTTTTGCAGACTTCAAGTATCACTTGTTAGGTATTTATATGTTTATAATTTTTATATGGTCCTGATGGATTGAGAATTTATAATTATCATTATAAAATACTCATCTTTTTCTTTAGCAATCGTTTTCAGTCTATTTTTAAAAATATTAGTATAACCATTCCAATTATCTAATAGTTGTGAATTGCAGGGTATAACTTTTTCCATCTTTTTAATTTCAAACTTATCATATCTTTGAATCTATATAGTTGTTTTTTTTCCTAAATTAAGCCTGACAATTTATGTCTTTTGATTAGATTGCTTAATATATTCACATGTAGAGTTATTATCAATATTTTGGGGTTTATATCTCCTATTTTGTTTTATGTATGATTTATACATGTTTTCTTTTGTGTCTTCTTTATTGCCTTATTCTACATTAAGTGGATTCTTTCTAGTATACCATGTTAATTCCTCAAAGATATTTAACTGCATTTTAAGTTATTTTTTTATTGATTGCTTTCAGGATTATAATATGCATCTTAACTTAGCATCTACTCCAGATTTAAACTGATTCAATTCTACTATATTATGAAATGTTGCTGCAATATAGCTCCATTCCTTTTCTTTATTGTCACATAGAATTACATCTTTATGTGTTATAAATCCAAGAATCTAGTGCTATAATTGTTTTTTATAATTTTATGTCTTCTAAAGATGTTGAGAAGGAAAAATTGATTTACATAGTTTTTTATATTAGATTTCATTAATATTAGATTTCTTGTTCTCATCTTTTCTTCTTGTGGACTCAATTTACTATACAGTGTCATATCCTTTATCCAATATAGCTTTATTTCTACTGCCCTGCTTTGTAATGTTACTTACAAAATATCTCTATATTGCTATTAGTTCAACTATACCACATTATATTGTTTTGTACAAGTGTTTTTAAGAATCAATTAAGAGAATAAATATGTTGCAGTATAGTCATAAAGTTCCAGGGTTGTGATTGATATATTTTTTTGAAATATCAACGGACTCAAGTTTCAGGACCATAAAGGAATTCTCATTTACTTTCATTTCAATATTCATATGATGCTGTTTTGGACTTATCTTTATTTTCTGTTACTACAAAAAGGATGCCTCAGGATACTATAAGTTTAACAACAAGACATTCCTATAGTGTCACTGGATTCATTTGATTTTAACTACATCTATAAGTATTATAAAAATGTCTCTAAATATTACACTGAAATGAAACTGCCACTATTCATAATTTTTCATGTATGATACTGGCATCTTTATAAAATCAGCCTAATACATCAGTCTCCTTTAATCTAATCTACATATACAGTGCGTGTGTCCATGTATACACACAGGCATACACACATACCACATACTATATACCTTTCCTCATACCCAAACAGCCATTATTGTCTTACTCCCATTTGATTATTTTCTACACCTCTGGATTCTAGGAGGGAAGTCACTGCAAGCTGAAACATGTAAAACTGACAATAACAACAAAAGTAAGACGCAGATTATATTTTTACAAATTACAATTTTTATATTGAATTGCATGGTGACCACGTCAATTCATTAAATAAGGTGTGGGAAGTATGATCATTCATCTATCAGGTTGTTAGCTGGTGGATAATTAAAACTCTAATTACACATCTTTAAATCTGTCCCAATCAATAGTGAAGATAAGAGACTCTTATGCTTGTCATCCCAAATCATTCTAGAAATGAAACACTGAAGTTCCATGTTAAATCTCTGTGATAAATTTCCTAGTAATTATAGTACTTTATCACTTTCCAGCAGCATATGAAGTACTGTGATGGTCTGTCAACAATATGTCAAACACCTTGAGAAATATTATGATATAATTTATATACTTCTCATCTTAACTAAGGATCTGCTCCTATATACACACTATTTACAGGCAGATCTTACACTCTAAAAACAGCCCTACTGAACATGTTTTTAATTCACAAAGAGATGAGCAGAGCAAGAAGGGACAAGGTGTGGGTTTTGGAAGCACATGTTTTCAGTCTTGGTTGTCTGTCCAAATCTTTCTCTACACAGCAGCAGCTACTGCTGCTGCTACTAAGTCGCTTCAGTCGTGTCCAACTCTGTGCGACCCCATAGACAGCAGTCCACCGGGCTCCCCTGTCCCTGGGATTCTCCAGGCAAGAACACTGGAGTGGGTTGCCATTTCCTTCTCCAATGTATGAAAGTGAAAAGGGAAAGTGAAGTCACTTCTCAGTCGTGTCCAACTCTTCGTGACCCCATAGACTGCAGCCTACCAGGCTCCTCCGTCCATGGGATTTTCCAGGCAAGAGTCAAGGCAGCGAGAAAACTACAAAATACAGTACTGTAAAGTATTAGCCTCCAACTAAAATAAGTATATATTTGAAAAAAAAAAAAAACATGTTGGAAAAACTAGCAATGGCTATGAAGGGTTAAAAGGAGAGTTTATAGTTAATGCTGCTTTGGGTCAATGATCTAGATTCCTATTTATAGAACTGAATAAACTGAGAAGGAGAAGAAAATATCTGGGTCAGCCCTTTGAAAATTCTTGTCATTTTTAAAACTCAATACTGCCAACATCATCAACAAAAATGCGTGCTTATTGCTATTCATACAGTATTTAAATGAAGACTTCTAAAGGATGGACTCACTTTGGATGATCATATTTGCTTTAGCACAATTGGTTACACAAAAGAAAGATCCTTGAACAACCTTTCCAAAATAGCTTATCCATACCTATTCACAATGTTTCTCAATTCCATAACTGCTAGCAAAATAATTCACATGTAACCTCACTTAACACACAAAGAAAAGGTTGATGTGTTGTTTAAATATCTAATGCTTACTACAGGTAGCACTTTTATGTTAGGTTAACTAGACTTCATCTGTTGCTGTAATGTATATTTACAACTGTCTAGGTCATTCATGATGTTGGCAGACAGAAGAATCTACCACACCGGATGACATCATATGTCATTTTGTTAATCAGTGATAAATTTACAGAATTATGAATTATNTTAACTAGACTTCATCTGTTGCTGTAATGTATATTTACAACTGTCTAGGTCATTCATGATGTTGGCAGACAGAAGAATCTACCACACCGGATGACATCATATGTCATTTTGTTAATCAGTGATAAATTTACAGAATTATGAATTATTTATTTTTAATCGATCAAAATAGAAAAGATTCCTGATGATCATGTGATGTGATTCTCAATTATTTGTTTTTCCATATCCTTTATTAATGGTTGGGTAAAAAAGTGAAGTTATAGCTATTTTTCTGGGCATTGCAATAATCCACAATATATGTTATCTGCAATCCATCAAGTCACTGCTATTCTCAAGCATTAATGATTCTAGCAAATATGTGCTATAAACCAATTTAGTGAACTAAAAGAGATTTTAGGTTTGACCTAAATGTGCATAAATCCACAGAGGTATGTTTCACATATAAATGAATTCCACTGATTTGTATCACAGCAGACTGAGCAACTTCACTTTCACTTTTCACTTTCATGCATTGGAGAAGGAATGGCAACCCACTCCAGTGTTCTTGCCTGGAGAATCCCAGGGATGGGGGAACCTGGTGGGCTGCCGTCTATGGGGTTGCACAGAGTCAGACACGAATGAAGTGACTTAGCAGCAGCAGCAGCAGAATGAGATAAGGGCAGAGACTTCTTCTTTAGACATGTAAGAGCTCTATAAATATTCATCAAGTCTAGAAATATATGTCCATTCAGCAAAATTTTAAATATATATCAATTCTTTTTACAAGAGTCATCTCATTTTTAGTCTGTCCAATAATGTGGAAATAATCTCATAATTGATATAAACCATTTTGGAAATCTTAAATCTCTCTTTAGGGCCTATTTTTACAATTCAAGATCATTAACTTTGGTTAATATATATATTATGTTTAATTTTTAATCCAGGGTTCTTATGGGAAAATTACTATAGTTGTTAATACAATTTAAAATGGGGTTTCCAGGAAAGAATTATGGCAAAAATTAAAATCTGTCAGTAGTGAAATATGTTTGAAAAAATTAAACACATATATTTACATATGGACATATTTCAGTTATACATATAAACTATTAATATATAAACCATGTCTACATTCACAAAAGTATGTA
>SJYV01004582.1:140122-163118 GCA_006410875.1 Neotragus pygmaeus | reverse complement strand
CATGGATAGTCCACGGGGTCGGAGAGTCAGACACAACTGAGCAACTTGCACCTTCACTTTCACTAAGGGTTCCAGTTGATCTACAGAAAGGACAAGGAACCGTGGGGGTGGTGAGGGACCGTATGGGTGTGGAGGCTGTAGAGGATTCAACCTCCCATCTTTTCAGGCCTGGAGTCACTCTTCTTTCTCTGAACCTCTAGCAGGCTTGGGGGTGGGTACAGGGAGCTGGCCTTCTGGGCTGACCTCGCTGTGGTGGTACCTGGTGATTGGCTGGCCCTTCTCTGAGGGAGGCGGCACCTCGGCCCTCTATTGGATCACCTTCTGCCCTCCTAGCCCATCCTGTTTGGTGACTAACGTTGCACCAGGTCAGTCTGGAATGCTCTTCTTCACCTTTCCTGATATCTTTGAGAGTCCAGCTTTCATCCCATCTCAGTGAGCCTTCCCTGACTGCCCGACCACCACAACAGTCACCATAAACCAACCCCTGCTCTCCTTTCCGAGCACAGTACCCACGTCTGCACCTCCCCCTGGGCCCTTCTGCTGTTCTCGGAGCATCCCTCTGTCCATGTCCCAATCTCTGAGCGCCCGGAATGCACCAGGCGCTCTGCCTGCTCGCTCCATCTAGCAGGGAAGGCAAACATCCAGCCATAAACCTTTTCACTAGGTGGGAGGTGCTGTGGCAGGAGGCATGAAAGGAGGCTGGGGGACACAGGGGCCAGTGTGCTTTCATGCATACCCGCTGTTATTTTCACCAGCATTTAGGAAGGACTATGTGCCAGGCACTGTGCTGGGTGCGGCAGCTACAGTGATGCAGAAATCATCATGATGATTTCATCATGATGCTCTGCCTTCACAGAGCTTACAGTTTGCTGGAGAAGAGGAAACAAATCAACAGGTGCCCCAATCTTCCTTTTATATCTGCCACTGTGTCTGGTACACAGCAGGTGCTCAATAAATGCTTGCTGGCTGGTTGGTTCTAAGTTGCCTAACACTCGGACTGTGCCACCTTCTACCCCCTTGCTTTACATTTATGAGGCTGGGTCCTGCCAGGAGGCCCCTACCCTGCTCCAGCTAGCTCTGATCTCAGGTGTGATAAATTAATAATGGCACCCACCAACATTTATTAGGTTCTCCTTATGTGTCAGGTGCTAAACACTTTGCCAATACAGGTAATACAATCTTATTTAATTTTTACAACTCCATGGAATAGGTACTATTATTCAACCCATTTTTATCAAAGAAGAACATCAGGCACAGAGAGGTTAAGCCACTTGTCTGAGGTTGCACAGCCAGTAAAGGACAGAGCTAGGATATAAACCTAGGCATTGGGCTTCCGTAGTAGCTCAGACAGTAAAGCATCCACCTGCAATGCAGAAGACCTGGGTTCAATCCCTGGGTCAGGAAGACCCCCTGGAGAAAGGAATGGCAACCCACTCCAGTATTCTTGCCTGGAGAATCCCATGGACAGAAAAGCCTGGTTGGCTACAGTTCATGGGGTCGCAAAGAGTCGGACATGACTGAGCGACTAACACACACACACACACACACATTCCGACCCAGCTCTGTGCTGTTCTACGCTGTGTCACTGTGTCTGGCATCTGCCTCCTATCACATGTAAAATAGATCACAAAGTCCTTTTTTTTAACCCCATTGGCAGAAACTTGCTGCCTTTCAGTTGGCAGCCATTGCTAGCGACATTTAGGCTGTGTACCATGCCCTCCAGGAGTCACAGGAGGCAGGGCTAGGGGACCTCCAAGGTCCTATCCTGCCCCGCTCTGGTGTTTCAGCCAGAGGAAATAATCACCAGTGATGGGAAGGACCAGCCCAAGGGCTCAAGACCAAGTCTTGCCTGAGCAGCGCTCCTGCCCCAGGCTAGCCCCAGCTTTGGGATGACTTCCTGAGCACTGTTTTAGAGGAGCTTGTAGAGACTGGGTGGCCGACAGCTGGTCTGAGATGGAGGGGCAGAGAGGCCCGTGAGCAGTCCCTGACCCCTTGAGTCTACACCTACGTCTCAGTAGTCTTTGAGCTCCATCAACCTTATTCCTGGATTTTGGGGCACTCTGCTCTCTGCCCTCCGCACCCTACACCCCCTACTTCATAGCTGGCCTCTCCTCCTTCCCTTCCGTTGTCTTCCCCCTGGGGTGCCAGACAGCCCATGTGTCTCCCCACGTGGCCAAAGTCAGGAATGGGAGTAGAGAGTTTACCCCAAGGACCCTCCTCACTCTTCATCCATCCCAGCATATGTGCTAGCCTGTGCTGGGCATGGGATACAATAGTCAACAAGACAGATGGAAATCCTTTTTATTGGGGATCTTAACATTCGTGTGCGTTGAGGGAGGCAGATGAAAACAAAATAGAACCAAACCTCAGACAATATATGCATTTAGTGTATTACATAGGTAAGTTCATGGAGAAATAGGAAAGCAAGGGACCCCAAGAGCCCTAGCTATGGCTGAGTAGAGACCTGAGGAGGTAATGGAGGGAGCCCTGCAAAAGTCCAGAGGAGAGTGTGTCAGACATAGGGCACACACAGCACGTGCAAAGGTCCTGAGGTGGAAACGGGCCCAGTGTGTTCCAGGTACAGCCAGGAGGCTGGTAGCTGCCGTGGAACAGTGAGAAGTGCAGGAGACGCCGTGAGGGAGTGAACCTCCGGGAACGGATGGACACCCTCTGGTGCTGTGGACCGACGGTGTCCCCGAGAGACGGGAATCAGTTGCAGGGGCGCTGAGGCTGCCCGTCCAGTGAGTGGGACTGAGGCGGCCCATCCAGTGGGTGGAGGTGGAGGACTTTCACCATAGAGTCAGTCTCCCTGAGCTGCCTCTTAGTCAGAGGCTCAAGATATACAAGAGGGTTTGTGAAAACCCCTGGCAGGTAGAAAAAGGACACCGTCTTTCTGAAAGACTTTCCGAGTCTTGGAAAGTTTCTGTCTTTCCAGCCCCTGCCTCTTGACCAGCGGAGTTCTAGAAGAAGACTGATCTGTTACACCCCTGGTCCTCCTCTCACCTTCCATGGCACTCTGGGTGGAATGCAGAGAACTTTCTGGGGGATAGGGAGTGTGCTGTTTAGAGGCAGGTGCTTGCTTTATCATCTGACTGAAGCTCCATCACCTGGAATTCTTGACACCAGAAACGATCTTTCCCTTCACTCCAAAAAAGGAATTTCCAAAGCTCTTGTTCTCACAGCGGTGCTAGAAAAGGAGGCTTCAGTCAGTCACTCGCTTTTTCTAGGAACATATGAGCTCCTGGTCATTGTTTTGAGGGGACTGTCCCCAGGGGGACGCTCAGTGAACACAACCTCATTATTTACCAGCCCGGCTGGCGTCTCCTGCTCGCAGGGAGGTAGGAGTCCCTGATGTGATTCAGGGTCCCATGGGGACACCAGCCACAGGGCTATGGGCTGTTTTGCCCAGTGGAGCCCGAGGCTTCTGCTTTCTGTGTTTCTGTTGCCTCCTCCTTCCTGCCTCCAGCCGCCTCCTCTCTCTCTCTCTCTCTCTGTCTCAGATTTAAGGGCAGGTTTTATTCCCGAGCTGCCTGAGGGCTCCTCTTTCTGATTGTATTAAAGTCTCCGTAATTCTCCCCTCATTAATGATTGGCATATTTTTACCTCTCACTAAAGGAGCTTCAAGGCGACTCCCGGGGGGGCCCCTACTCTCCGAATGAAACGATTTCATCCTGCTCCAGAAACCATTAAAAAGGGTTTGTCAGGATCNTTAAAGTCTCCGTAATTCTCCCCTCATTAATGATTGGCATATTTTTACCTCTCACTAAAGGAGCTTCAAGGCGACTCCCGGGGGGGCCCCTACTCTCCGAATGAAACGATTTCATCCTGCTCCAGAAACCATTAAAAAGGGTTTGTCAGGATCTTATCACCAGTTAGAGAAAGCTAATCAAATTACTCCTGTTTGTTAGCTGGTACAGCACTGTGTCATCCCATCGAGAGCACTCTGACTGCTGGAGGCGGGCGGTGCTGGCTGCCCAGCCCGCGCCCCAGCCCCTGTGCCCCCAGCTGGCACCTTAGGATCAGTCCGACCCTGCAGAAGAGCCGGGATAAGCTATTGGGATGCCTAACCCTAGTCACAGGCACCTGCGTGTTCTCATAGACAGAGGGCGCGTCTCAGCCCCACACTGTCTTAGCAGAGCTGAGAAGGAAATTGCAGCCTATTGCATGTAACATATGTATTCTCCCCTACTTTGGGAGAGATGAGTACAGAATATTTTGTTTCCCTTTGGACAGTAGGTTTTCTTTAAAAACAGAAAATAATGTTTTTAAGAAAAGAATATGGGAAATACTATGTATCTACCACCCCAAACTGATAACTATGTTTTATTTATGTTTTTTGTTTTAATAACAGAATTCACAAGTAAATCAGAGACTCTTTTGTGCCCAACCCCCAGCTCCATTATTTCCCTCCCTTGCTAGTGACAAGTATCATGAATTTATTATCCATCCTTCTAGGCCCCTAAAAATTCTTTAAAATAACATATGTGTATCCAAGGACAGTAGAGTCCACTGGGTGCAATCGCTTATTTTCTCTCCATAGCATCATGGGTGTCCATCAGCATAGATTCTGGCATCAAATTGGTGGCTTGCAGCTCTGTGACCCTGGGTGAGACACCTACCTTCCCGGTGCCTCAGTTTCCCCACCTCTAAATTGGGAATAATAACAGCACCCACCTGATAAGACATGTGGTGAGGAGGAAGTGAGATGTAACAAATGCATTTAACACGTGCCTGGCAAGGGGAGTGCCAACAGATGAAAGACGTTGTCACTGACATCCTCTCTCTTGCACTCTGCTTGCACCGTCGAGGGGCCCGTGTGGCTTCAGGGCTCCACTCCTGGTGTACGGGTTCACGCCCACCCAGCTCAAGGCTGCTGAAGGAGGTGCGGTGTCCAGCTGCGTGGACATGGGTATGCTTAGCAAGGAATCCTAGAAACTATGGTTCACTGTACAGAGAAAGCGGACTGAGTGGGAGGATTGGGCCAGGTATCCCCGGAGCAGACCTAAGCCCCAGTGGAAGAACAGCTCCCAGCCCGACCAGCCTGAGGCAACAGGGACTCTTCCAGCCGCGTGGCTGCCTCCACGGCCCCAGAAAGGGTTCAAAAGGCTGAGCCGCGCGCCCCAGCCCCACCACGTCGCACAAAAGGACGTATTGATTGGTTTGTAGGAGCGTTTCCTGGGGTCCTTTATATCTCTCTCCCTCGCCGCCACCGTGATGAAGAGGCCGCACGCACAGAGGAGGGGAGAGGCCAGCACACATCCCATGCGGGTGGGATTTCTTCATCTTATCAATCAGGACTTTAATTAGACATGTCCGAGAGGGCAGCTCCGTCTCGGGGCAGGCGGCAATCTTTATCAAGCGTGCCTCATCTCTAATTACCGTGTACTGAAAGATAGCAACTGGGGGGCAGGCTGGGGAGCCCAGGAGGCAAGGAAAGGACCGCAGGGTCTGGCAAGTGGCCGTCCCCCGCAAGGAGAGCATCCTTCCCAAACGACCTGGGAGGAATGGCTCTAGCTTTGCTACCCAGGGGCCGTGGGGGGACGTGGCCTCAGATAACAGCCCTCGGAATGATTGCAGGCCGGGCCAGGAGACGGACAGACGTCAGTGTCCCCATCTCCACCCTCTGAGCTCCTGATGCATGCTCCTTCTTTCCTTTAACTCCGAATTCCATTTTTCGCTCAGTGTTTTTAATAACATAGTAGAAAGAGCAAGCGAATTCTCGGTTTGAAGGCTATGGCCTGGCTTCTTGGGTCCATGTCAGTCAGTCCCTATGACCTTAGACAAGAAGCTTGACCTTGCTGGGCTCACGTGACCTTCACTGCAAAATGGGGAGAGTCAGGCCCACTCGTGGGATTGCTGTGGCCGTGCACTGAATGCATGTGCACGTGTGCGTGCTCCCGGCTTGCCTGTCTTCCTGCCCCTCCCATCCATCTGGTGAGCAGCTTTTATTAGGGACTCGGACAGCTGACATAATCAAAGGCCAAAGATGAAGCCGCCTGCCCTTCTGCTCAGCAGTGTTAAAAATTATCAGGGACGATGGACCTGGGGGTGGAAAATGAGGTGTAGGGCAGCGGGCTGGCGGCTCCTGCCTTGGGTGAGGTCTGCTGGCTCAGAGGTGACAGAGATCACACACGGGCAGTGGCGTGGACCTGAGTGGGGATGCTTGCACTCTCATGAGTGTGTTGAATGGTTTATTCTCTCTGGGCCTCAGTTTCCTCACAAGAAAGGGTGTAATCACTGCTCTGTCTCAAGGCTGGAGAGGCGGCACGTGAAGAACCCAGATTCGGCCCGGCCCCGCACTCAGGGAGCTGCTGGTTGGGTTAACTGAGATTGACTGTGATTGCTGACTGTGATCGCTTCTAATCCATGCGTGCCCAGCACCTTCTGAGACCTGGCGTTTCTCAGAAGAGTAGCCTGCATGGCGCTCCCCTGTCTAGACAACATCCCAGGTCCTCATCCACTGGTTCTCAGGCTGGGGGCTGAGGCTGGCCCCTTCCCCACATACCACGCTGCAGCCTCCTTCCCAGATTCCTCAGATCCCATCCCTTGGCCCAGGCCTCCAATAAACAGTTCCTGAGATCACTCTCTGGCCTCCTGTCCCCCCGGGCCTCCCAGCTCTTCTGACACCACCGGAAACTTGTTTCCGGGCCCCTCGGTCAGGATTGAGAGACAGACAGACTGGGCTTAAAAGCTTTCACGTGCTTCCATCCAGCAGGGTCCCAGGAAGGAATGGGTTCAGGGTTCCGGAGTAGAGTAGAGAACAGAGGTTCTGTGCTAGCTCTTTACAAAGCATTTAACTGATCAGAAATGCCTTTCTCGACAGAGATCTTAATCCCTGCTCAGAGAGGTGCATAAACTCCCCCGCTGTCTCTCAGAGCTGGCATCTGAACCTACCTCTAGTGGTCAAGTTATCTCCTCTCAACCACTCAGACAAGCAAGTGGCGCACATTCAAAACTCAGAGAGACTGGGCACCACAGGCCTGGGGAGAATCTGAGAGTGTCCCTAGATGGTGAGTCTTGGGCTATGCTTTCAACAAACCCAGACTTGCCTTTCTCTAAAGGGACAGCCCCTGATCTGTTGCAGAACGGCATAGGAGGTGGTGTTCTGAGAGGCAGCGCTCATGGTCCCTGAGGACGCCTCATGAGGCTGTTGACCCTGGGCATGGGCTGACTGGGACCCCAGGGAGTAGTTTCGGAATGCCAGGCTTGTTGGGACACAGAAGGACAGGTGGTGGAGGAGGCCATGGAGGTGTACTGTGGGGTGAGCCTCAGCCTCACCTTAGACATCTCAGGGTGGATGAGCGGAGGAGGAGCTAACGCACGGACCCCCCAGGGAAGAGAGAAGAGCTTGCTGGGCGGCAGGATGGGTGCACATGAGAAGGACTGAGCCATGAACCAGGACGCCATCCCAAGTGGCTGTGAGCCACCTTCTCCCCTCTGCCTTTCCGGATCACACACCTTTCCGAAGAGGTGGCATCCTAGCAGGAAGGAAGGAACATCATGAGCAAGATTGGGGGTCAGGGGAAATTTGGCGAGAGCCCTAGGCAGGCCTGCGGGAGAAGCCCACTGAGCTCCTGGCCTTTCCAAGATCAGGAAAATACTGCCGATCACTAAAGGCATCCCTTCACCCGACACGTAGCTCCACCTGCGTCCTTCCCCTGTCACTGGCCACCCTGAGAGGTAAGTGACAGGATCATCCCCTTTCATCCAGATGACGAAACAAGTGCCTAGGAGCACGGGCTATGGGACCGTAGCATCCTGGTTTGAATTCAGTCCGCGTGAGCTTCTATTTTCTCATCTGTAAAATGGCAAGAGTAACATCCATGCCACAGAGCTGTTAGTTACATGTTAGAAAACACATTACTTAGCATGTTTTCCGGCACAAAGTAAGAACTTGATAAATACTAGCTGCCTGGATTCTTCATTCATTCATTCGCTCATTCACCCATCAGGAAAATACTTGCCAAGCACCTACTCCATGCCAGGCATGGTGCCAGGTCCTGGGACTGCAGCAGCGAACCTGACCACCAAGTTCCTACACTTGAGACACTTATGTTCTAGTGGGGAGATGAGACAGTGACCGAGTAAGCAGAGCGAGATCCCTGCAAAGTGGAATAAACAGCAACAAAGGAATCTAACAGGGTGGTGGGAGACAGGGGCTGGGGAGACGGAGGGGTCATCTAGACAGGGTGGGCAAGGAAGGCAGTTCAGGACTTTTTGACATCTGCACAAAGCGTGAGAATGACCCAGGGGTGCCAAGAGCAGCCAGGTGGAGGGAACAGCCTGTGCAAAGGCCTGGGGTCTTGAGAAGGTTGAGGGACAGAAGCGGGTAGAGGACAATGAGGAGGAGTGTGGTCCAGGAAGAAACTGGACAGATGGATCCGCGGGGCCTTGTAGGTCATGGTGAGGAGCTGGTGGTTTTCTCTGAACTTGGTGTGAACTCCTGAAGCGGTTTAAAGAACAGGTGAGATGGTATGAGGCAGTGCTTCCGAGCATGGTGTCTGAAGCCAGACTGTCGGGATCCCAGGCTTGTGTAACCAACACCTCCCTGAACGTAGTGTTTTGAAACAGCAAAAACCATTCATTTTGCTCACAAATCTGAAACATAGGTTTAAGACTTGGGGAGAATGATTTATGGGTGCTCTGCAAACATCAAACTGGGGTTGAGCTGGAGTGGATGGTTCCCCCACGTATCTAGCAAGTGGTGCTGGCTGGTGGCTGGACTGGCAGCAGGCAGCCTCAGGTCCTCCCCGCGTGAATCTCTGCTGCTTGGGCATCCTCACAGCATGGCGCTTGGGTTCCAAGAGTGAATATTCCAAGCCGATGGCTGCTTCTGATCTGGCTTTAGGAATCACATGTCATCACTTCTGCCTCATTCTGTTGACTAAGCTAGCCACTGCTGGTGCTTAGCTGCTCAGTTGTGTCCGACTCTGCGACCCCATGGACTGTAGCCCACCAGGCTCCTCTGTCCATAGGGATTCTCCAGACAAGAATACGGGAGTAGGTTGCCATTCCCTTCTCCAGGAGATCTTCCTGACCCTGGGGCCAGTCCAGATTCAAGAGGACAGGAATTAGGCTCCATTTCATAACGGGAGGAATAATAAAGAATTTGTGACCATGTACCAGGGAGTGTGGGGAGGTAGGTTTTGTCAGAGATCGATCCGGCAAAGCCTTATCAGTCACTGGAAGCAGTTCTTATCTTATTCTAGGTGTGGTGTGAAGTCACACTGGGTGATTTTAAATGGGGCAATGACAACTGTGGTGGGTGATAGCCTGGATTCTGGAGTTAGGCTGCCTGGATTTCAGTGCCTGAACTTACTAGCTGAGTCACTTTGGGTGTTTCATAGCCTCTCTAGGCTCAGTTTCCTCATCTGTAAAATGGGATTAGTAATGGTAATTGTGAGGATGAAGTCAACGTAACTCTTGCCTGTAAAGGATGGGAACAGTGCCTGGCACATAGGATGTGCTCAAAGCCTGCCCTGTTACTGTCAGATCTGTGCTATTGAACGCTTGCTCTGGCTGCCGTGTGGGGAAGGCCTTGCAGGACGACCTGAGAAGGATCAGAGAGAGCCAGTTAAATGGTGGAGCCGGGCCTTGAATTTAGACCTTTCGGGTGCTCCACGCCCGTTCGTCTGCTTGGGTGTTTGCTGTGTGCAGGATCCTGCCTTGGCTCATTTCCTGAAGCTGCTGTCACAAAGTACCACAAACTGGGTGACTGCAAGCCACGGACGTTTATTCTTTCGCAATTCGGGAGGCTGGAAGTCCCACATCAAGGTGTCTGGCAGGGCCGTGCCCGTTCTGCGGACTCTGGGGAAGGGTCTGTTCTGTGCCTTTTCCCTAGCTTCTTGTAGCGACCAGAATCCTTGGCATTCCTCAGCTTCTGGATGCATCGCTCACATCTCTGTCTCTGTCTGACGTGGCCTTCTATGTGCGTCTGTGTTTCCGCGTCCAGATTTCCCTCTTCTTATAAGGATGTTAGTGAAAGTGAAAGTAGCTCATCCGTGTCCGAATCTTTGCGATCCCATGGTCTACACAGTCCATGCAATTCTCCAGGCCAGAATACTGGAGTGGGTAGCCTTTCCCTTCTCCAAGGGATCTTCCCAACCCAGGGATTGAACCCAGGTCTCCTGCATTGCAGGCGGATTCTTTACCAGCTGAGCTCTATATATAAGGGAGTTAGGGTCACCTTAATCCAGCATGACTTCACCTTAACTTGATGACATCTGCAGAGATGCTGTTTCTAAATAAGGTCGCATGCACTCGTGGATGTTCACTGGATGCAGTACATTGTCAGGACTGTTATTGAGGTGAAAGGGTAGAAGAGCTACAGGTTCTGCCCTAAAGGTGAAGGAGAGCTGTTACATGGAAAACTCTCACACCTGGCAGGGAGCTGCTGTGTGCCCTCAGGGGAGAGTTAACACCCCCAACCCCCTGAGCCCCTAGAACCCAGACTTCTCTCAGTACTTTAAAAGCCAGACCTTGAGATGACTCCGTCCAGCCAGGGCAACACACGGGGCTTCCTGGAATCTAAAACGTGAGGCGGTGAGGATAGGAGCTGATTTGTCTGCCTGAGGGACTCTTCTGGGGCGAGGCCTCAGGATGCCAGGCACTAGGTACTCAGCGAGCCGGCTGGGAACATCACCCCCACACCACCCCTTCCCATGTCCCAGGCAACCATCTCTGCCACTTCCGGGGGCTGGGGTCCACATGGCCAGATCCTGGGGGCATCAGACTGGCCATACCTACGGGCTGTCCCCCCACCAGGCTGAGCCAGGCCCTGCACGGTCTGAGGAGTGTGCCCCGGATCAACCAGGATCCCGTAATTGGACTGTTGTTCTTTCATTTTGCCACGTCGTAGCGTGTGGATTATAGACACCACATGCTATAGATTTCCTGTCAGACCTCATGAATCATAGCCCCACTGTCTTATTTACTGTTGGCCAGCGGCTGTGAATAACGTCGCCCCCAACACACACACTCACAGGCACGCGCTGGTGCAAACACTGCCCGCAGCGCCCCTGTTCTGGGTCTCCAGGTGCCACTGCCGGGGAGAGCAGGGAGGGAGCCTCCCTTCCCATCTCCCCCACCCACCCTGGCCCCTGCCCCTTGGAACAAGCTAGAGGGCTGGCTGCCTGGGCAGCAGCCTCACTCCGAAAGGAGATGGTTTCATTTAGACTATGTTTTTTTTTTTCCCTTCATCCAACCGGGGGTAATTCTCCGTGGGTTTAAGGAGTCCAGCCTCCAGACTAGCCTGCTGTCAGTCTACGCTGTGCATGCAGGTGGTGAGAAGGATTAATATTGGGCACAGGCCCTGGGGCCAGAGAGATGGGGCTTAAATCCCAGCAAGGTCTCTCACTACCTGTTCCCTGAGTCCTGTTTCCTCACCTGTAAAGTGAAGTAATAATAGCATCCATTCATGAATGTGTGCGTATGAGAGAGGAAGAAAGATAGTGAGAATGTCAAAGTCACTCAGTCATGTCTGACTTTTTGCAACCCCATGGACATTAGCCCTCCAGGCTCCTCTGTCCATGGAATTCTCCAGGCCAGAATACTGGAATGGGTAGTCTATCCCTTCTCCAGGGGATCTTCCTGACCCAGGAATAGAACTGGGGTCTCCTGCATTGCAGGTGGATTCTTTACCAACTGAGCTACCAGGGAAGATAGGGAGAAGGATAATTAAGAATTCAGGTGAAGCCCTTAGCACAGGCCACACACTATTAGCTATTATTATGGATGCTTAATGCTACTGCAGGCAAAGCACAGGTACTGAGCTAACTCCCCAATCTGCCCAGCAACTCTTCCAGGCGGATATGACTCCATTTTTTATATCAAGAACTCCAAGCTCAGAGAGGCTAGGTAATTTGTTCGAAGCTGCACAGCTATTAAGTGATGGAGCCAGGAAGGACAAAAAGCCAGCCCTGACAGGCCCCCAAGTTCCAGGGCATCTCTGTTAGGCCAACTTCGAGGTCAAGGACTCCAAGCAAACAGTTCAGAAGAGGCCTTTCTCCCCCACCGAATCGCCACCCAGTCAATGGCCAAAGCAGTGGCCCCTCCTTCTTTCTTCCTCTCTCCTGCCTGTGCAGGGTCTCTTCAGAGGAACATTTCTCCTCCTGTGGAGCTTAAACCCTGGTCTTGTTGCTCAGGGCTAGTGAGAGGTTAGGGGTGGAGCAAATTCGATCTTTGCCCTTTTGTGCAGAGTGTCTCTTTGACTTACAGCATGCCTGTCAGACGATTAGCTGTGGAGGGTTTGCACTGTGTGTGTCTAGTTCACTGATCTCCCCGCACCTGAATCCTGGGCAGGAAGTCCCTGGGTGGTCAGATGGGTGGATGGATACATCCCTATCAGCTTCTTAGGAAAAGTGTCTGAGTGCATTTCAAATTAAATATGTGCCACGTCTCCCGCTGGACCTCTCTTGTCCGGTATTCTTAATAATAGCCACTTCAAAGTGGCACAAACCTGGAAAAATCGTCATTAAAATGCAAACTCCTCTGCTTTAATTTAGATAGAGATGCTGGCTCCCAGCAAAGGAAACACCAATGACTTTTCCCCCCTCCCACCATGCTGCCGGGCACAGAGCTGGACTGGCGCCGGCATGGGGTCTGGCTGGCTGGTCCCCAGAGACTTGCAAGGGGCTGGACTTTGAAGGCAACAGAGACCCCCACCAGAACATTGTCCCATTGCAACCCTGCAGGCTGATTTCTTACTTTTCTCTCCTGTGTCTTCAAAATACAAATCAGGAAAGGGGACTGGGCTATTTTTCCTGGGCTATTCCGCAGTCATCAGTGCTAGACCCCAGAATCATTCTTAGCTAATTTTTCATTCTTCAAGGCAGTGTGGTTCCTGAGAAAGCAGGTCCCTTGGTCTCTCCCAGCCTTGATTTCCTGATCCAGAAAATGGGACTAAGAATATCTCAGGGATAGTAGGGAGGGATGTTTATGGAGTTTGGAGTCCTTGATGCTTGCCCCTAGTCTAGGATAAAGGATCATATTCCATGTCTTTTGTGTCGCCCCAGGCACACAGAGCGTGTTAAATACATACAGACCTGTTGGTTGCCTCCTGGAGCTTAGGAAATTCTAAGCATAGGTGTCTTGGCTGGGGCTGGATATGACTCCGTCAAGGTGTATACTAGGCCCCTTTCGTCTAGAAAGGTAGACACGTTTCTTCTCCCCCACAAGAAGAGAAACGGCCATAGGGTCCTGAAGCCACCAGGCAGATGATGCCTGAGTGAGACGCGCCCTCACCTCAAGGCCTGTTCCGCGAGTCATCTCCAAGCAGACCCCCTCCCCGCTCCCCCCGCAAAAGCTTTCACAGGCTTGTTCTGTGCCCAGAGGAAATGCTTCATCCTCAAATGTAATTGTGTCTGAGGAGGTGTCCTCTGCAACCAGGCGGGTCACGGAGNCCTTTAGGATGGACTGGTTGTATCTCCTTGAGACTCCTCAAGAGTCTTTTCCAACAGCACAGTTCAAAAGCATCAATTCTTTGGCACTCAACTTTCTTTATAGTCCAACTCTCACATCCATACATGACTACTGGAAAAACCATAGCTTTGACTAGATGGACCTTTGTTATTACAGGCAGTTTCTTTACCAACTGAACTATCAGGGATGCCTATATATCATGAGGGGACACAATTCTACCCATAATAACCATTGGTGCCCTTTCTTCCAGGAGAAGGTCAGGAGTATTATCTCATAGGTGGCACCCTATGCAAAAAGCCTGGTTTCCTTTCTGTTCAATCCACATGGCCTTTTCTCATGAGGCATCTAGAAAAAAGAGCTGAGTTAATGCCCCTGGGGACTCCCAAGAGCTGATGAAGAAGGGCAGCTCCAAGAAAGCAGGAGTTTTCATGAGTCCTGTTGAGTCCCCAGCATCTAAGCAGTGCCTGGCCCAGAGTAAGTGCTCGATAACGATTTGCTGAACAAATGCATGTTGCTGGTGGGAGCGGTAGAGGCGGTAGGGGTAACTGTGTGACCGCATAGAAGTCTCTTACCTCCTGCTGCTACCGCTGCTAAGTCGCCTCAGTCGTGTCCGACTCTGTGCAACCCCATAGACGGCAGCCCAACAGGCTCCCCTGTCCCTGGGATTCTCCAGCTAAGAACACTGGAGTGGGTTGCCATTTCCTTCTCCAATGCATGAAAGTGAAAATGAAGTTGCTCAGTCGTGTCTGACTCCCAGCGACCCCTTGGACTGCAGCCCACCAGGCTCCTCTGTCCATGGAATTTCCTGACAAGAGTACTGGAGTGGGGTGCCATTGCCTTCTCCGCTCTTACTTTCTGACTCAGGCGTAAAATGGAAATGAGGACACGCAATCCACACATTATGGGGAGTATGGTGTGGGACTGATGTAAAGGCATTCATTCACTTCCTGGCACAAAGAAGTGAGTGAAGCAAAAGTCGCTCAGTCGTGTCCAACTCGGCAATCCCATGGACTACACAGTCCATGGAATTCTCCAGGCCAGAATACTGGCGTGGGTAGCCTTTCCCTTCTCCAGGGATCTTCCCAACTCAGGGATTGAACCCAGATCTCCCACACTGCCGGCGGATTCTTTACCAGCTGAGCCACAAGGGAAGCCCACAGTAAATGTTCAGTAAATGCTAATTAAATCCGAATCTCTTGGAGGCAGCAGTGTGGTCTTGGGGTTTTACAGCTGGAGTGATGCCGACCTGCAGAGTGGAAGAGTGGCTCTGCACTTCTTTCCTGCAGGGAAGGGTTGAGCTGCTTTAACCAGTGACCTGCCAGTGAGAAACAGATGAACCCTCAGGCAGAAGGAGGAGAATGCCTTGCTAGGGAGAGAGTACAGAGTGATCCGTAAGGACACAGACTCTGTCTGTGACCGTCCCTGGGGTTCAAATCCCAGCTGTGCTGAGACTCAGTTTCTCCATCTCTAAAGCGGGGCAGAAGTAGCATCACTCTCCTAGGGTTCTAGTGAAGATTAACTGCAGTGTGTGGTACATAGTGAGCAATATGTACATTTAGTATGATCAGTATCACTTTTGTAAGCTCTCTGCCCTGATTGATCCGGACTAGGTCCCTGGAAAACCTGGCCCTTGAGTTCCCGGACTGACTTCTGGGGACGCAGGCTCTCTGGTCCCCGGGCCCCACGCCACGTCAGCCCCGCGCGCATGGCGCGCACCGCACCGGCCCACCCGCGCCCGCAGCTCCGCGCACTCTGAGATCCAGCGCGCCCTCTGGTGGCGCTCGGCCTGGGTCGGGCCGGCCGCGCTGAAGGGTCCTCGGTGGGCGAGTCCTTGGGCTCGGAGGCTTCCGGTTCTGAGGTCCCCTTGACCGCGGCTTTCCTCCCTGCGAGAGAGCTACAGGAATAGCTGTGTCTCTCTGCGGCCTCCCTCGAGCGCGGGGCAGCTGGTTTGGAGAGTCCAGGGGCCGACCCAGCCTTCAGAGAGCAGGAGAGGGTAGGCAGAGGGCCCCCTCATCTCCTTCTCATCCCGGTTCTGCCGAAAGGAGGGATCTGAGAAGTGACTCTNGTGTCTCTCTGCGGCCTCCCTCGAGCGCGGGGCAGCTGGTTTGGAGAGTCCAGGGGCCGACCCAGCCTTCAGAGAGCAGGAGAGGGTAGGCAGAGGGCCCCCTCATCTCCTTCTCATCCCGGTTCTGCCGAAAGGAGGGATCTGAGAAGTGACTCTTAAACACCTTCTCATCCAAATACTTTTTTCCTTAATATGATGTTGAAATGGACTGGACGGCTAAAAGGTCTGATGTCTACAAATTTGCCCCTTTGAGGTTCACCCCACGTACCTTGGACTATCTAGCTGTTTCCAGCCCCTAAGGCTGGAGTTCATGCCCTGGCTGTTATGTGGACCTATTTGGGAATTCCAGCCTCGGATTTCGTCATCATCTCTAATGTTATCTGGCAGCAAGCCCATGCCAGGCAGGCTTCTAAGCGCTTCATGTGCATAACTCCTTTTACCCTGAAAAAAAAAGTCAGACCTAGAGGGGTAGTAACACCTAGGAAGAAACCGAGGCTCAGAGGCCTTAGGGATGTCTGGAAGAGCAAACAGAATGAGGGTTTGGAATCCGAGCAGTCTGGCTCCAGACTGCTGTCAGCACCGCGGGGTCCTCCCGCCCCCTGGTGAATGCCGTGCTGTGGCCCTGCACCCCTGCCCTGGGATGTGGACGCCCCGCCTCTCCATCTGGATTGCCCGCCCTCACCCCAGGACGCCCACATGGCAGCTCTGCTGTGAGTCCCTCCCTGCATCCCCGGCCCCTGGCCCACCTCTCCAGGCGCCTGTCACTGTGTTGCTTGTCTTTCCTAACTGGGCTCTGGAGTCAATGGCAGCTGCGACCACTTGCTGTTCATCTTTGCCCTGTTGGTGCCAGGCACACAGCAGGTGCCCACTGGATGAAGCCGGGTTCAAACAGCAGCTGCCTTCTCCAGGGGCGTGTCTCACCATTGCCTCTGAAGTGGGAGGAAATGCACATTAGTCCCATTTTAGAGATGGAAAGACTGAGGGGGTATTGCCTTTGAGGGATCCAACCAACTCCACAGGCTGAACCAAACAGGCGTGCTTACACAGTCCATTGTTCTGTGCTCCGCTTCTCAGACCAGGGGTGAGTGAGAGACAAGGATAAGGTGAGGAGCTGACCCGTGAGGACCTGTGAGGTGGGCCACTCACGAGGATGGAGGGTGGAAGGGTTTGTGCGGGGAGGTCCTGTGCTTTGTCTGCCAGGCCAGGGAGGGGAAGATTTAAAATCAGCACTTGTTTTATTCAGGTTCTCCTCTTGAAAGGTCTCATCCTTTGGGTCCATCCTGCTTTCTTTCCAGTAGACTTCTGTGCAGGCTGAAGGGGACCACATGACCCAGGCAGTGGAGGGGCCAAGCGGGGGCTGGAGGAGTTGAGGATGCAGGGCAGCTGGGGACCCGGGATGCAGGATGGGCCCTGGCGTGTCTCACTCCCTGTCCCCCTTAACGACTGCAGCGGCTGCCTCATTCTCCCTCCCAGTCCAAGCCTCACCACACCTCTACTGCATCCTCACCGTGCTCCACTGAGCCACGCTGCCAAGCGCTGAGTTGGTACCCATGTGGACCACAGCAGGAATTTCTGGACCGGTCCTGTTTCTCCTGCCCTAGTGGACACTTCTGTAAGATAAAAATTAGGTCTTCTGTCCTATTTGCTTCCCTTCAGCAGCCAGCACCATGTTGGGCACTAGTGGATGCTCAAGAGAAGACAAGTTGCTTAATTTATTTTAGCCTCAGTTTCCTCTTCTGTAAAATGGGGATAATATATCCATAGGTGTGAGACTGCCTGCATCAGAGTACCCAGCATGGGACCCAGCACACAGGAAACAATGTTAGTTTCCCGTGTGTGTGTGTGTGTGTGTGTGTGTGTGTGTGTATGTTAGTCGCTCAGTCATGTCCAACTCTTTGTGACCCCATGGAATGTAGCCCACCAGGCTCCTCTGTACAAGGGATTCTCCAGGCAAGAATACTGGAGTGGGTAGCCATTCCTTTCTCCAGGGGATCTTCCAGACCCAGGGATCGAACCCAGGATCCCCTGCATTGCTGGCAGATTCTTTATAACTGAGCCACCAGGGAAGCCCTCCCTGTCAAATCAGGCTGGCTCAGCTCCCCGCTCCCTGCTCTGATTGGGGGCAAGTAGAACCTACCACCTTGGACCCTGGTGACTGGTGTTCAGAGGTTCAGATGCCCTCTCCTTTGCAGCCTCAGGGGACTGAAAGGAGGGAAGGGCTGGGGACTCCCTGGGCCCCAGCAAAGTGGAGTGTCCCCTCAACATCCAGCTGGAGCCAAGGAGGCTGAGATAGAAGTTGCCAGTGTGGCGGTCATGGACTTGATCGGCTCCAGGGCCCCGTGCCCCCTCCACCAGAAATGGACTAATGAATGAATGGGGGGCGGGGGAGCTGGGGACAGGGTTAGGATTTCATGAGTGATGGCATGGGAAGGGCATGGCAGACACGTCTTACCCCTCTCCACGGGCTGTGTCTTCAAGTCAAAGCATAGGCCCCCACGGTGTGGACAAGGCGGGTTTACTGGATGTGTTTAAGTTGTTTCCTTGTGTTAACTCATTTCATCCTAAGAACCCTGTGAGCTGGGTTCTATATTTCCCATGTTATACACAAGGAAGCTCAGAGAATTAACTCTGGAAACTGCTCTCCACCACTGTTATTCTGGCTCCAGGATGACAGAATGAATGTTTTCATTTACACCCCGCAGCCTGATATATTTTCCACCCCACCTTTTTGGCTCATGGCCTGGGCTAGGGGTTGGGAGGGCCTGCCAGTGTCTCATGGCCCCAGGTGAGTGCTCTCCACTCACACCTCCCAGCTCTGAGCTCCCTTGAGACTCATCCTACCCTCCTGGCACTGCCCATCCCTCAAGGGCAAGAGGAGAGTTCCTGGGAATGAGAACAGGCAGCACACGGATAAGGAACACTCCTGTCCCACCTGGCCCACCTGCAGCCCTGCAATCGCCCTGTGGCTTTAACTGGGGCCTACTCCCTTGTCCCGGAGAAGGCGATGGCACCCCACTCCAGTACTCTTGCCTGGAAAACCCCATGGACGGAGGAGCCTGGTAGGCTGCAGTTCATGGGGTCGCTAAGAGTCGGACACGACTGAGCGACTTCACTTTCACTTTTCACTTTCCACTTTCATGCATTGGAGAAAGAAATGGCAACCCACTACAGTGTTCTTGCCTGGAGAATCCCAGGGGTGGGGGAGCCTGTTGGGCTGCCGTCTATGGGGTCGCACAGGGTCGGACACGACTGAAGCGACTTAGCAGCAGCAGCAGCAACTCCCTTGTCCAACTGTCTGCATCACGATCTCTATCTCCCGAGGAGAGGAACACGTTTGTTCGACCTCCAGTGGCCACTAAGAGCTTCCTGTGGGGCTCCCTGGGGAAAGTGAAAGTGAAGTCGCTCAGTTGTGTCCGACACTTTGCGACCACATGGACTGTAGCCTACCAGGCTCCTCCATCCATGGGATTTTACAGGCAAGAGCACTGGAGTGGATTGCCATTTCCTTCTCCAGGAGATCCTCCCAACCCAGGGTTGGAACCCAGGGCTCCTGCATTGCTGGTGGTTTCTTTACCAGCTGAACCACCAGGAGGGATGGTCCCCGGGAAAGGCTTCCACTGTCCCGGAAAGCCCCCTCCTCCCCACATGCACCTGGGAGAGGGCGGTCTGGGATCCTGCCTGATGCCCCTGCACAGAAGCTTAATGTGAAGGGGCTGTAATTGACTAGCATTCCCCACTCCTCCCCTTGGTTATCAAAAGTCTTCTGAGTTCACAGAAGGGTGGGAGAGAAGAATCTCTACCCAGAAATGTAAGATGCTGGGAGGAGCTCGGAAATGTGCAGAACTATTACCCAAAACGAAATGGAGTTTGTATTTAAAAAACAGTACAAATAATAAAGAGTCCCAGTAAAATATTCAGAGCCTTTGACTCAGTAATTTCACTTATGAGAGCTGATTCTAAGGCAGTCTCACTCCAGAGAAAGAAGCGAGAGGCCCAGAGAGGTTCATTACAGAAGTGAACAGTTAGAGACAACCTAAATGTGGGAGAACGGTGAAATAAATGGAGACTTCGATGTGAGGGTATCTCGTTGGATCCTTTTATTTATTTATTCAGTTGTGCTGGGTCTTAGCTGTGGCTCATGAGACCTTTCATTGGGGTGCATGGGCTTAGTTGCCCTGCAGCATGTGGGATCTCAACTTCCTGACCAGTGATCCAACGCACGACCCCTGCATTGGAAGGCAGAGTCTTAACCACTGTGCTACCAGGGAAGTCCTTGGACTCTTTTAAAGTGATGCTTATGAAGTGTGTGTAACAACTGGGAACATGTGCACATTGTCATTAAAATATTAAACTACATAAAATGTATGTGCCGAAGGGAATGAGTGAAAACCGTAATAATTCTGGTATGTGTTGACTTCCTTTAAAATTTGTTGCCTGGAAAATCCCACGGACGGAGGAGCCTAGTATGCTACAGTCCATGGGGTCGCAAAGAGTTGGACATGACTGAGTGACTTCACTTTCCTTTTTTTCTTTAAAATAATTGTCTTTGATTGAAACACTCCTACAAATTAAAAAAATGAAAGAAACGAATGAGGCAGGGATGGTGGCCAGAAAGGGACATCTGGACTGCAGGCAGTGTTCAATGTCTGCATCCAGGTGCTGGGTACACAGATGTATTCATTTCATGAACATTCCATGTACTGTACACTTGGCATACGTGAACATTTCTGTACATGTTACTTCAATGAAAAGCTGAAAACGAAAAGAAAAANCAGTGTTCTTGCCTGGAGAATCCCAGGGGCGGGGGAGCCTGTTGGGCTGCCGTCTATGGGGTCGCACAGGGTCGGACACGACTGAAGCGACTTAGCAGCAGCAGCAGCAACTCCCTTGTCCAACTGTCTGCATCACGATCTCTATCTCCCGAGGAGAGGAACAGGTTTGTTCGACCTCCAGTGGCCACTAAGAGCTTCCTGTGGGGCTCCCTGGGGAAAGTGAAAGTGAAGTCGCTCAGTTGTGTCCGACACTTTGCGACCACATGGACTGTAGCCTACCAGGCTCCTCCATCCATGGGATTTTACAGGCAAGAGCACTGGAGTGGATTGCCATTTCCTTCTCCAGGAGATCCTCCCAACCCAGGGTTGGAACCCAGGGCTCCTGCATTGCTGGTGGTTTCTTTACCAGCTGAACCACCAGGAGGGATGGTCCCCGGGAAAGGCTTCCACTGTCCCGGAAAGCCCCCTCCTCCCCACATGCACCTGGGAGAGGGCGGTCTGGGATCCTGCCTGATGCCCCTGCTCAGCTGCACAGAAGCTTAATGTGAAGGGGCTGTAATTGACTAGCATTCCCCACTCCTCCCCTTGGTTATCAAAAGTCTTCTGAGTTCACAGAAGGGTGGGAGAGAAGAATCTCTACCCAGAAATGTAAGATGCTGGGAGGAGCTCGGAAATGTGCAGAACTATTACCCAAAACGAAATGGAGTTTGTATTTAAAAAACAGTACAAATAATAAAGAGTCCCAGTAAAATATTCAGAGCCTTTGACTCAGTAATTTCACTTATGAGAGCTGATTCTAAGGCAGTCTCACTCCAGAGAAAGAAGCGAGAGGCCCAGAGAGGTTCATTACAGAAGTGAACAGTTAGAGACAACCTAAATGTGGGAGAACGGTGAAATAAATGGAGACTTCGATGTGAGGGTATCTCGTTGGATCCTTTTATTTATTTATTCAGTTGTGCTGGGTCTTAGCTGTGGCTCATGAGACCTTTCATTGGGGTGCATGGGCTTAGTTGCCCTGCAGCATGTGGGATCTCAACTTCCTGACCAGTGATCCAATACACGACCCCTGCATTGGAAGGCAGAGTCTTAACCACTGTGCTACCAGGGAAGTCCTTGGACTCTTTTAAAGTGATGCTTATGAAGTGTGTGTAACAACTGGGAACATGTGCACATTGTCATTAAAATATTAAACTACATAAAATGTATGTGCCGAAGGGAATGAGTGAAAACTGTAATAATTCTGGTATGTGTTGACTTCCTTTAAAATTTGTTGCCTGGAAAATCCCACGGACGGAGGAGCCTAGTATGCTACAGTCCATGGGGTCGCAAAGAGTTGGACATGACTGAGTGACTTCACTTTCCTTTTTTTCTTTAAAATAATTGTCTTTGATTGAAACACTCCTACAAATTAAAAAAATGAAAGAAACGAATGAGGCAGGGATGGTGGCCAGAAAGGGACATCTGGACTGCAGGCAGTGTTCAATGTCTGCATCCAGGTGCTGGGTACACAGATGTATTCATTTCATGAACATTCCATGTACTGTACACTTGGCATACGTGAACATTCCTGTACATGTTACTTCAATGAAAAGCTGAAAACGAAAAGAAAAAATGATATACTAAAAAACAGAAAAGCTGACCACTTCATGTTTAATTGGACACACGCTCAGCTGTAGCCTAATAGTTAGTAAGGGTTTCTTTTTCTCCTAAAATTTCCTCTTGTTAAAAATTAGTAATCACTGGTTTTAAAAGTCCTTTTCTCTGGGATTGTTTGAAGCCAAAGACCTGGACAACAGGAAGGCTGATTCAAGAACATATAGTACCTAATAGCTGTGAAACCTCAGATTTGTGGTTTCTAAACCAGAATATGCACCCAAATCTTCTGGATGACTCGACTGCTTGGTAATATGTAGTGCTGGATCCCACCGAGGTCTAGGCTGGGCCCAGGAATTTGCATTTCTAGCAAAGTCCCAGGTGATGCTGACGCTGCTGGTCTGTGGAACCCACTTTGAGAATCACTGCCCTAAGACAACCCTCTGGGATTCCAAGCACAATGGCAGGGGAGGGCCGTAAGTGTCAAGGCGTAGTCTTCCTTCTGCAAAACCAAAGCTGGTGTGAGGTCTTGCTGATCATAATTCTATCACACCAGAAGACGTCAGTGCCTCCGGTCATCTGGCGCTCGGCTCTGTGTGGAAGGAATTGATTTTCACTGGCCTTACCGATGCCTTCCAATAACTCTAGCCAAAGCTCGTGTTGGTGTTGCCAAGTGTGAAAGGGACACAGAGGCAAAAGCATTCAAGAATGAGGGAGGTTCAAATTAGGATGCCTGGTATTGTGCCTTTAGACTCAAGTGAGTGCCTTTTTAGGGGGTGAAAGGACAGTAGTTTATTGAGGACTTACCCTAGGCCAGTCACTATGCTGGGAGCTGTGTGTGCCTCATCTCAGTTCATCCTCAGAACCACCCTCCAAGGTCAGGAGGATCACTGGCCCCGTGGCCCGCCCAAAGCCCCGTGGCTTATACATGGATGTGTGGATGGAGGCCCGGGAGCAGAGCATGTGGCCCCGTGTGGGCAGAGCTGGTGGGCACCCAGTCACCACCCTCCCGCTTCTTGCAGCTGTCTGCAGCAGTGGCCAGGGAGTAGAGATCCCAGGGCAGGCTGCGTGGGCAGCCCAGGGAAAGGATGGATTCCGTGGAGATAGTCCCGGGGAAGCAACAAGCTGGAGAAGAGAGGAGAAGGGG
>SJYV01004582.1:99766-122183 GCA_006410875.1 Neotragus pygmaeus | reverse complement strand
GAAGTGATGGGACCGGGTGCCATGATCTTCGTTTTCTGAATGTTGAGCTTTAGGCCAACTTTTTCACTCTCTACTTTCACTTTCATCAAGAGGCTTTTTATAAGAATGGCGTCATCTGCATATCTGACGTTGTCGATATTTCTCCTGACATTCTTGATCCCAGCTTGTGCTCCTTCCAGCCCAGCATTTCTCATGATGTACTCTGCATATAAGTTAAATAAGCAGTTTGACAATATACAGCCTTGACTGTACTCCTTTCCCAATTTTGAACTAGCCTGTGGTTCTATATCCATTTCTAGNCTGAAATTCTTGATCCCAGCTTGTGCTCCTTCCAGCCCAGCATTTCTCATGATGTACTCTGCATATAAGTTAAATAAGCAGTTTGACAATATACAGCCTTGACTGTACTCCTTTCCCAATTTTGAACTAGCCTGTGGTTCTATATCCATTTCTAGCTGTTGCTTCTTGACCTGCATACAGGTTTCTCAGGAGGCACATAAGGTGGTCTGGTATTCCCATCTCTTTAAGAATTTTCCACAGTTTGTTGTGATCCACACAGTCAAAGGCTTTACCATAGTGACTGAAACAGAAGTAGATGTTTTTCTGGAATTGTGTTGCTTTCTCTATGATCCAAAGACTTGGCAATTTGATCTCTGGTTCCTCTGCCTTTTCTAAACACAGCTTGTACATCTGGAATTTCTTGGTTCACATACTGCTGAAGCCTAGTCTGAAGGATTTTGAGCATAACCTTACTAGCATGTGAAATGAGCACCATTGTATGGTAGTTTGAGCATTCTATTTTGGGATTGGGAAGAAAACCTACATTTTCTAGTCCCGTGGCCACTGCTGAGTTTTCCAAATTTGCTGGCATATTGAGTGCAGCACTTTAACAGCATCATCTTTCAGAATTTAAAATAGCTCAGCTGGAATTCCGTCACCTCCGCTAGCTTTGTTCATAGTGATGCTTCCTCAGGCCCACTAGACTTCACACTCCAGGATGTCTGGCTCTAGGTGAGTGACCACACCATCGTGGTCATCTGGGTCATTAACATTTCCATTATTCTTGTCGTGAGAACCCCATGAACAGTATGAAAAGGCAAAAGTCACCACTTCTAATATTTTACTGCCTTTATGTACTTGAACTAAATTTGCATCTAATATGTCTATATAGTGGGAATGCTTTATATTACTGCCCATCTCTGCACGGCACCTGTCATGTCACACTGGTAGCTTGAAACTGGCCACGATGGGAGTATTTATACCACAGAAGCAGGCAAATCAGTCTGCCTTTTCCAGCCAGTTCTTAAATATTTACCATCACACCGTTGTCTGGCTTCATGACATCCCAGCTCTGTGACCCCGGATAAGTTACTTAATCTCTCTGTGCCTCAGATTCATTATCAATGACCCCCTTCATTGCTGTAAAGATTAAAAGTTGATCAATATAAAGTAGTTAAAGCAGACACTGGTACACAGTAAATGCTCAAGAAATGTTGGCTGGTTTTTTTAGTATTTCTTTCCCACGGCTCCAGGCATGTCCCTGTTGAAATTTTATCAAAACTCATGACCTTCCCGGATAGCAGAAGGTGAGTTTTCTCCGTAGACAGTAAGATGATTGCTTTTTCCCTGCTGAACTCTTGCCCATGGGGTTTAACTGTAGTAGTCTAAAGCAGGAGGCAGAAAGCACTCTTTCTCCAGTGGGGAAAGGCCCTAGTGGAGAAGCACGCTCAAGCCTCCAGGCCAGGAGAGGAACTGGAACCCCTGCAGTCACTAATGTGGCTGAATGGGTGAGGCGGGCACAGGTGAGGTCAGGAGAGAAACAGAGCAGATGCTAAGGACAGCCAAACTCCAGGGTGGAGGCAGCCTGTGTGGGGGCTGCAGTGGGTCCCTTAGATCCTATGAGGGGGCGGCTCCTCTTCCTGGAAATGCCAGGAAGTGCAGTCATGCCAGAGGAGGCAAGGGCTCCTCTGGTTTGGGGAGTTGGGGGGAATATTTACTCCAGAGCATCTCCACGTTAGTGCATATGCTGTAATCAGCTTGCCCTGGGTTACGTTGGCCATGCTGCAGTTGCTCGGGAAGCTGCAGGAGAGTGGGAAGGAGAGAGCTTGTGGTCCACAGCGCCAAGCACAGCAGCGGCCCAGGAGAGGGCCAGAGTGCGCCAGGCTGTCTTGGACGCCATCTCAACCGGTTTCTCAGACCCCAGCCCTCTCTGGCTGCAGAGAAGGTCTCTGCACTGGCGGTTCCCTGGAAATTGCTTTGGGCTCAGACCTTTGGCATCAAGAGGCCCAGCTCAGAGACTCAATCACAGAAAGCCCGCTTTTAACGGTGAGAGGACCACCAGCCTGCAGACTCGGGAATGGCTAGACCCGCACAGCTTTGCAGGCCAAGGGCGCGTCTCATCCCCGGGGGCTTGCTTCATTCTCTGAATCTTTCGTCTGTTGAGGAATGACTTTGCCAAGGAGGAGGCAGCCTTGAGAATTACACCCTCCTTCCCACCTCTCCGTGAGTGTTGTCCCATCACCCCGAGCCCCTTAAAGGCCTGAGTCCTATTTATTTGTGAATCTGCAGCACAGGGCTAGGTGTAGAGGAACCTTCAATAAATATGAGGTGAAAGCTTGGATACCTTTTGAGAAAATCTGTGCATTGGACGGTGGGCCACCTGTACAGTTGTACAGGTTGTCCACTGACCAAGAGTGCTTGCTTGAGGGAGTGGGTGAGGTCTGAAACTAGTTTTTCTGTTTCACCCCAGGGTATACATGGCAGGGGGTTAAGCTGTAAGTATTCAGGGCCTAGAGGGGCAGAGCAGTCCTGAGCCCTGAGACACACTGGGAGCAGCCCACTGACGTACACATGCCCTGGTTCTCTAAAGGCCACTGTGTTTCCATCTGCCCAGCACCATCCTTGCAGCCTGGATTTAGAGCCTGATAAGTCTTCGGAAGCCTTTCTGTCCCGTGTTATTGCAGTTCTGAGTGAGTCCCCACAAGCAGGTGGGACCAGGAAGCGGCCCGCATGCCCTGCTCTTGCTGCTGCTGTTACAGCATGCCCGTGAGCAGCCACGGGCTGGGCCCCTGTGTTCCCAGACTCAAGGGGTCTGGTGGTATGTGAATGTGGGCAGGCAGGAACCCTGGCCTTCAGGGATGTTGGAGGGAGAGTGTTACGTGGTCCCTGGGCCATGTGAGTAGATTTCGGGAAGTGCCAGATCTTAGCCACTGGGAAGGGAAGGGAGCTGCTTTGTTGGCCTTTGATCGGGGGCTCGCTGGCATGATCTCTTTATCAGTGATGCCTCAGTAAATTAGGGGTCCTATTCCCCTTCTATGGAAGAGGACCCTGAGGTCCAGAGAGGTTGAGCGGCTTGCCCACAGTGACAAGGGGATCCACTTGAAGAGCCAGGCTGCAATTCCAGGTCTGGCTGAAACAGCGCAGCCCTCCAGACCCGCCCTTCCTGACATTTCTCCCGCCCCGATAACGTGGTCCCAAGCTGCCCCAGGAAGGGGAAGCACAGCCCTGAGAGGGGCACGTGGCTCTTGAGCTGACCCCGGGGCAGCTGAGCAAGAGGGCTAGGGCCTCCAGAAGTGTGGACACCGGTGCCCGTCGGGCAAGAGGAGGAATGAAATCCCACCCCTTCACGGCTCCCAGCTCAGCTGCCCAGGACAGCGTCAGCCTTCGTGGGGAAGAGCGGCTGAGAGCAGTCCTCCTGCTTGAGCTGGAGCTCGGGTCCCTGGCCGGTGCCTCCGAGGGCCTCCACGAAGCCTGTGCAGAGGGGGTGTGCCAAGGGCCAGTTTCCTGCACGTGGCCTTCGGGGCACGGGGAGAGGGAGCCAGCTTTGGTTTCTCTGATGGTGTGGCCGGTGTTTAGCAGGCCTGGGTTTGGCTTTGAGGTTTTCTCTCTCATGTAAATCCAAGATCCTCCTCCCCAGCTCCACCCCTGACCAGCAGAGCAATCCCAGGAAGGACTCGGGACCACAGTAGGGGACCTGCTATGCACCCCACCCCCCGGGGACAGGCACCCCTCAGCAGAAAGGCTCTCATCGCCTTGGGAAGGGCCCCAGCCTGGCCTGATTAGATGCCCCAAGTGTGCTCACGGCTGTCAGCCTTGTTCGTCTCTCTGCTGCCCTTCCTGACCTCCTAAGTCTTTACTCTGCCAGGTCTTTATGGTGGTAATAGTATNGGGGACAGGCACCCCTCAGCACAAAGGCTCTCATCGCCTTGGGAAGGGCCCCAGCCTGGTCTGATTAGATGCCCCAAGTGTGCTCACGGCTGTCAGCCTTGTTCGCCTCTCTGCTGCCCTTCCTGACCTCCTAAGTCTTTACTCTGCCAGGTCTTTATGGTGGTAATAGTAAAAAAAAAAAGTTACAGTGGTCTGAAATGGATTTTTTTTTGAAGGGGGTCTGTACATGTATTTGTCTAAAAAAATGTTACACTTTATGATATCTAGATGTTGCATGGAATACCNCCAGGTCTTTATGGTGGTAATAGTAAAAAAAAAAAGTTACAGTGGTCTGAAATGGATTTTTTTTTGAAGGGGGTCTGTACATGTATTTGTCTAAAAAAATGTTACACTTTATGATATCTAGATGTTGCATGGAATACCTTTATGGCAGGAGATTAAAATTACCTGGATCAGAGGGATCCCAGAAAATAGGGACCCCTGGCAGCCAGGTCAGGCCCCCTCAGCCCCTGAGTGCCCCACATGGGTAGTAGGTGGGACTCCCTACTTCCCAGAGGGAGAAGACAGATCCTGGGGGCTGGGGAAGACCCAGGAGCCTCATGGCCACCTTAGCCGGCATTTGACAGATGGGGAAACTGAGGCCCTGAGAGGATGAGGGCCACATCTACAGCTCTGTAGCTGACGTGCAGAACCCAGGCCAGGCCTTGCCTCTTGCTTGGTTGTGCATGGCCTGACTCTCTGAATGTAAACCCTCTGGTCCTGTAGCTTCAGGGAGGGCCTGCGGGCCTCATGGTTGGGAAGACCTGATCTGTGAGCCTCGGGACCAACCAGGGCTTGTCACCGTCTCTCTGTTCCAATGTCACACTGTGTGCACGTGCCCAGGTCAGGCAACGAGACCGCGGGAGCCAGACAGAGTCGTAGGGGTGCNGCACTACCTTGCCAGCATGTGAAATGAGCACAATTGTGTGGTAGTTTGAACCTTCTTTGGCATTCCCCTTGAGATTGGAATGAAAACCGACCTTTTCCAATCCTGTGGCCACTGCTGAGTTTTCCAAATTTGCTGGCATAATAAATACAGCATTTTCAATAGCTCAGCTGGAATCCCATTACCTTCACTAGCTTTGTTCATAATAATGCTTCCTACAGCACAAATTGGACGAAGAATGGAAACAAAAAGATGATAGCACTAACATGCAGGAGTTCCAGATCCCCTCACCATTTACCAGCTGCATGATCTGGGCACATTAACTGTATTACACCAAAAAGCCCTGATGAGATCTCTTCTAGGTATAAGATCCTCATTCATTAAAAGAGGACACTCTCAAAGAAGGGTTATTATTTTATTTGGATGCTAAAGATACCAAACAGGATCAGCAGATTCAACTAAAATCATTCAGGTAGAAGTGGAAAGAAGGGATCTGAAATTTTAAAAGGCAATTAACATCTTTCTATTGTAACTACATCAAGGAAGCTGATTATAATTTTCTTCAGATTGTTCTACACTGCATGGTACCCCCACACTCTAGTCCACTCCAGTGTTCACCCTAACAAGGTGGTATTCAAATATATTTGGGTCAACTAAGGAAATGTAATGCTTCTAAATTATTCTGTGGAACTAATAATAAACTTCTAAATTATTCAGGAACTAGTGCCATTGGCTGTTCATCCTACCATCAGCCTTAAGCAGTAGAATTTAAGAAGGTACTGCATCAGAGAAATGCATTCACTTGGTAAAATCTACTCCCTAATACCAATTTCCCACATAAGCCTGACTTGAAAGAAACAGGAGCTGTTTCAGTTTAATCTGCGTATCTCTTTTTTGAAACTAGTGGGCAGTAATAGAGGATATTAAAGGATGTGATGGCTATTCTAGGGGGCACAGTTTTTATTTCTTTATAGAATTAGAACTGCTAGTTTTTACCAGGTCAACAAGGAATAAATCACATATTAGTATATCATGGTGACAGTTTATTTACTGTTACTGGGGGAATGCATTCTATCCCTATAGTAAAGTGACAGAATTCCCTCCCAGGCATGTGCCTAAACCTTATTTCAAAAAAAAAGAATTTGTAAGCACAGGATTCCACCAACTTACAGCAGGCTGAGTGGGGGTACATGAGCCATGAAATGGGAAACAAACAGGAAACAAACTGGGCATAGGCATTTGAGGGTAATAAATATAATAGCAATCTAGAAGATGAACGGTTCATGTTGTTTATGATTACAGACTGATTATCCCTCTAAGTGCAAAGGCTATCCAATAAGTCATATCCGGGTTGATTTGTTAGCAAGGTACTTTCACCAGATAATAAATTAGAATGTAATTAAAGTGCATTCTGTCTGTTTATCATGGACTAAGATAGCTCACTATAATTCTCAATTATCTGCATGAAAACACAACATGACAAGCATGGTGAGTAAACCTTTCAGCGAAGGGCAATAAACATGTTAGGAATGCACTGAAATTGCTAGATTCTTCTTTAGTCCTTTTAAAATTTTGTCTCCAATTTTGATAAATTATGTGAATGGAACCAAATTAACTTGCTACTTGCTTTCATATAGTAAGTTTGGACTCATAAGTCTCCAAACTTCTTAGCTTGCTGACAATTCACTGAGGGCAGTGACTAAATCATGAAAGAAGTCAAAGAAAATAGACTGAATATTTACCACAAACCTCTCTGATAGAAAAACTTAAGCACAGAAAAATCACAAAGGAAACAACATATATGAACATCTAAAATTTTAAAATGTGTTTAAAAAAGCATTTGTAGCACATAAAACAAATCCACTGTATAAAAACCTCCACAGTATTAGTAATAAGAAACTCAGACCATAAGAAATGAATGAACAAGACATACAAAGAGAAACTAATAAACAGAAACATAAAAAATAATTTCAAGTAAATTAAATTTAAATCAGAGCAACATTTTTCTGTATATTTAATTAATAAAAAGTCCTTTTAAAAAATTATAATGACCAATATTGGCAAAAATACAGCAATATTTGTACTCTCATTGTTGTACAGTCACGTTGTTAAGTCATGTCCAACTCTTTGCAACCCCATGGACTGCAGCACGTCAGGCTTCCCTGTCCTTCACTATCTCTTGGAGTTTGCTCAAACTGATGTTCACCAAGCCAATGATGCCATCCAACCATCTCATCCTCTGCTGCCCCCTTCTCCTCCTGCCTTCAATCTTTCCCAGCATCAGGATCTTTTCCAGTGAGTCAGCTCTCATACATTGTTATTATTTCTTGTAATAAGTTGATTAGAACTCTTTAAAAATATAATTAGGCATTTTGAATTTGGCAGTAGAAAAATGTTTATGTTTTAGTTCTCTATTCCCACATCATGGAATCTAATAAACAAAAATATTTATCACAGCTTCATCTATATCAGTAATAAAAATCTGAAACAATAAAAACCCAACAATAAAGATACAATGTAAAATATGGTATAATCATAGATGGAATATTGTATGGCCATTTTAAGCGATGATTCTGATAAACTAAATAGGAAAGGCTAGAAAACTATATGCAAGGTAATCACATTTAAATTAAACATATGCTTATTAAAGACTAGGAAGGAAAACACCAAAGTGATAATCATGTTAAGCTGGTATGATACACTGAATAACTGCCCCTCTCCCTAATACCACCATCCAAAGATGTCCAGGTCCTAACGCCTATAACCTGTGACCGCTATTTTACTTGACAACACGAACTCTGCAGATGTGATTAAGTTAAGGACTTTGAGATGAGGAGATTGTCCTGGATTATCTGGATAGGCCCAACATAATCACAAGAATCCTTATGAGGCATTCAGAAGAGTTGACTCTGAAAAGGAGATGTCACAACAGAGGTACAAGTTGGAATGATGGACTGCAACCACTGTTGAAGAAAATGGGCAGCCTCTAGAAGTTGGAAAAAATAAGGAATGGATTCGCCCTAGTCTCCAGAAGGAATTCAGTTCTGCTGATACCTTGATTTTATCCCCATGACATTCATTTCTGACTTCTGACCTTCAAAAAGTCAGATAATAAACTTGTATTATTTTAAGCCACTAAATTTGTGGTAATCTGTTACAACAACAGAAAACTAATCAATGGTAAGGTTTCCCTTTTTAAACTTTCTGCAAGGTTCAAATTACTTCTATTGACGCATTCTAATATACAAATTTAGCTAAAATTGAGATTCTAGATGAAAAACCTACTCTGCTGCAGTGGTTCTCAACTCTGGTTGCATAGCAGTATAGGCACACCTCGGAGATACTGCAGATTCAGTTCCAAACCAAGTCACACAAATTTCTTGGTTTCTCAGTGTATATAAAAGTTATGTTAAAGTTAGGTTTACACTATACTTAGTCCATTAAGTGTGTAACAGCATAAGGTGTAAACAACAATCAGTTCAGTTCAATTCAGTCACTCAGTCGTATCCAACTCTTTGCAACCCCAAGAATTGCAGCACACCAGGCCTCCCTGTCCATCACCAACTCCCGGAGTTCACTNTGGGCAGGGAGATGGCAGGAAGGCTGGGGAAATGAAAGAGGCGCTTTCTGCCCAGGTCCTGGGTGTCACTGCACCCAGGATTGCCAAGGGGGTGCGTTTCTGATGATTTTAGCCAAGCCAGGAGAATGAAGCAAACTTTTATAGCGACTTGCATTCCTTGCCAGTTTATTAAGCCCCTATATGTATCTTTTTTCATTTTTCAAATTTTTCTAAAAAGCAATTGTTTTGTTTAGTTGTTAAAGTCATGGCTGACTATTTCACGACCTCATGGACTGTAGCCACCAGCCTCTTCTGTCCATGAGATTTTCCCAGGCAAGAATACTGGAGCGGGTTACCAATTCCTTCTCCAGGAGATCTTTCCAAGCCAGGGATCGAACCTGCATCTCCTCCATTGGCAGCCGGATTCTTTACTGATGAGCCACCAGGGAGGAGGTGGTGGTGGTGTGTTAGTCCCTCAGTCGTGTCTGACTCTTTGCGACCCCGTGGATGGCAGCCCACCAGGCTCCTCTGTCCAAGGGATTCTCCAGGCAAGAATACTGGAGTGGGTGGCCAGTCGCCTTTCCAGGGGATCTTCCTGACCCAGAAATTGAACCTGGGTCTCCTGCATTGAAAGCGGATTCTTTACCCTCTGAGCCACCGGGGAAGCCTGCTAATAGTCACATGTATAACCAAAAAAGTCAAACACTTTGAGAGCACAGGCAGCTACTAGTGAGTCTTTGTTTCTCCCCTAGTCCTTGGCCCCACAGTCAGCCTCCCCATAGTGACCGCTGTTACTAAGTCTTCTGTGAACCTTCTGTTTCCTCAGGTTTTCAGTGTGCATAAACAGCTTTCTTAATCCACCCCCCACCAAAACCTGCAAGAGAAGCCTGCATGTCTCATTTCACAGATGGAGAAATGAGGCTAGGATTGGTAAAACGCCAGCTGGGGAGTGGTGGGGCCAGGATCCAAGTTGTCAATGGTCTGGCTTAAGTCCTGGGGTCTTTTCGGCATCACGTGCCAGTCCTGAAAAGAAAGAGGTCTGATCAAACCTAAGCCCTTGGATTTTTATTTCTCCAACTCTTCTCTTGAAGAGCTGTGCTGCCATTTTGCCCGCATGTGTCCAAGAAAGTTCAAAACAAGAGGGGAAACTTGCAAGGGCATCTTGGTGGGAGACTCCTTCAATTCAGCAGCCCTCAGGAGAGGGCGTTGAGTGAATCTTTCTCTGTTTCATCAGGATCTCATGGGTGTCTTCCCTCTATCCCTTTCTCTGCCAGGCGCTTGTATGTGTGGAAGGGGATGACGGTTTGTTTGAGTGACCGTGTGTGCTATAAAATACCTGTGGGTCTTAGAACCTAAGATCAGCTCCCAGTTGATTACAGATGATCCCGGTTGGTTATAGATGGCAATGGTATCAACCTCATAAGGTTCTTGGGAGGTCTGAATGCTATGATGGCACGGTACCTGGCCCATGGTAAGCTCTCAATAAATATTAGCAATTATTAGTAATACTGTCTAGGTAACCCTTCATACATTATTCATCTACTCTGTACAAGTTACCTCAACCAGAATATAAGACTAGTACTGTTCTTATATTATTATGCTATTATTTCATAGCTAATATCATTTAAAATATAATTCTATTTACACAGTGCTGTACTCTGTCTGACTCTTTGTGACCCCTTGGACCGTAACCCGCCAGGCTCCTCTGTCCATGGAATTTTCCTGGCAAGAATACTAGAGTGGGTTGCCATTTCCTTCTCCAGGGCATCAACTCAAGGACTGAACCCCCGGCTCCTGCGTTGGCAGGGGGATTCTTTACCACTGTGCCACCTGGAAAGCCGAATTTCATAGCAGAGTGTTTTAAAAGCAGGATTAGCGCAATGACAGGCAGACAAGAAATGCGCAAGAAGTGTGATCTCACATTTTTGTTCCCTTCCAGTTACCAGCTTTAAATCAAGATCTTGGTTCTCTTTTGTCTCCATTCTGAATCTTAATTTCTCCAGGGCTGAAGGAGAACGGGGGAAAATCAATGCAGTCCAGAGGGGCGGGGCGGAGGGAGGGCAAGGTGTGGGGAAGGAGTGGGAAAAAGGGCTAAAACCTCCCACGCGGAAGGTTTTGGAGGGACCAGAGGACCTCAGCTCTGATGCTGTAGAGTAAAACTCAGAATTATGTAACAGCTGGATTACGGGGCGATTATTAGCTTTGCTTAAAGATTTTCCGCTTACCCAAGGATTAGCTGCGGGGTTCCTTTAAATAGCCAGCTTTGCTCATGCATCTGTACTGTAAAGAAAGGGGGGTGGGCCAAAAAAGGGGCAGGGACTGCAAGGAGCCTGTTTCCTTAATGGAAGAGAGAAGCTGCGGCCCTGAGGTGCTGGCAAGAGGAGCTCGAACTGCTGGGTCAGGGCTGTGCTGCAACTGAGTCAGAGGGTCAGACCCGCCCCGAGGGTGTGGGTGTGCGGATGCAGCCCAGCAGATGCTCCGGAGCCCCGCAGCCTCCCTGTCAATGTCCCAGCATCCAGGCTCCCTAATGAAGCCCCCAGGGATTTATCTGGAACGAGCCCACACCCGCCACTCCATCACGCCTGTCACGCCTTCATTTGCCTGGCTGCTACACACCCCTGTCCCAGCCATCCCAGGATACCTCTGATTCCTATTCCTGTTTCCCATCTGTGATTTTCTCCTGGTGGTGGGGCTGCCTAGAGGCCACGCCACACCCACTTTCCTTATTGGCCTGGCTAACACTTTGCTTGTCCTTCAAGGCAGCCTAGAGGACGACACCTCCTCCAGGAAGCCTTTCCTGACCTCCTTCCCTTGAGGACGGTTAGACACCCTCGCTTTCTGCTTCAAGGGTCCAGCTCATAGGCAGGTGTGACTCTATCATAACGCTATTGGGCACTTTATCATCAATGTTCATTTGTTTGACTCAGTCAGTTTGTGCTAAATGAAGTTAAATAAACAGGTAGTAACTATTTTTTATGTGAGGTAAGTGTGCTTCATCCCCAGGCACATAGAGCACTGCTAACCCCAACCCCCACAACCCAGGGAGCAAACAGCATGTCCTTAAGAGCCAGCCCCTGGTGTCAGACCACAGGGCTCCAAACGAACCCTTAGTCTACACCAGCTGTGTGACCAAATTACTGTGGCCCTCAGTCTCCCCACCTCTGAAATGGGGCTGAATACTTCTGACCTCTTAGGGTTGCTGCTAAGATAAGTAAGGGCTGCACTTGGAGCAGTACCTGGACATTGTTCCAGGCTGGGTGGCAGGTGTCACCACGGGAGACTCTGGGATCCTGCCCCTGCAGACCCTCCCCAGGCCCCCTGCACCCCCCGGGGAAGCTCAGCTCGTTTCCCTCTCTTCCCTGGCTCCAGTGAACTTTCTCACTTCTCTACCCGCCCTAACCGGTCAGCATGGAAGTAATCCAATTTTACTTGATTACTAGTCATCACTTTCCGCTGCTGTTTATGTTTATTACTTTTTTTTGATGTGTTCGAGATTTAATTGAGTTGATTGATCAGCACCATCACTAATTGGAAGGAGATACTCTGTAACCCTCCTCTCCCCTCAGCCTGTACCTTCCCCCCGAGAGAGGACCTGGGCTAGTTTGTTGGGGTCCAGGGCACCTGCTGCAGAGAGGCAGAGGCATGGCTCGGTGGAGACTGGCACCCGGCCCTGCCTGGCTGAGTGGCTTGGGGTGAGGTCCTTACCCTCTCTGAACCTGTGTTTCTTCTGTAGAAAGGAGATTGAACTCCATGAGCCTTCTTGTCCCTTTCTGCCCAAAACTTCTATGAAAACTCTATGACTAAATACCACCATCCCCCGCCCCTGCCTTGGTCTGTGAATCGTTGATTCATTCAACATCACTGAGAGCCCATGCCCAGCACTCAGCCAGGTGCCGTGGGGTCCGGATGTGAGTGAGACCTGGGCCCTGCCTTCCAGGAGCCCGATAAGCAGCAGACTGCGGCAATGATAACTTACCTGTGGTCCAAGTTCAACAGGGTTTCAGAGGGGAGTCCCTAACCCTGGAAGGCTGTAGGGACGGTGACCTCAGTTCACAGAAGAACAAAACAGACTGTGGTGGAGAGAGGTGACCCTGATGGAGGTCAGCCCTCTGTGCCAAATGCTGTGCTTAATCTCGTTCTTCTCATTTTCTCTAATCCTGACAGCACCCCTGTGACTAGCAGAATGTAATAGCGACTTTATAGAAGAAGCAGCTGAAGCTCAGAGAGGCTCAGTGGCTTGCCACACAGCGAGTAAATGACATCTGAACGATACTCAAGCATGTCTCGCTTATGCAGTTTCCCACCATGTACGCGTTCGATAGTTTGAGAAAAGTTTTTTAAGAGGTCAGCTAATTTCCCCAAATATCGTTTCTCTTTTCATTTTTTCATGCCGTCTTCCATGCATACTCTTTATACCGTGAATAGACACGTATATCTCTCCAGGGCACAGGCCCTGAGGTGATGATGCCCTTGGCATATTTGGAGGCAAGAAAGGAGGCTGGATCGTGGGGAGAAGATGGAAGGTGAAGTCGGAAAGGCAGCCAGGGCGAGGGCATGGAGAGCTTTGCAGACCGTAGCAGGGACTGGGCTTTATCCCTAACCGCTCTCACCACCGTCTCCCAGTCTCTGTTGTTTCTAACATCCACAGTTCAACCCACTGGGTGTGGCTTTATCTCCCCACATCGACATTGCTTTCAGTGGAGTACGTGTGTGTGTCCATGTGTCGTGTGTGCTTTTGAAGTGACTATTACGTGTCACCATCACGTTTCAAGCTTGTGGCTTTGGCTTCTTGTGAACTTTCTTTTTTCTTTTTGGCCACACCATGTGGCTTGTAGGATCTGAGTTTCCCAGCCAAGGATCAAAGCCAGGCCTGGCAGTGAGAACATCGAGTCCTCAACGCTGGACTGCCAGCGGACTTTTCTGGTTAACTTCCTTAGTCTGAAGCAGTAGGGACTGAGGTGACAGGTTTGGTGTGTGATCACCTGTGTGGCTAGACTGGTGTGGCCAGCCCGTGACTTGTGGAGAGAGGAGTAGGTGGTCAAGCCAGCAGGTCTCTGTGTGCGGAGAAGCAGAGTCAGGAAGAGGCTTGTCTGGAGGCCTCCGGCCCTAAGGAGGAGTGGGCGGCGGGGAGGTAGATGTCTCCAAAGGACAAGTCAGCATGCATGGCCCTTCACCTTCTCTTCAAGATGCAAAGTTGGAGCTTTTACATTTTTTCCAGTTTTTTAAACAACTTTTTACTNTAGACCCCCCCCAAAAAAGTGAATAAAAGGGTATAGCTTAAAGTCAATGGAATACAATATTGCCACTCCTTGAGGACAGAAACCTGTCCACCTTGGACACCAATCCATCTTGAGGCTAGAACACTAAGGATACTCAAGGAATAGGTGAAATGAATGAAGTGGGGAGGGGGCGAGTGGATGAATGGATGAGATGGCAGGGAGTGGTCACCTGTCACAGCCTCCCGTCTGAGCTGCCACAGCCAGGATTCATGCCTCATCGCTCCCCTGAGCATACGCACTGCCATGCTGCCTGGTAGCTGCCAGCTGAGGCTCCTGGGGCTCTGCCCCTGGCCGGCACCCTTCTCTACTGCCACCTTCCATATTCGCCTTTCTTGCTGCACCACGGTGTGAAGTATGACCTTGCTCATGCTTGGAAATGTCCATCTTACAGCCTTTGTCCCTGGAGAGGCAGCCGCGACAGCAAGGTCTCAAGGGAGAGACACTGCCCAGCGTGGGTCACTCTGCTGGGCCAGCAGGTAGAGAGCCTAACACGTGTGACCATTCCTATGGCATCTTGGTGTGTGCGTGGGAATGAGAGAGGGGGAATGCTGGAGCTGGTTGGCAGCTCCCAGAAGAGAGGCGGGTTGGTTCCAATAGCTGGTTCCAGTAGCACCGGAATAAGGAACCCCTTTGTCTGAAAAGGGACTTTCTCGGTGGAAGTTGCAGCATGCAGAGAAGCACACAAATGCATGATTAAATGGTGGACGGATGGATGCACGATGGATGGATGATGGGAAGGGGAGAGGGAGCAAGACAGGCTTGCTTGCTGTGGAACAGAACTTATTACAGACTGAATGGAAACTCTCTCCTCATTACCAGAAAGAGTGCTAGTAGCAACTGCTGGCGGCACTTACTGAGCACTTTCCCAGGTATAGCTCTAAGCTCTTTTCTGTATTAACTCACTAATCCTCAAGACTATGAGATACATAGGATCATTATCACCATCCCCATTTTACAGATGAATAAACTGGGGCTCAGAGAGATTAAATTACGTGTGAGAGACAGAACTGGAATTCAAACTCATGCAATCCAGTACCAACCACTAAGCTCTATGGCCCAACACCATGGCACCTGTAGGATTAAATGTCATCTGAAAACTGCCGAATCTGTTCAGTGACAGTGGGTGGTCATATGCCATATCACTGCGTATTATGGGGTGAAAATAACAACAGACTCAAGAAGAGCTTAGATTCCTGGATGTCAGATCTCCAGTAGCAATTGAAAGGAAGATCGCGCGAGGTGTGTTTGGGGGCATCTTTTGAAATTATGAGCTGTCCTTCCTCCAGACACATCTGTTTGTGGTGTCAGAGGCCAGAGTTTAGCCAGATGGGCTAAAGTGAGAGCCATCAGGTACTTTGGGGTCCTGCATGAAGGCACTCCCCTGAGAGGACCGGGGTGAGGGCTGAAGTTTTGAATTGGTCTGCCCAGAGGGGCCCCCGCTGTCTAATCTGCACACAGCCACAAGAAGAGCCAGCGGCTGTCAACTGTTGGCCGGGGCCCTGCCAGGGGACCCGGCCCTCCCGGTGCCCCGGGGTAGCCCCTCAGTGCCCGGCAGTCTCCTCCTGCTTTGGCGAAGCCTCTCTCTTCTCATGATGATGGATGCAGCCTGGGACATCATGGATAAAAACCCCGATTGAAGGGCACTAATTACCCATCATTATTTTCCGTGCCGTAATTTGTGTGGAACGAGATTTCAATCAGTTGTCTGGGATCAGCCTGGTTTTGACTAATCTTTCTAACGACAAGATGCTTAATTACAGATTTTTGCCTGAGCTGCAGCATACAGAGGGAGGCAGGCTCTTACTGAAGCCAGTTTGCAATTGGGTCATTTTGTAATCTTAAGTCACTCTTAAGGGAAGAGAGAGGAAAAGCATGAGGAAAGCATTCCTAAGGAGACCAGACAAAAACAAACCAGCACAGGAGCGGTGCTGCAGTAGTGGATGTGGTGAGAGAGGGTAACAGGTGGGCAGAGTCACCCTGTTCCCCTGCACCGGTCACCTCCCCGCTGTGTGTCTCCAGGCAGCCCCCAGCCAGCCTGGCTCTCTAGTAAGTGTCTTTGAGTGAGCCACAACTTCTGGGGTCTTCAGCTCCTCCTCTGAAGGTCACCAGGTCAGGCAGGAGAATCTCTTGAGTATTTATGATGCTCTGATTCCCGCTGTGCTGGTGTCGGTCCAGGAAAATGGGTCCAGCTTTGAAAGATATGCCTGGCAAGATTTCATGAGAGATAAAAACACTATGTATCGAATGAGTGTTTCAGACTACTGCAGGAGGTCAGTTTGAATTAAATAAATATATAAGTGTAAGGGAAAAAAGCATATATATATATATGAAGAATGGACTCAGATGCATGAAATTGGATTAATTATAAGCCTTGGTTCATGATACTTCCTTTCTCCTCCCCCTCCACCCCTCCCTTTCTTCCTCCTTCCCTCCTTTCTTCCCTTCCCCTCATGTGATACGTCCTCATGAATCCATGTCCCAACAGGAATGCTGGGGACCTTGTCAATTACTCACATTTAGCCACGTGGTCCTCCTCATCTTATCCCTCCAATAAAGGCTCATTCTGCATTCTCTAACCTTATTTGTAAAGGAAGTTTAGCTCTGTTACTTTCAAGTGCCTGGGGGGCTGATTCATAACAAATAAAGCCTTGCTGGAGGATCTGAGGGTCTGCTTTAATGAACAGCCCAGTGGCTTCTGGTTAGCAAATTAATTATGGGAATGTACATAAGAGTCTCTCAAGTGTTCAGAAGCTGTTTTTTCTTCTGTAGAGTGGATTCCCGTTTCAGGTTTATTTATCCTCTTAATTTTCCTAACCCACTACTTTTCTCTCCTGGTAAATGGCAAGTTCCTTGTGGAATTATCCTCAGTTCTAGAAATGGGGGCTTGGTTGAGGGAAGAGCTTTGCTGGATCTAACCCCAGATTGCAGCCAGCTGCTGGATTTTCTGGGAGAGGTTTCCTGGGAGAATCACAAGACAGACACTGTCCACTGAGAGCTTGCTGGGCCCTAGCATGTTCATTTTGCCTACATTATTGTTCTTGTTCAGTCGCTCAGTCGTGTCTGGCTCTTTGTGACCCCATGGACTGCAGCAGGCCCGGCCTCTCTGTCCTCCACTATCTCCTGGAGTTTGCTCAAACTCATGTCCACTGAGTTGGTGATGCCATCCAACCGTCGTCTTCTATTGCCCCCTCCTCCTCCTGCCCTCAGTCTAGCCCCTGCTCACAGAAAAGCCCTATGAAGGAGGTGCTGTGATGGAGCCATTTTACAGATGAGGAACCTCGAGGCCCAGAGCGGTTGACCTATTTACTCAAAGTCAACAGCTACTATGACTGGCTCACATCAGAGCAATGGCTTGTAACCATTAAGTGACTTGGGGGCTTGTTTCTGCTCTTCCAGGGCAGCCTGGCACACAGCCAAAAGCAGATTCTGAGGGTAGCCCCTCTATGCGTGACCCCAATTCTAGCATGTGGTGGCTGGACGCTACTCCGCAGAGGACAGAGAGCCAGGCCCTAGGCTCATCAGGCTGGTCCATCCCTCTTCCCTCCAGGAGACTTCTTTCCTCCAGAAGCTTCTTTTCTTCAGCCTGCCCACCAGCAAGTGGCCTTGATGGGGGTAGACCCCTGGGATTCCAGCTTAAAAAATTGATGATCACTTTCTTGTTGATTCCCTGGAGTTTCTCTTCCTTTAGGCTTAGGGTTAGGTTCATGACAGAAGAGCTGAATGGTTTGGGTTTCCTTCAGAACTTCCAAGATGCTGTTGGTGTCTGTATTAGGAAAACCTCCAACCCACTTCACTGTCCAGCAAAGTGATTATCTGGCAGAGGCAGAGAGTAAGCTCAGGCATCCCAGGAGCTCAGACCCCTCTGGGGTAAGGACCCCACACTGGACGCGAACAGGGGTAGGCCTGGGTCGGCGCTGGGGGACCGTGTTAATCAGACGGTGGTGACATTGAGGCCAGGGCGGCTCTAGCTGTGCTCTTGATACGAGCTGAGTTAGAGGGAGGAGAATGCCTCCAGGAACTTACACCACTGACTATTGCTATTTCAAAGGCCGCTCAGATGGGGCAGTGGGCCCCTCCCGTAAAGTCAATAGTCATCGACCAGCTGGGAACTGGGCCCCAGCCAACTACAGATGGTGGAGTCCCCGTGGCCCTCTCCTCCCCAGGCGCACGTGTCAACACCTCGACCTCATCCTGCCGCTACACTAGTCCTGCACCCCGTCCTGGCCACTAGCCCCGGGGCCACAGTCTCCTGAGCCTTGGCATCCCGGCTCCAACCTCTGAGATCTCCCCTGACCCAGCCTCCCATCCTTCCAGCTGTCTGGGTTCTTCCTCCTTCTGTACTTTAGCCTNCGCCGCTACACTAGTCCTGCACCCTGTCCTGGCCACTAGCCCCGGGGCCACAGTCTCCTGAGCCTTGGCATCCCGGCTCCAACCTCTGAGATCTCCCCTGACCCAGCCTCCCATCCTTCCAGCTGTCTGGGTTCTTCCTCCTTCTGTACTTTAGCCTTCACCCACTGGGAACCCCACCCCCCAACCCTCTGGCCTTCCATCTTCTCCCAGTTCTGGGCTTTCTGACATTATTCCATCCCCAAACGATACCCTCAGCTTCCGGGCCCCTCGCCTTCCCCCTTCCCTCCAATAGCCAAGTCAGTGGTTCTCAGCTGGGGGCAGTTTGTCCCCCAGGGGCCATCTGGCCGTGCCTAGAGGTTTGGGTTGTCGTCTCTGCGGGTGGGGGTGCTACTTGCTTCTAGTGAGCAGAGGCAAGGATGCTGCTAACCGACCTGCGGTGCACAGCCTGGCCCACAGTGAGGAACGACCAGCCCCAAATGTCACTAGTGCCTGGGTTGAGAAATGCAGGTCGAAGCTTCCCTGTGTTGCTGCCTTGCAGGCTGAGTTAAGGGGCCTGGTGAGCCTCTATGCCCCTGATTTCTGTTCTCTCCTCCTCCAGCAGTTGCTGTTGCAAACCTCCTTCCTTCTGCTAGANTCTGGGGACGTCACCAGCCACATCCTGACTGCTCCCTGAAGGGGACGGACACGTGCACTCCTGACTTCCCCTGACTACGGCTGCACGTGACCGCCGCCACCCCCTTCTCGATGGCTGTCTGCACTGCACGTCCACAACTCACTCTTTCTTCTCAGCTCCTCTGGCCACTACTTCTTGGCCCTTTTCTCTCCCTTTGTTGTTACATTTTGCTTTTGAATTAAAGAGTGATGTCCAGAGGTTAAGGATGGGTGGGGGGAGGGGCAGGTTTCCTGGCAGGAAAAAGAATGCAAATACAAATGAGTGCGTGAATGAATGAAACCAGACCGGAGGGGCAGGGCGGGCGAGCCCCTGTTAGTCAAGCGTGCCCAGCCCACCCTCTGCCTTGCTGGCGCTCTGCACACACACGTTTGTTTAGTGTCTGTCCTGGTGAGAGGATGAGCTTCTTGACATCATGAGCTGTGCTGGCATGTCCTCCTATCTGGTCAGCCCTTGGCACCCAGGTGCCCAGAGTACATGTTGAAGCTCCTTGGCATAGACATTCTAGTGGGGCCAAAATAAGGGTCACCGAAACGAGAAGCCTGCAGGAATGAAATCATCAGACTCTCAGCTGGAGCCCGGGCTCTAAATTAGCAGCTGGCTTTCTGTACCAGCTCTGAGGTGGGGGGCAAGTTTGCTTCCTTCTCAGGCCTAGAGTCACTGGGCCAGGGCCTGGACAGGGTGCGTCCTGGCTGTGCAGCCCACTAAAGAGTGCTTTGTGCCCGTGCCCCTTGAAACCTTCAAGGAGAGCGCTAGGAGGGAAAACCAAGGCTCGGGGCATGAAACCACTGCCTGGCCCGGGTGTCCGTCAGGGCTGGCTGAGCCGTGAGGGTGGGTTGGAAAATTGCTCATGGACGTAGCTGTAGGGCTCTCCAACTGCTTCCCTTGGGCACGAGCTTCTTGTACATCCGAGGGACAGATCTGAAATGGGTGGTATATAAAATGTGCTCACTAAATAGCAGTTGCGATCATTACTGTTGACTCCAAGTGTGTCTTCCAAAATCTCTGGGGCACTCACCAGCCTGAGGGAGGAGGGCTTGGGTCTGGGAGCTTACTTGTCCTGCACTGTTTGTCACAGCAGGCCTGGGATGTTTCTGGGAACTGCAGAGCCCTAACGCTTGCCCCTTGGAAAAAAAGCTGTGACCAACCTAGACAGCATGTTAAAAAGCAGAGACATCACTTTGCCAACAAAGGTCCCTATAGTTAAAGCTGTGGCTTTTCCAGTAATCATGTACAGATGTGAGAGTTGGATTATAAAGCTGAGCACCGAAGAACTGATGCTTTTGAACTGTGGTGCTGGAGAAGACTCTTGAGAGTCCCTTGGACTACAAGGAGATCCAACTAGTCCATCCTAAAGGAGATCAGTCCTGAATATTCATTGGAAGGACTGATGCTGAAGCTCCATCAGTTTCAAAGTACTAAAACTCCAGTACTTTGGCCACCTGATGCAAAGAACTGACTCATTGGGAAAGACCCTGATGCTGGGAAAGATTGAGGGCAAGAGGAGAAGGGGGTGACAGAGGATGAGATGGTTGGATAGCATCACTGACTCAATGGACATGCGTTTGAGCCAACTCTGGGAGATAGTGAAGCACAATATAGCCTAGCGTGCTGCAGTCCATGGGGTCACAAAGTCAGACAAGACTTAGCCTCTGAACAACAAAGTAGCAGTGGGAGGGGATTATAAATGTAAGAGCACCTAGTCCACTCTCCCTGCAGGCCCAGCGCAAGGGCATAGTAGGGGGTGAACCCACAGGCGCCTCTGTGCCTGCTCAGGCCGATGGTGTTTCCTGAGGACACGCCAGGGGCCTGCTGATGGATGGACGGGAGGCAGATGACTGTGTGGAGCCCTGGGATATAACAGGGCACCAGTCAGAGGTGTAAGGGCAACTTGGAGCTAGCAGAAGAGGCGTCTCTGAAGACTCAGGAATATTCAGTTTGAAACCAGAGAGACCCGAGAGCCTCTATCTTCAAACACTACATTCCAGTAGATAATAAATGTCTTGACAGTAGGAGCCTTTTAGAGATCTTTTATCCTTCTTATCAGAGAGAGCTCCCAGCTTCTGATTAGAACTGTCTGCGGGGCAATGCCTCTGGACACGTTCAAGTGTAGACGGTGGAACAGCCCCCTGGGAGGGGCATTGACTATGAGATCATCGGTGGGACCGGGAACAAGGGAGGCCCCTCCCCATCGTGACTGCCTTGGGTGGTGTGGGTAAGTGGGGCCAAGGTTGTGTTGTGAGGGTGGGCTTTGTGGTTGTAATAGGAGAGCCCTTTCCCCACTTGGGGACCTGTGCTTTCTTCAATGAGCTGCTCAGAAAACAGGGGGCTACCTTTGGGGATCATTGGAGGTAGGACTCCAGCACTGGGACGCTCGCTTCCTCCCAGCCGGGCTGTCTTCCCATGAACGGGGCGGTACTCCCACCCTCTCCAGCCCGCTTCGTTCTCCAGGACCTTTCCTTCTTAACTTCCACCTGCTGCTCAGGCATCCGCTGTGGCCTCCTCTGTACCTCCACCAGGTGAGGCCAGGGCACAGACAGATGGACGGCGGGACCCTGACCCAGCCCCCGACTCTGGGGCCGGCCTGGCCCAGAGCTCTTGAGTGTGGGCCGTGGATGGGCTTCCCTGAGTACACGTCCCTGCCCTTCACTCTTCTTGCTCACACGGGAAAGAAGCCCCTCCCCTGGTCCTGGGGGTCATACTTCGCCTGCCTTCTCACCCACCCATCGCGGTTCTGGGAGGAGGGATTTTCCTTATGGGAAATGTTTTATGACCCTTTATGGGGATCCTGCCTTGCCATTCTTGCTCCCTTGACTCTGCAGTGAGGCAGGGGCGCTTGGAGGTGGAAACTTAAGGTTAAGAATCAGCGGGGTGATGCTCAGAGTTGGGGTTGGAGGGCTCCCTCGTGTTGCATGATGGAGGCACGGTCACTTGAAGGGGAGGCCAACCTCTTCTGCGGCAATAGAGGGGAATGAGAGAGGGGGCCTGGGGGCCACCCTCCAGACGTGCCCTGGCCAGAGGGGGTCCCCGGAGGGCAGCCTATTTGGCTGATGCCTTGGCCACAGGCCCTGCGTCTTGCCCTGGTCAGGTGGCTTGGCACCTCTGGCCCCAGTCTCAGTGATGGCGGCCTTCAGGGGAAGCTCCAAGGCTGGGTTACCTGCTGCCCCAGCGTGGCGGTGGGGATGGGGAGGGGGTCAGGTGAGGTGGGTCATCGGGTAGTGGTTCTGAGGGTGGCTGTCGCCTTTGGACTTCAAATCTATTTATGTTGCGTGGGAAGGTTGGCCAGATATGCTGGCTGAAGGTTACCATTTTGTCACCCTTTACACCAGCAGTTTGCAGAGGGGTGGGGTGCCTCATCTGAAGTTTATTGATCAAACGGAGTTTTCATTTTGAGGACTCAGAAGGTTCTGGGGGGTAATGCCAGAAACTCACTCTGGCCTATAGCGTTTTTTTCTTTTTGCCCCCGG
>SJYV01004582.1:81349-96534 GCA_006410875.1 Neotragus pygmaeus | reverse complement strand
CTGGGGACGTCACACCACCCCACCCTCTCCGAGCTGACTCCTGCTGTCTCTGTCCCCAGGCTGCTGAACAGGATGTCCGCAGACGACCGGCACCTGGGCTCCAGCTGCGGCTCCTTCATCAAGACTGAGCCGTCCAGCCCATCCTCGGGGATCGATGCCCTCAGCCACCACAGCCCCAGCGGCTCGTCGGACGCCAGCGGCGGCTTCGGTCTAGCCCTGGGCGCCCACGCCAACGGTCTGGACTCGCCGCCCATGTTCGTGGGCGCCGGGCTGGGAGGCCCCCCGTGCCGCAAGGGCTACGAGGACTGTGCTGGCGGCCTCATGGAGGACTCGGCCATCAAGTGCGAGTACATGCTCAACGCCATCCCCAAGCGCCTGTGCCTCGTGTGCGGGGACATCGCCTCCGGCTACCACTACGGCGTGGCCTCCTGCGAGGCCTGCAAGGCGTTCTTCAAGAGGACCATCCAAGGTACGCGCCGCCGGGCGGGCCGGGAGGGGTGGGGGTGTATGTAGCCCGGCAGGGAGCCGGGGATCCCCCCGAGCCGGCTGCCGGCGCAGGCTGCCTCTGAACGCCAGGTTCCGGAGGCTCTCCTTTCGGTCTCCCGGGGCTTCTCATCCTGGGATTCTGGACGTGGGCTCTAACTCGCGGGCTGTTGTTGAAATGGCATTCCCCGCCTTAGGGGACCCTGGAAGATCTGCGCAAATGCCTAGGTGTGCCCAGGATGGGAAACACTGTCAAACGTGTGACCCTAAAGAGCCGATTTTTAGCGGGGGAAATGTTTGCAGCTCTATTTGCCCTGCAATTCCAGACCTCGAACTGTACTGGGTTTCTCCTTTTGTTCCCTGGTGGCTCCGACGGTAAAGCGTCTGCCTACAGTGCGGGAGACCCGGGTTCAATCCCTGGGTCAGGAAGATCATCTGGAGAAGGAAATGACAACCCAGTCCATTATTCTGGCCTGGAAAATCCCATAGATTGAGCAGCCTGGTAGGGTACAGTCCACGGGGTCGCAAAGGGTCGGACTCGACTGAGCAACTTCACTTTCACTTTGTAATTGCACAAGTGGACTGTGACTACTCTCTTTATCTTTAAAGAGTCAGGGAAGAGCAAGGGGAATCTCCCCCCCACCACACCTGACCACTCATCCTGTCCCATCTCCGAGGGGCCCGCCTTTGAGGGCTTTTCACAAAGCGTGTGCGTATCGGCTGAGTCATGTTCCTGAGGCCGTGGGGTGGCTGCCTCTGAATGGGTGGGAAAGAGCCCTCCCGCGCTCAGAAGTGAGTCCTAGGTAAATAGGGGATAATGATGACTGCGCATGGTAACCGGGACTCATACTACAGCAGGTCACAGGTAGAGCCCTTGCTTCATGTATCCCATTGATTATCTGTGAGTTCCTACTAAGTGCCAGCCTGACACTAGGAGAGACCAAAAGCCCTGCTTGTGGAGGTCACTGAGATGAGCAGAGGCTGTCCCCTGGGGGCAGAGACTACAAACCAGACTAGAGAAAACTCCGGGTGCCTTCCTGTCCCTGCCCTGCCTGGCGGTCCTGGGGTATCCTCCCTTGCCCCCCTCCCCTATTTCTCTTTTAGAAGAGGCAGGCTGAGCTTCCATCGATTCTTGGCTTGTTCAGTCAACAAGTATTTGCTTAAATTTCTTGTGAGAAGTTATTTATTAAACTAATTAAGGGTCCTAGGATGTTTCCAGTTTTACGTGTTAGTTGAAATGGTGTGTTGACCTGTCCAAATGCTGGGTGGGTTTCTGGCTTGCACAGCTCCATCCCTTACTTTACTGCTCAGTGTCCTTGGGGGCTGCCTCAGTTTCTCTGCTTTAGTTTGTTCCCAGGAAAGGTGAGATGGTGTCGTGGCTACCTCACATAGAGCTGTTAAAAAGAGTCTTAATTATATACTATATATACTATATACTATATATGTATAATTATATATATATGTATAATTGTATGTAATGCATTATATATATATATATAGCACTCATGTTTTGGCCTGGCACTTAGTAAGCACTAAATAAATGTCTGCAATTATTATTTTCACTTTCGTAGTAAAGGGATACTGTTGCTGTTACTGTCTGTTACTTAGACAACAGACATAATCTGTTTTATCTTACAAAGCAGGTTTTTGTAATCTCATTAATTTAAAGAGTACAATTATTATTTTGACTTAGCAGGATTTAAGCCATTTTAGCTATAGGTAAATTTATTTATTAAATGGACCCTTTAAAAATATAAGCATGGCAAATATGCAAATAGTACAAAGGAATGAAACAGTAAAAACGTAAGTTTTCCTAGAACCCCAGGGCCTCAGCTCCCTGTACCTTTCCCAGAAGGAGCATGGAACCAACTTCTCTCAGCAAATACTGACGCTAGCCTTCAGCACTGTGAATGGTTGTATGCTGGGTCCCTGCTAGCTTCACATCTCCCAGTCTGGGAAGAGGCCCTGGAATTTCTAGATGTGAAAAGCACTGTATACAGTGCTAAGTCTCAGCCAGGCTTGAAAACCCAAGTTCAATATCCAATCCAATATCATTGGATATTGGACGGATAAACATGAGATGTTTAAAACAAGTTAAGCCACTGAAAGAGCGGTGTTTTTCTTCTAAAATTGGGAAGTAATCTTGGTAAGATTGCCACTATTTTAGACTCCTGAAGGTCAGTTTTTGAGACCTTTTAAGAGACAATTGTATTTTCTTCTCTCTTTATTCCTTAATGTGCTGGAGAATTCTGGATCAAATTTTCTGAAAGCAGAGGCTGGTGTCGACTCAAGAATCCTGCTACACCCTCGACAGCAACCTGGGTGTTGAGAACATTCTCAGCAAGGGCCCACGGAAGGATTTGTAAATAGTCTTCATTATTTGCTCCCACGAATAGGATAACGATCTTTTCCTAGAAGCTCAAAGACAAACAGACCATTTAGTGCCACCAGAACTGGCCTGCTCTTGTCCCTTTTCTTAGTCACAAGAAGAGTTATTCATTTACAACCAGAAGGACATATCTGTCTGGAACAGGGACTGTCCATCTAAAGCTGATGGATTGCTCTGGATATTTTATCAATTCTTTGATTTTGTTCTAACAAAGATTTTGATTTTGTTGTTTCTGAGCATAACAGTTGTAGGAAACTTGGAGATATGGGGAAAATATAAAGAGGAAACAAATCACCTGCAATTGGACAACCCCAGAGATGAGCTTAAAACCAAGAGAAACATTAATTGAGTCCCTGCCCTGAGTTAGGGGCTTCCCTGGTGGCTCAGAGGATAAAGAGTCTGCCTGCAATGTGGGAGACCTGGGTTCTATCCCTGGGTTGGGAAGATCCCTTGGAGAAGGAAATGGCAACCCACTCCAGTATTCTTGCCTGGAGAATCCCATGGACGGAGGAACCTGGTGGACTACAGTCCACAGGGTTACAAAGAGCTGGACACAACTGAGCGACTTCACTTTTCTTTACTTTCCTGAGTAAGGTGCTTCAGGGAGAGACACAAAGTACCTGCCCTCAAGATGCCGGAATCAAAGGCTTAGAGCGGGCAAGGCTACAGGCATTGCCTTAGGCTTCCAGCCCAGGGCATAGTCTCCTAAGCACCTCCCCAGTTAAGGAGGATATTCAGGCCATTTTGAAAAAGGCCTTTAGTCACCTGCAATAATAATCTATTTGCAAAGTAAATGCCAGGACAGCTTTGAAAATCATGCTAGCTCACAGCCTGCCTTCCCTCTTTAGATTCCTTCCATCTGCTCCATTCAGTGGTTACACTAATAGAAGAAATTTATGGGAACTAAGGAGTCACAAGAGACTTAGGGAGAAAGCCCTCAGAATCCCATTGCCTGCCTACAAATATTTATTGCGCACTCACTGCTTACTGGGCCCATAGTACTCAGCACCGTGCTGGGGGCTGCCTCTGTGCTGATGGGGGAAGGGGATGGGAGAGGTGGGCAAAGTACAGTTTGCAGGCAGCTTCCTGCTTTTGCAAATCAAGTTGTCTTAGCACAGGGCCACACCTATTTGTTTACATATTGTCTCTGTGTTGGTGCTTTGGTGGAGTAGTAGTCAGACCTTCAGGCCACAAAGCCTAAAGGGTTTACATTTTTCTGGCTTTTTTCAGGGGGGAAAAAGACTTAGAACCCCCTGCACTTTAGCATTAGGTCCCTCATAGGTCTTCTGCTCAGAGTGAACTTGATGGTTAGGCAGAATACTGGCTGGACAGATCAATTTTTCCTTGAGTGTGCTAGCATCCCCAGGCTTATCCATCAAGTCCCTGAATTTGGACAACGTGAGTCAGCCTGTGAGAGATGGAGCCCCTTTCTGTGGCTAGCCCACACAGGTTTCTGGGCTGTGGTACTGACCCACAGTAGTGAAAACCTTAGTCACGAGTACCTGCAGTGGTGAGGGGGCCCTTTAGAGGGACCACCTAGGCATCCGTGCTAAGCTGTACCCGCAAACCTGACCCTCTCAGCAAGGACCCTGCTTTCTGTTCCGCTGATTGCCCCTCCTCTGTGCTCCTACGAAGCTTCTGCATACGGATAGTACTTCCTACACTGTACCGTCACTGCCATCGCTTGTCTGCTTCCTCAGCATCTCCTGAGGGATGGCATTACATTTATCTTGATTTTTCTCCCGAGCCCCATGCCCTTCCATGGTACCTGGCCTGTAGGAAGTTCTCACTGTGTCTTGAGTAGAAGGCGATCCCCAAAGTGATCTCTCATTTTCCCAATGAGGGCAAACCAAAGACACTTAGCTAATTTATGTATGTAAGCCTTTAGGATCTAGATAAAATAGTCACATGTTTACTTATAAGCATGCTTGTTTATTATGCTTGCATATTTTCAGTCACATGCTGTAAGAACGTGTATTCTTTTTTGAAAAACTTTTTCTTTTTCAAAAGGCAGAGTTTACTCAAAGTTTCGCATGACTCTTTGATGAAAGTGTCTTTACCTTCTCCAGAGCCGCTTTCCGAGTCCAGTTGCTTAGCGTGGTGTTTCAGAGCACACCGCCTTCCATCTCTGTTCCACACACTTCATCTCTGTTATGGGAGATTTTGTGAGCCTGGATATGCTGCCGTCTCTCAAATTTCTATTTGGAGCCCTAAGTACATTTCCTAGATCATTAGGATCCTTCTTTTTCAGTTGTGTCAGTTTTAAAAAATTGAAACATGGTTAATTTACGACGTTGTGTTAGTTTCAAGTGTACAGCAAAATGATTCAGGTAAACACGTATATTCTTTTTCAGATTCTTTCCTATTATAGGTGATTATATTAAGTATAGTTCCCTGTGTTAGGTAGTAAGCCTTGTCGTTTACATATTTTATATAATTAGGGCTTCCCAGGTGATACTTCCCAGTGGTAAAGAACCCACCTGCCAATGCAGGAGACGTAAGAGATGCAGGTTCAATCCCTGGGTTGGGAAGATCCCCTGGAGGAGGGCTCAGCCCTACTCCAGTTTTCTTGCCTGGAGAATCTCATGGACAGAGGAGCCTGGCTGGCTACAGTCCATGGGGTCTCGCAGAGTTGGATGTGGCTGAAGTGACTTAGCATGCAAAATAGTAGTTGGGTCAATTTATAATTATGACCATTTATAATTATGTTTTCCACAACATATCAGGTACTATACTGCTTTTGACTCTCAGTGTTTGCTATTGTGACTCTTATTCCTGGGAATAGCTAAATTCGTTTTAAATTTCTTCCTGCCTTTGTTACTGATTCAATCGGGTGACAGGCCTCGATTGGGGTCTTCTTGGGGCAATGGATCTTCTCAAATTGCTATTGTTAGGAGAGACACCTCACAAAGACCCAGATATAAAGCAACTTGCTATTTTCTAAAGAGGAATGTTTGAGGGGAACTGCTGCCTTACATAGAAGCTTGTAAAGCAGTTGTTCGGTTCTTTCATGAAACTTTACGGAGTCCCAACCCTTGTGCCAGGAGTTGAAGACAGAGCCATGGGCCTTACTCTGTGGCCTTGTATTCTAGGTAAGGGTAAGCAAGACAGTAAATATGGTAACAAATAAAGAAGCAAAATGACAGACCCAAACAAGCACCGTGGACTATACAGTCCGTGGAATTCTCTAGGCCAGAATACTCAAATGGGTTGTTATTTCCTTCTCCAGAGGATCTTTCCAACCCAGGGGTCGAACCCAGGTCTCCTACATTGCAGGCAGATTCTTTACCAGCTGAACTACTGGGGAAGCCCAAAGTGGCTGAGAGAGGGGCCTAATTTAGTCTGAGGATTAGATAAGGCCACATTAAGATGGTGACTTGAATCCTGGAGCCAGCATTCCAGGCAGAGGAACCAGCAGGCTTGTTTCAGGACCAGGAGGAAGGTCACCGTGGCTGTTGTGAGTGAGTGAGGGCTAAGCAAAAGGCCGAGAGGCTGACACAGTTTTGCACCTGGTGAGAGTCGCATTTGAATTTCCTTCTAGCTGGAGTGGAAGCCGTTGCCAACACACGCTGCTCGGCCACGAGGGCTGTGTGGAGGGTACGACCACCCTGTCCCCCTCTCTGCATTCCCAGGGCATGTGGCCAACTTTGCAGGTCACCAGGAGGCCCCTGGAGCAGCTCCTTAAGATGGGGAGGGACAAGAAAGAAGCCCTGGAACCAAGCTTCCTCTGTTCACCTGAGGCCCAGATGCAAGCCTGGAAGGAAACTCCCAGAGGAGACTGGGTGGGGGATGATTGATGCGTTATCCTGCCTTGGAAGGCAGCCAGGCCTTTTGTCCTGGAGAAGGAGGCCTGCGATCCCAGGGGAAAGAGACTATGACAAGGATACAGAGAAAAAGCCTGGAGTAAGTAGGAGCTGGGAGTGGGTTGCTGTCCCAGCCCTGAGACTCGCCAGCCAGCAGCTGACCTTGAGCAGGGCCTGGGGTGCTCTGGACAATTTCCTCATGTGCACAAAAAGAATCAATTAAACCCACAAAAATGTTACTATCTGCAAGGCACTGGGGGAGGGAGAGGAAGAACAATCACAGATCCTCTTTTCAGAGGCATAGCCAGGGTGAAAGTCAGCCATGCAGAGCAGGGAGGACTTCCCAGAGGAGGGGGCAGCTAAGCAGGAGTGGGGAGTGAACGTCCTCGGCAGGAAGGACAGCAAAACAGGCCCACAGGAGTTGAGTGCCCTCTGCTCAGGAAGTGAGTGGATAAGGGGCTGAAGCAGAGCATGGGACCAGATGTCAAAGGGTTTCCCAAGCTGTGTGAGCTGCTTCAGTTGGTTTAGACTCCCAACTTTATAATTTCTTAGTGGTGTCAACTTGGACAAGTTATTGAGTTCCTTTGGGCCTTAATTTTCTTGTCAATAAAATGGGATTAATGGGGCTAATAAATACCTCCTGCTTCTAGGATATTCTTGTAGAAATTAAACAAGACATGTAAGTACAGTGTGTACCTTAGTGTCTGGTATATGACAGCTTAGTGCCTGGTATTAAATAAATAGGATTTGTTCTTTGTTATTTATATTTGGCGATGAGAAGCCATTGAAGATTTCTGAGCAGGGAATTAATCACATCTCCTTTTAGAAAGGTAATTCTGGCAATGAAATGGGAGAGTTTAAGGTCAGGCAAACCACTTAAGAGGTGATTTTAATAGTCCAGTTAAGAGATCTAGCGAACAGTCTACTTTGTTGCTGCTTAGTCACGCAGTTGTGTCTGACTCTTTTGCGACCTCCATGGACATAGTCCACCAGGCTCCTCTGTCCATAGGATTTCCCAAGCAAGAATATACTGGAGTGGGTTGCCATTTCCTTCTCCGGAGGATCTTTCCAACCCAGGGATTAAACCTGCATCTCCTGGTTGGATTTTACCACTGAGCCACTTGGGAAGCCCTCCCACCATATAACATCTCTGAATTGGGCTGATTACTGTCTGTTCCCCGGTGACTCAGAGGTTAAAGCATCTGCCCGCAATGCGGGAGACCTGGATTCGATCCCTGGGTTGGGAAGATCCCCTGGAGACGGAAAAGGCAACCCACTCCAGTACTCTTGCCTGGAGAATCCCATGGACAGAGAAGCCTGGTAGGCTACAGTCCATGGGGTCGCAAAGAGTCGGACATGACTGAGCAACTTCACTTTACGTGATAACTGTATGGGGTTGTCACTGCCTTCACAAACACCTTAAAAACTTGCAGGAAGGGGTCAGTGACCTGGAATGAAAGCCCCAAGACAACAAGGGACACTTGAAAAGCACAGCATCGTCAGCTCCTTTGTTAGCAGAGATGACGATTCCGTGGAAAAACATGAAAATAATGACTTCGGTCAAAAATGATTCATCCGGGAGAGTCACACTGAGAAATTTTAACAATATCTTCAATTTATTTTTCTTATCTTTTCCCTTTCATGTATGCACAAGAATGCTATATGATTAAATCTGAACCTAAATCTCAGAGAGCTCTTTTAATACGGGGGGAAAAAAAGAAGAAAATGCTAGTGGCAAGGAAGGTCAGCCAAACTTTGATTGGCAGATGTTTTCTCTCTCTCTCTTGGTGGTATATAAAATAATGGNCTATATGATTAAATCTGAACCTAAATCTCAGAGAGCTCTTTTAATACGGGGGGAAAAAAAGAAGAAAATGCTAGTGGCAAGGAAGGTCAGCCAAACTTTGATTGGCAGATGTTTTCTCTCTCTCTCTTGGTGGTATATAAAATAATGGTGCAGTCTTACTGTTGAAAGCATCTTAGATTCTATGCAATAAAAACAGAAGCAGTCAGAGACCCTGCAAGAGTCCCTGCAGAGAAGGGAGATGAAATCTAACAGAGGAGTAGGTTTTAAGAGGTGTGATGGGTGTCTGCTGCTTTAGGAAGGATCAGGAAGGGAAGGCCCAGGGGAGGGGATTGCATTTGGCATCTGGGAGGTCACCGTTGAATTCTAGGTTTCTCTGCGTGGGGGCTCTTGCTTTAAATTCATTTGATTGACAGGTATTTCAGGTAGCCGGCACTGTACTTGAGATACAGAATAAAAACACCTACCTGTCTCTATCCCCAGTAAGCACACGATTCAGAAGGGGGGACAGCTTGCAAAATCCTGAGGATGAAACGTTAAGCTGTTGCTTTCAGTTGGGAGTGGGGTGGGGAGGGGAGTGATGGGTGAGGCCTGTTGGGGGCGAACAGGAAGGGGCGTATAAACCTGCCTGGGACAGAAAAGAAGAGGGTCTCACCAAAAAAGGCCCTGGGAGTGCAGAGGCCCCAAGGATGTGGAAGACTTTACCAGGAGGGGTTTCAGCTGGAGGGAGGTATGAAACAGCTCAGAGGCTCCGGGTGGTATCCTGGAGCCGAAAGACCCGGGCCTAGGTGGAAGCGAGGTTAGAGTGGACTGGTCAGAGGTAGCCAGACCATAAAGTGCCTCATGTGCTTTTCCCTGGAGGTTATATTTTATCTTTACAATTAATTTTGCAATTAATTTTAATTAATCTTACAATTAATGTTAAATTAATTTTTAACTTTTATCCAAATAATGCGTACACATAGTTTAAAAAAGACTCAAAGCATAATTCATAATGGAAAATGACAGTGCCTGACCCTGCCTCTCTCCCCTTGCCCTGTAATCTAACGTTAGTCATTTGAGAAAGTCTTTCTTCCAGCCCTTTATCTTCTTAATTATTAGTTTGACTTTACAGCTCCACTTACTGACTTAGCAATTTCACATTTTCTCTTGACTTCCTGTTACAGAAGATGAAGAGTTAGTTCCCATGATACAAACCCTCCCAACACACATACATTTCCCCATCTTCCCGTGGTCTGAATATGGTTATATCACACTGTTCGGTTAAATCTGTTTGCCTACTGCCAATTCCTCCTGGATGTTCCCTTCCCTTGACTTTTCTCCCGGTTGGACCCTCTCTTCTCCAGATTGTACCTCTTCCTCTTTTCGGCCCTTCCCTTTTGGGGGAAGGGTAAAGCACAGGGAAAATTGTTGACATCTTGGATGTGTGGAAATGCCTTTACTCAATCCTTCAACCCGTATATTAGATACTAGTTGAAACTAGTTTCTCCCCAGAATTTGGACACCATTGCTGCTTTGTCTTCTAGCTTCTGGTGCTTGTCAAGAAGTTTGATTCATTCACTTAGAAAGCATATATTGAGCCTCACTCTTTCCCAGGTATGGTTCTAGGTGTTTGAAAATAGCAGCGAACAGAGCTGACAATAACCAGCCTAAGTAAACAAGGGTGATGAGTGCTAAGTAGAAAAAAAGAGTGGGGAGTATGCACGTGAGTTTTGTGCATCTGTGTATGCACAGAGAGTTTTGCCCCTTGTGGTTTGAGACACGGTGGCCAATCTTACTCTTGATTCTTTGTATTTGACTTGTTTTTACTCTCTCACTGAAAGGTTTTAGGATCTTTTTTTTTTTGTCTTTCATGACAGAAAGTATCTATATTGTGTGTGTAGGTCTTTTGTAATAATATTATTATAATTTTTTGTTTTGAGGTACTTGTAGATTCCCTTGCAGTTGTAAGAAATAATACAGAGAGATCCTGTGTATATCCAGTTTCTTCNGATGAATTAATCTCATAGATGTGTATAAGAGACAGTATCTATATTGTGTGTGTAGGTCTTTTGTAATAATATTATTATAATTTTTTGTTTTGAGGTACTTGTAGATTCCCTTGCAGTTGTAAGAAATAATACAGAGAGATCCTGTGTATATCCAGTTTCTTCCAGTGATAACATCTTACATAACTGTATGTACTATACATAACTGTTTGTAGCTGTATGACATAACATATATGGGTTATATAACATAACTATATATATTTACTAGCAAGATATCACAGCCAGGAAATTGGCATTGATAAACATCAACCATATTCAGATTTTACTAGTTGCACTTACTAGAACAACTAAAGTTGCAACTTTAAAGTTGCACAAGTTTACTAGTTGCACTTACTAGTGTGTGCATGTGTGTTCCATGCAGTTTTATCCCTGCAGATTCCTGTGACCACCAACACAGTCAAGATACAAAAGATACACAAAGTCGATACAGAAAGATATAAAAGAGTCAAGATACAAAAGAGTTCCTGGCACTACCCTTTTATTTACAGGCACACCACCTTCTGTTTTCTCCTCTCCCTGACCTTGCAGTCACTAATTTGTTCTCCACCTCTCTAGTTTTGTCAAGGTCTTTTTTCACTCATTCTTGGACTCTCAATAGGCCTTTTGATCTAGAAACACATATTCTTTAGGTCTATAAACATTTTCATCCCTCCCCTCCTTCTCTCCCTCCCTTTCTCCCTTGGTAATAACTTCCTTGCCACTGTCTGCTCTTTCAAAAACTCCTAAGAGTTGGATATTGAGCTTCCAGGATCAATCTTCTAATTCCTACATCTTTTCTAGCCTACTGTCCAAAATTTTTTATATTTTTAATTTCTATGCCCTCCATTTTACATTTTCCTTTTATCACATGCTGTTCTTGTTTCATGAGTACAGTATTTTTTAAATTAGTCAATTTGTTTTTGGCTGTGCTGGGTCTTTGTTGCTGTGTGGGCTCTCCTCTAGTTTTGGCAAGCACAGTCTATGCTCTAGTTGTGGACCTTGGGCTTCTCATGGCAGTGACTTAGCACGGAGTGCTCAGGCTTCCGTACTTGCTCCTGGGCTCTAGAGCACAGGCTCAAAATTTGTGGCATGCAGGCTTGGTTGCTCCACAGCATGTGGGATCTTTCTGGATGAGGGATCAAACCCACGTCCCCTGCATTGGCAGGTGGATTCTTTACCACTGTGCCGCCAGGGAATCCCTGCTGTTGCTGCTAAGTCGCTCAGTCATGTCCGACTCTGTGCAACCCCATAGACGGCAGCTCACCAGGCTCCTCTGTCCATGGGATTCTCCAGGCAAGAACACTGGAGCGGGTTGCCATTCCCTTCTCTAAGAATGCATGCATGCATGCTAAGTCGCTTCAGTCGTGTCCAACTCTGTGATGGACAGCAGCCCACCAGGCTCCTCTGTCCACGGGATTCTCCAGGCAAGAACACTGGAGTGGGTAGCCGTTTCCTTCTCCAGAGAATCCCTGAGTACAGTATTTTTACCTTCTCAAGTCAACAGAATACTGACGATTGCTTATAGAGGTTTTAATCCTCTTTGCTTTGTCCTGGTTTCTTTCCACATACTTTTCCTCCTGCTTATTCTGGTTACTTTTTATCGTGAAGGCTTTCCCAAAATGTAGTGATGATCCTTGGCCAACAGGGATAAAAAGTATAGAAGGAGTTCTCCTTTGGTTTATTTTTATCTGCTTGTCTTTCTTCTGATGCTGTTTGTTCTTCTCATCTTCAGGTTGGGGAGTAGGAGGTGGAGGATGGGAGAGGCGGGAGTGGCTGCTGGAATTCTGGAAGTGGGCGTGGGGAGTGAGGCTGCATGGTCCTACTGTTTGGTATGCAATATTCAGCCATCCTCTTTTCAGCTTCAGCTTCCCTCTGCCCTCAGCAGTGCCTCATAGTCCTGAGTCCCAATTCTCTTACTTATGCTCTCCAGAGATTAAATTGGCCTCTCGTGTGCAGGCTGTGGGAAGATTCTTGGTGGCCACATGGAGTGGTGCTCCTTAAATACAGACTTCCAGCAAATTTCCATTTTCAATCCCATACCTCCCTCCATTTCTGCTGTGTCTTCAACACCTAGGCTTTTGAGGTCCTGCAGTCCAAAGGGCTTATTTCTTATCTGGAATCCCCCCTGGCTTGTTTGGTTTCAACGTCCTTCATTCTTTGGTGACAGTTCTCACTCCCCGTCTGCCCTTGAGTGGGCTCTTGGGAAGGCCTGCAGGCTTAAGTGTCAGTGTGTGTGATGAGCAAGAGATCCGGTGAGGCATTTTGCACAGGAAAGTTAATACCATCTCTCCAGGGTCAGTGTGGGGGTAGAGAGACTGGAAGTGAGTGAATGATAGTCGCTCAGTTGTGTCTGACTCTTTGCAAACCTGTGGACTGTATGTAGCCCTCTAGGCTTCTCTGTCTATGGAGTTCTCCAGCAAGAATACTATAGTGGGTTGCCATTTCCTCCTCTAAAGAGAGACTGGAAAGGACAATGGAAACAGGAGGAGGCAAGTGAAGGGACTTCCCTGGCAGTCCAATGGTTAAGACTCTGCAGTTCATTGCAGGGGGCACAGCTGCAGTCCTTGGTCGAGGAACTAAGAGCCCATATGCCAAATGGCACAACCATAAAAAGGAGCAAGCGTGTTAAAGGTGAGGCAAGGGACGACGGTTGTGGAAATGACCTGCGGCAGAAGGGGAAGGAGGCAGGAAGTATCAGGCAACTAGGATGAAAAAGACCTTAGAAGTAGCAGAGGGGGATGCATCGATGAGGCCCCCCTCAGTTTCTGATCCAGGTGGCAGGTGGCTTTGTGATGGCTTTGCTGAGACAAGGGACAGAGTATGAGCAAGTCTGGGTGAGGATGGGTTCAGCTGGAGGAAGTATGAGAAATCCAAGGGGATTCCAGGTGGAGGGATCCTGCAGGCAGGTAAGATGTAAGAATTTCATGCTGCCTTGTCCTTGCCAGTTACGTCAGCTGAAGCCAGCGGCATGAATCAGATCATCAGCTGGAGGGTAAGGAGGAGGGAAGGGTGGAGAGCTGAAGACCATGCCGAGATGGCGGGGATAATGTCTGTCCCTCAGGAGTCATATAAATAAGGGAGTGGGACCAAGTGGGACCGGCCCAGCCCCATCACTCCAGAGCTGAAGACGGTGGCCATTCAGGCTCTGGTTTTAGCCAGCAGATTCAGAGCCCATGAATTCCTCAAGAGCTGTTTATCTAAGCCCTGCAGCCCCCATCCCTGAGCCCCGGGAGGGGACTTACCCGCTTTTCTGCAACTGTTTAAGGACAGCTGATGGGGCTGCCCCTGGGCTTTTCCATCTCCTGGGGCACAAAGAGAGTTGATGGTGGAGGGTCCCCCTTCACCTCGAGGTCTCACTGAAAATCCAGATCATTCCTGGCTCCCTCCCACAGGCACACGTACAACATCAGCTCTGAGGTCGATCCATGGGAGACGCAGTCCTCATGTTCCTAGATGTCAGAGCTGGTTGCTAGCCTCAGGTCTGACACCTAGACAGGAGTCATTCTGGAGTCCTCTGTCTACATGTACCCTGACAGCCCTGATGGATGTAAAAACGAGCATGTTCACTTTGATCGCTTGCTATGCAGTGCGTGCATTTCACCACGCCCTGGATGTGCTTTCTGTCACTGAATCCATAGGACTTTAGGAGATGGGAACATACTGTGCCCATTTGACAGATGAGAAAACTGGGGCCCAGATAAGTCGAGTGATTTTGCCTGAGGTGGAGTCTGCATACGTCTATGCTGGGCACACTCCCAAGTCAGAATGCTGAATTTATGTTAGATGCTGGCCATGTCCCTGTCCTGGGAGAGCCCACTCCCACACCTGCCACCCCTCAGCCATGGTGAGTGTGTGTGTGTGTGTGTGTGTGTGTGTGAGTGTGAGTGTGTGTGTATCCCCCTCCCTGCTCCTGTGCTCTCCTAGACTGCCCTCCAGAGACCACAGGAATTCTGATGAATTAATCTCATCACTTTATCGAGAAGGCACTTACAGAAATTACAAGGCAAGGCCACCAGCCTGGGTTTGCTGGCAGCCAGCCGCTAGGGCCATAAAACAAATTGAAGAGAACAAAAATAAATAAAATTAGATTTCTCTCTCTCTCACACACACACACACATACACACAGGGTCAAGAACATCTCTAGGTTCTTGTTGTTAATGCTTAGTCTCTTGTCCAGGGAGAACACTGGTACCAAATCAACAGACACTTATTGACCCGGGGCTAGAGTGACAACCCCGAGAAACCCAAGATCTGTCCTTCAAGGGATTGACAGGGCTGGCCGAGGGGCTGAGACCAGTGAATGCAAACACTTAGCTGCCTGGAAGTGACATCTCAAGGGGGCCTGAGTCCCCATGCCGCAGGCCCAGTGAGCCCACAGCCCAGTGGAGCAGAGCAGAACCGGGGCCTCAACCTTCTCACCTATAGGAGAGGAAGATGTTCACCTCTGGAAAGGGAAAGATTCAACATATGAGAAGCAGAACTGCAGCCGCTTCATAACAAACCCTCATCAGTGTCAGATCTCAGTGTACATTGAGTGCCTACTGTGTGCCAGGCATGGGGACTATAGGGAGGAGTGGTCTGGGAGGAGGAGAAGACAGTGGTGATCCGGGTTCTGGACAGGAGCACCTTCCCAAGGGGGTCCTGGAGGTGCAGGTGCGGGCAGGTGAGGCGAGGAGGTG
>SJYV01004582.1:19034-54764 GCA_006410875.1 Neotragus pygmaeus | reverse complement strand
TTTTTTTTTTTTTTCATTTGGTATGTTGTTTTCTTTTCCTCCGCCACGGGCAATGCCGAGGCCTGGGCCAGAGCTGACTCCTCCCTGAGGCTGGAGACCACCAAGGAGGAAAGGCAGCGTCTCCCCACCTGATTACCAGGAGGCAGCATATACATTTCCTAGCCACTTCTCCGACATCCCTCCCGCCCCCTCGGCCTCCACCCACGGCCTGGGCGGGCAGTGTTTAGTGCCGAGGACTCTGGCATACTCAGGCAGGGTATACCTTCCGAGGCTTTCCTCTCCCAGAAAGCAGGCACTTTCTTCCAGAGGCCCTGCCTACTCTGAGGTTCTGCCCCCCAGGAGGCCTCACGCCTTCCGCAGTCCAGACGGCTTTATCCCTCCATCCTTCACCTAGGCCCCCAGGCCAGGGGACTAGCCGCCAGAGCTCATGGATTTTCCTAGCCACCCTGCCCCCTTGGTGCGCTCCCCACCCGCCTTCCACTGCTGCCCCAGGGTCCCCTTCCTCTCCCCCCCGCCCCCAACCCCACTTCGAGTTCTTGCCCGACCTCAGAGCTCACCCCCACTGTGGGTTCCACCAGCCAAGATGTAAGGGCCCACAGGTGGGGACGGTGCTGGCTCAGAGCAGAGCAGGGTCCAAGACACCACGCCCCAGCGCCCCCTCTTCTGCGGGCTTCTCCCACTCCCTGGGGGCAGGTGGGCCTGGGGAACTGAGGGATATGCAGGGACCTGGCCCCTCCGAGGGCACCCTGGGCACTTGATTCTAGGCTGGCAGCTCTAGGAGGACCCGGGTGGGATAGGGAGAGGCCCAGACCAAGCTTTGCTGAGCACAGAAAGGCCCTAAAGCAGAGATGAGCAGGCAAAGGAACTCTGAAGACAGGGGCTCCACAGAGGTCACCAACCTGCCTGATCAGTGGACACCAGGATGCCCCCTCCCTTGCCCTCCAAAGGGCAGGGTGAACCAATGCTGCAGGAGGGTCTGCACCTGCCGTCCTTGGACTGAGGAGGTATAGCATAGCTCCTCTGGTGCACTTAGATGCCAGCTTTCTGGTAGGACACCCCCACCCCCTACCAGTCCATCAGGCTGTTGCGTAAGGTACCAGCCACCCCAGTTTGTCAAGGACCTGTTTTGGCACTGAGAGTCTATTTGCCAGGAAACCCTCCAGTCCTGGCCGAATGGGAACAGTGGGTCACCCATTTCAGTGAGCGGCTATGAAAGTTCATTATAACCCACTCGGATTGGGGGGAGGGCAGCTTGAACACACCCTCTGGAGCTCATTGGGTTGGCTGAGAGCAGTTTAGAGGACCTCCCATGGCTGAAGAAGTTTCAACCATCCATCCAATCAGCTGTCTTCTAAAGCAGGGATCAGAGCAATCCTGCCAGGGACACTTTCCCGGGGAGTACAACACATTCTACCCCTGACCTCTCGTCACTTGAGAGGCAGGCAGTTCCCACCCACCCAGTCCCGGGACCAGGAGGCCAGCCGTCCCCCTCGGCAGCCTCGCAGCCTTCCGAGGGAAGCAGCTACTTCTGGTTCCGCCTCTCCACACCCAGACAGGGCTCCTTCTGAACTTTTTCTGCCAGGCGTGAGAGCTGGCTAAGTCCCATTTGCTGCTCTCAGATACCTTCATGGAGAAAATGTCAGGGGTTCCAAGAGACTTCACAGACCAGCAAAGTATGCCCCCTCCCTTCTTTGTCTGTGGAGTCCTCAAGGCCAGAATCACTTGTCCGGCAACACTGGAGTGATCAGCGTGCCGCTAGCCTCCTGCGCAGTCGGTCTCTGATCTGGGCAGATAGATGCGCAGGTGCCCCTAAGGGACCAGGGGTAAAACCCGGCCTACTTAGCTGCTGGGGGCCATTCATTGACATCTGACCTGGAGAGATGGGGTTCTGCTCTGAGGATGACTCCCTTAGCCTCTCGCTGTGTTGTGTGCTCAAGGAGGCGGGGAGCAGAGGGTCACATCTCATCACCCCCGTCCTGTGTAGAGTCACTGCTCGAGCATGAAGACCTGAGCTGTGAGCCGCTGCAGGGGCTAGTTCACAACTGGTCTTCACTGTCCATCTTTTCTAGCAAAAGCACCTCTGATTAACAGTCAACAAGTGGTTTGTGGGTGGTGGTGGTTGCACATACAGGGCTTTTCCTTGCTGGAGCGCATGCATCTGCCAGTGTGCCAGCGTTAGAGCCCCTATATAGCAGAGGGGGGCATGGTCCTGATGGCTTGGTGCCACTGAGGTGGCTGCTGCTTTTACATTAAAAAACTCTCATGGCAACAGGAAATGTACCAGGAACGGTGAGAAGTCTGTTCAGTGGGGAAGGCCCTGGTGCCTACTAGATGGATCCATTGGCATTCAGAGAAGAAGTTTATAGGCCAACTTCTTAGTTGGGAGCCTAGCCAGCTTTTGGGACCTCCCTGGGAAGTGGAGAGGAGGCTGGGGGGGGGGGTGACTTAGTGGAGGATGTGAAGCGAGGAGAGTTTAGGACACCTTATCCCCCCTAAACAGAACAAAACTGAAGTTTTCCCCCCAAATCCACTGTTCCTGGAAAATCTGTAAAGAGGACATAGCCCTTCTCAGTTGTACTCTCATGATACAGGTCATTGAAATGAACCACGAAATAAAATGGGAAAAAAAAAAAAATCCAACCACGGAGAAGGTGGCATTGGCTGGGTTTTGTTTGGTGCCTGTGTCCCCACACTTGCTCGAGGTTCTAGACTGACTTTGGCACGTGAACCTTGATAAGGGCTCACAGCTTTGCTTCAGAGGAAGCTTCAGTGATGCCCCAGGGCGCAAGTTAAGAACCGAGTAGGAAGACCAGGACAGGATGATGGGGGAGCCAGTGGCCTCAGAGGAGCCGGAGTCTGCACCTGCCCCCTGGGTCAGGAGCCACCTTCCCTCCACTCCCCCCAGCCCCTCGAAGACAGAAGGCGGAGGGCGTTGTGGCGAGGGGACAGAGGCCCGTGCCCACGGAAGAGCACCAAAGAAAAGCACTACGTGCAGATTGTTTTATTTTCTAATAAGGATAATGTGGCTGGAATGGCTTCTTAAGATGTATATATTTTTTAAAGTGATGGCCCCTCATTGCATCACCCCCCTGTACGTACTCCCACCTCTGTATGTGTTCTCCCGAATGCCCTAGGAGTCTTCCCATCCTGGTCCCATGTATCTGGAATCTAATAAATAAGGAACAGCCTATCAAGAGAGTCTCTTAACACATTATCTTGGTTGGCGGGCTGTCCCCTGGACAGCACTGCCCGCAGGTCTCAGGCTGATGCTAGGAGAGCCATCGGGAGAACCAGCTCGGCCTCAGGGTTCTCTGGGGCTTCAAATGGGCAGTAAAATGTGTTCAATGGCAATATTCAGGGATGCAAATTAAGTGGTCTGAAAATCCCATCTACTTCTTTTCAGGCTTTGAAACAATAAGAGTGAGGCCCTTTATTATTTTCCTCAGTGTCAGAAAAATGGAGCATGAGATGTATGTGAACCAGAAACAATCCATTGCCTTAGGACTTTGAGGTGCGTCTGTGTATGTATGCATATGACACAGAGTGCAGAATGCTCTCGTGTGCCAGCGCACACTCTGGTCCTGTGAGAGGCAGAAGGAAGGGCCTGAAAGAAATCAAGAGAACTATATCAGGATGCTTTTTGTTGCGAGTATAAACACCCCATCTTATATGGGCTCACTGGACCCATGGCATTGGCTAGATGTGAAATCTATAAATGGGGTCAGGCATCAGGTAGGATTTGATCCAGAGGTTCACAAAGTCGGTAGAACGCTGGCCCTGGATAGATGTGAAATCTATAAATGGGGGCAGGCATCAGGTAGGGTTTGATCCAGAGGTTCACAAAGTCAGTAGAACGCTGGCTGTATGCCCCTGATTCTCTCAGTTCTGCCCTCTTCTGTCTGTATGCTTGTCTTCACACTAGCCTCTTTAATAGTAACAAGAAGACTGCCAATTTTTTATTTCGCATCATGGGTAGAGAGGAAAAAAAAAAATCTTCCTACAACCATGGAAAATATCTGGGCTTCATTCTGAATCCCAGTAAATTTTGTGCCTGTCCTCACTGTGACCACCTTGGGGTGGGGCCAGTCGCAGACATCAATCTAGCAGCCTCACAAAAAGAGTTGGTTTGAAAGTCTAGGAGGCAGCCAACCAACTATGATACCCACAGAACCCACACACCTAGACAGCTCAGGTCTGATCAACTTTCAGTGAGCAGTCAAGTTCCCTGAAGCTCTTGGAAGAGAAAAGACACATGGCAGTCTTTGAGTCAACGCCTCACAAGTCTTGAGAGCATGAAATGAGTTAAGTATTCGTGGAAGTGAAAGTACCCGATGTGGATTATTTTAGATAAATTCTCAATTCACCTACATCTGGTACATGTATACATGTATGTATACCCACGCCCCTCCCACACACAGCTGGTATTCATGCTACTACCTTAAGAAAAAACAGTTAAACAGTCAGCCATAGCATTACATAATGTAATAAAAATAGAAAATTTTATTGGATCATATTTTAGGATTTTCTGTACTTCAATTTGCCTAGATAATTGTGATCAGACTAATAGCTCATTTTTTCATCCATTTCTTTCTCTCTCTTCATTTGTCCTCCTAAATATCCCCGCTTTGTGTTAGCAAAGGATTTGGAGCATCAAAGGGGAAAAAAAAAAAAAACCACCATAACTGAGGGTCATTCATTCATTCAACAAATATTTACTGAGGGTCTGTCCTGTGCCAGATACTTTTCTGGGCAAAGAAAGTACCTTAGTAAAGAGAAAAGGCACAAGCTCTATCTTCATAGTGCATACAGTCTAGTGAGAGGAAGAGAGAGACAATGAGCACAAAAAAATAACCAGGTTCTAAGTTGGTTAGGATGTGATAAGTTCCATGAGGGGAAAAAGACAGGCTGTGGAGGGGAGGGGTGGATGGAACAAGAAAAGGAAGTGGTGATATCATTTTAAAAGGAGTGGTCAAGGCAGCCTCACTGAGAATGTTTCAATGAAGGGTAAGTTGAAAGGTGAGGTCACGTGGGCATCTGTAGGAAGAGCTCCCCAAGCAGAGGGACCAGCAGGAAAGAAGGCCCTGAGGCAGGAGTATGCTGGTGTGCTCAGTGAACATCGAACGAGTGTGGCGGAAGGAACGGGAGAGGCGTGGAGGAAGGAGCACAAACCACTGGGGGGCTTGGGGCCACGGGAGGTGTGGCTTTCACTTTAAGTGGAAGATTTTGGTTAATGAAGAGCTATGATCTCATCTCAGCGGGACCCTTTGGCTGATGTGTTGATGACAGGTCTGAGAAAGACAAGAATGGAAGCAGGCAGGCCAATTAGGAGACCACAGGTGGGGTGACCACAGCTTAGGCCCGGATAGGGGAAGAGCAGGGGCTAAGAAGTGCTCGGGTCTTGGATCAGTTCTGAAGCCACCAGAATTTGGTGATAATGTTGTATATGGAGTGTGTGGGGGAAAGGGGGGACATGTGATTTCAGAGATTCTAGCCCCAACAATTAGAAATATAACGTTGTCATCCAATAAGGTGAGACTACTCAGAGAAGGCAACTCTAGGGGCTGGCTAGGAGAATTATCTGTGTTACTTTGAGAGGCCATTGAAGATCCAGGAGAGACATCAAGAAGGTGCCAGGTGTGGGGTCGGCTAAATAGGGAAGAAAGAATGAGCTTCCCTAGAGAGCAGATGTTAGCACTGACCATCTTCACCAGCCTGAAACTCCCTTTCATCTAGCCAACAGCCGCCTTCACTCTCTACCTAGCCTCAAAGGCAGTAGAGTAGAATTCATGTTAGAAACACAGATTTGGGGGAGCAGAAGGGACTTAGTAGTTACCATTTTGTATTTCTACTTGACAGTTGTGAGAAATGAGCCTAAATTATAATCTCAACCTTGAATCTCAAAAACTGTGGGGCAATGGACTGCTTGACTTGATTTAGACTAGAAGTTTGCAAATGGGGTCAATTTTGCCCCCAAGGGTATACCTGGCAATATCTGGAGACATCTTTTGTAGCCACATTGGGGGTGCCACTGGTATCTCTGGTGCAAGCCAGGGAAGCTGCTGGATATCACAGGTTGCAACAGTCCAGCCCCACAACAAAGGACAATCTGACCCCAAATGTCAAGAGTCCTGGGGTTGAGAAACCCTGACTTACATATATTCTGGGCATTATCAAGAAAAGAATAACCCTAGGGCTGCAGGGGACAGAATTTGGAGCTGTCAGCTATCATTCCCAAGCTCTTCCTGCCCCAAGATGCCACCTCTCCCTTACCTGGTCTTGCTCTGACCCCGACAGGTCTGTCCGGGGCAAGCATCCCACACTCTATGTGAACCGTTCCTACTGAGACTCAACCTAGAGGTGCGAGGAGAGAGGGCTTCAGTTCTGCAGTCTCTGCAGCCAGGCAATCTGGTTGCCGTTTACATGCAAACATTTTTGGGGGAAGGAAGATAGCACCTGTGGCTTCACGTCTGGAAGCAGTGGCGAGCCTTTGTAGTACAGCACGTGCTCCCTGTCTGAGGATGGAGAACAAGAATGTAGGTGCCTCCACCTCCTCTTCCTCTTGGCCCCACGTGACTCTCCCCATGACTGCCCTTTCATATTTGGTGCTGTTGGTGGACTTTCTCTTATCGTTTCCTTCCCNATATATCTGTTTTGTTGTTGTTAAGCTGTCTAATGGTTTATGATATCTATCTTCCTGGTGAATTATTACTGTTATCTTTTATCATTAAAAATATTCATCTTTGTTTCATTTAAAATACATAAACAAATTAAAAATATTTCATATGGGTCTTTGATTTAGCTTTTATAACTGGACACGGGTGAGTGGCACACCCTTCTCTGCTACATGGGGTGTTGTCATGCAAGGAGATGCTAGAGTGATAGCTCCAGGGGCTGTGGCATGGAAACCTGGGCAAGAAGTTTCATAGTGCACAGAACTTACGGAATTGTTACCTTACAACTGTCTGCACCCCTGCCTTCTTCAGAAAGGTACTGCTTACCCTCAGTGCAAACAGCTTTGGAAAGGAAAGAGCCTTTGCAGGAAACCTCCCTCATCAGGAAGCCCGTCTTCTTGTCACTTTAGCAGAGCTATATTGTAATTAACCTTAAACCAGCAGCCCCGCCCCAGCCATGCTCTACTCCTCCGAGGCCCAAGCACATCTTCCAGACCTTGTGATTATGCCCCACCTTGCCTAACTTGCTGGTTCCTTCTCTAGATCAAAGAAGTAGAAATGAAGAATATGTACTTAACAGATGACCAGATCTCTTCCCTAGCTTCCCCTTCAGTAATATTGCGAACAAATTGAACTAGATGGCATCTAATGAAAAATCACAAGAAGTTGACAGCACGCTTACCAGCATATACACAGTGAAGGTGGTGATGACTGTGACCCCCATCTCAATAATTAACTGAGATGCCTTCTCTTTTTCCTTTTAAGAATGTTCATGGCTGAGCAGAATCTTCAGAAGTGATTTCTGGGGAGTTCTGAGCCCACCATCTCCCCTAGGTTGCTGGCTTTTTGATTAAAANAGAATATTCGATGGTGGGACAGCCATTCTTAATGAAATACTTAAGGTAAAGTAGGAATAAAATCAAACTACTTAAATATAATAGACTGTTACACAGTGTTTTTTTTTTCTTGCTGATTTTTATAATCAGAGAATACTGGAGCCATTCCGTTGAATACCTGTTGTCACAGTTTTTCAACACTGATTTGGAGGTTGCTGTCTAAAGCTATGAGAAGATAATTGTGGCATAAACTGTACAGTTAATAAGGAAAAGACAACCCAATAAAAAAAGACAAAAGATATGAACAGATAATTCACAATGGAGAAAATCCATAAAATGAATCAGAACATACTCACCACACCTGAAGTTGGAGAAATACAGGACTAAAAAATAATTTCCTTGTATCCAAGAGATTGGTTAAAAAAAAAGTCATAGTGCTACCGTGAGGGCGTTCTCAAGTGTTGCTAACTATAGAGTATAAATGAAAAAGCAATCTGACAGTATTAGAATTAACATATTTTAATACATTGGCAATCCAACTTTGGGGAAGAAAATTATATAAACCATTCTCTTAGGGATAAAAATATGATTAAATTTAAGAATTTCCTGTTAGAAATAAAGGAGTTCTTAGCTTAATTTTAAAGCTAAAGACTCAAATATATTTTGCTTTGACTGAATTTAAGTATTTTTAAAAGTTATCTTTCAGTCTTAATGTGTCTTTATGTTTCAGGCATTTCTCTTATATATACTGTATAGCTAAATTTTTTCAATCCAATGTAATAAGCTCTGTAGTCTACTTTATGTACACTTATTTCTGATTTATTTTCACTGTCATTGCAGTCCTGTTGTATTTATTTTCCAAATTTTAAAAAAATGGTATTTTCCAGCTTATTCTGTGTTTTCTACTTGTTTGCTTTTCTTTTCCTTTATTCCCTTCTTTCAGGTTGAATTTCCTTTTCATATGCATATTATCTCTTTAGTATTTTAATTTTCCTCCATCTTTAATTTCCATTATAAAATTATCTATAGCATCTTATTACTCTTGTGTTCCTTCTAATTTGTTCATGTCTGAAATTTTTTTTTTAAGTTTCTTATTTCCTGAGCTCTGCCAGCTATATTTTCATACCTTATTATCTTATTTTCCTAGTTCATTGGTAAATGTTCCCATTTCTCAGTTTTTCAAAATACAATTTTGTCATTTTTTTGCCTTCACAGTTTCTTTCAGCTCATTTTATAATACATTCTGTTTTAATCTGTTTATGGGCTTATCTATCTGGCATGCTTTTGTTATCTAACAGAACATTTGGTCAACTGCACACTTTGCCTGTTTCTCCTCAGTAATTATTCCAGTAAATGGCATCTGCATCACTAGTTTTTCATTTTAAAATCCTGGCACTCATTCTTAACACCTTATTTTACCCTTAATGTAATCACCAATTAATCCTGCTAACTCTACCTCTAAACTGCATTCAACATGCTTTTAATTCCCAATTCCACTGTCAGCTCCCTAATTGAAGTCACCAGCATCACTCATCTTTACTATGACGATAGCTTCCTTCACGTCTTCAAACATCTACTCTTGCCTCCTATATCAGCCAGGGGTTTTAGTTACAAACTAAAACACAATCTAACCTAAGGAGAAAGTATTTATTAGAGGATATTAGCTCAGACCCTCTAGGAGGGACAGAGATTCAGGCTCTGCAGCTAGGAACAACGGCTGGTATCACAATGCATGAGCTGTCCCAGAAGAGACCCTGCCACCCATGCTCGGCACAGACCCCACACCCACCCTGATGAAGCTCGGGGACTAGGTTCTGGGAACCCTGACACTACTTGCTCTAAAATTTACCCACTGACCTTGCTCCCTCACAAATTTCTCCAATTACCTCAGCAATACCATTTTACATTTGACTTAAAACAAGATCCAAAATGAGATCTACATAATGCTCTAGAGCCAGCGTGCCAGAACTATCGAAGCCTGTGCTCCACAAGAGAAACCAGTGAGAAGACGGCACCACAATGAAGGGTAACTCCTGTTCACAACTAGTGAAAGCCTGGTCACAGCAGTGAACACCAAGTGCAGCCTAAATAATTTTTAAAACCCACAGTGAAATATATCACCTTTTCCTGTTAAAAATGGCTATCATCAAAAAGATAAAAACCTGTAAGTATAAAGAAAGGGAACATTCATGTACTGCTGATGGGAATGTAAATTGGTACAGCCACTGCAAGAGTGTGGAGATTCCTTAAAAAATTAAGAATAGAAGTACCATGTGATCCAACAATTCCACCAGGTATATATCCAAAGGTGAAGGCAGAATATCAGCAGATGTGCCTTCTCATGTTACCACAGCATTATTTACAACAGCAATGAGATGACAGACAACTTAGATGTCCGTCAGCAGACTGAATAAGGAACCAGTGAGCGACTCTTTGTGATCCCATGTACTGTAGCCTACCAGGCTCATCCATTCATGGGATTTTCCAGACAGAGTACTGGAGTGGGTTGCCATTTCCTTCTCCAGGGGATCTTCCCGATGCAGGGATTGAACCCAGGTCTCCCACATTGCAGGCAGATGCCTTACCGACTGAGCCACCAAGTAGGTTTTCAGTTAAGTGTGTGTGTGTGTGAATATTATTCAGCCATAAGAAAGAGATTCTACCATGTGTGACAACATGGATGGACCCTGAGGGCATTATGCTAAGTGAATAACCATAGGGAGGGACACTGTAAGACACCACTTGAAATCTAAAAGAGCCAAACTATTAGAGACAGAGTGGAATGAGAATTGCCAGGGGCGAGGGAGTGAAGGGAATGGGGAGATGTTGGTCTTAAGAGTACAACTTCCTGGTGATTATAGTTAGTAACACTGTGAAAGTGAAAGTGAGGTCGTGTCCGACTCTTGGCGACCCCGTGGGCTGTAGCTCACCAGGCTCCTCTGTCCATGGGATTCTCCAGGCAAGAATACTGGAGTGAGTTGCCATTTCCTTCTCCAGGGGATCTTCCTGACCCAGGGATTGAACCCAGGTCTCCCGCAATGCAGGCAGACGCTTTAATCTCTGAGCCACCAGGGAAGCCTGTATACTTAAAAGTTGCTAAGAGTTGATTTTGATGTTCTCACCATAAAAAAAGAAACTATATGATATGATGGAGGTGATAGCTAATGCTATTGTAATCATTTTGCATTATTTAAGGATCAAATCAACATGTACACCTTAAACTTATACAATGTTATATGTCCATTATATCTCAATAAAGCCAGAAAAAACAAAAGACACAGGAAAAAGATAACCCTCTACATACCAAGATGGCTTCCTAGGTAGCTCAGTGGTAAAGAATCCACTTGCCAATGCAGGAGACACAGGACACGTGGTTTCGATCCCTCAGTCAGGAAGATCCCCCTGGAGGAGGAAATGGCAACCCACTCCAGTATTCTTGCCTGGGAAATTCCACGGACAGAGGAGCCTGGCAAGCTACATCAATGGGGGTCACAAAGAGTCAGACATGACAAGAGTATGCACGCACTACATACCAAGGAAGAAGCCTCAGAAGAAACCAACCCTGCTAGCACTTTGATCTTAGACTTCTAGACCAGAACTGTGAGAAATAAATGTGTTATTCAAGCCACCTCACCACCGCCACCAAAGAAAGGACAGCAAACAATATAAAGTGCAGATTATAATGTTTACTCTCGGTTTTGAAAACTTTTATAACAGTAGGAAACATTTGGAAAAGTATTTAGAAACATTTTTGCATTTTGGGGTTATACAGATCATCCATATATATAGATCTGTACTAGTCCCTTTTAGCAGCATTCAAATTCATGTGAGGTAGTAATGTGTACATAGTGTAATTTAGCCAACTTCTAGTAAACTCAGTAAACTGTTAGTTAAAGGCATTTTACCTCAGATATTCATTAGCTAACTATACTGGGGCTACCATGGCCTATCCAAATTTTAAATTCTGTGGTCTGAGTAGCTATGCAGGCAAGATTGAAAACTGTTGGGTCTTCCCTGCCACTACTGAGATGAGAAAAAGTAAATAATAGTTTTTCTCTAGAATTTAAGGGAGTTGGAAAATGCCAATAATTTTAACATTTTGGTGTTCAGTATATGTATATAATAACACATTATCTGGCTTATGTTTCTAAAGTTGAATTACTTATTAGGCCTTGAAAGAAAAAAGTAGTTATCCCTACTATAGGTAATGAAATCCATTTTGATCTATCGATGATCTTTATTGCTCAAATATGAGCATTCATACACATGCATTAACTTAAGGGTTACTTAGTAAGAACGAAAACTAAAAAAAGATACAAAGTATAGTATTAAAAATCATGATTTATAGAAGCTAAGGCAGGATGACAGGCATGATAAGTGGAAAATTTAAGTCATGATTTTATTTTATAAGGAAAACTTGATAACAGAAAATGTATTTTTTAGTAAATAAAAAGGAGCTACCTTTCAATAAAAATCCCTCTATTTAGGTAAATAATTTCTGTGATTTCATTCTATCACAGGTAATTCATACAGAACTCTCCTTATGATTTCACTGCATAGATCTCATTAATGACACTTCTGCAGTTTNAAAATGTGAAACACACAAAACAAGACCAAAGGTTCCTGAAACAAAAGAAACCCAACACTTCCCATCACTCTCAGAATACCTAACTACCTAACAAGGTTTCATATCTTTCCAACTTGATCTCCCCTCATTTGCCATTTCTCTCATTCTGCTCTAGCCAAAAAGATGTGTATAAGAGACAGCATTTATAGAGCACTGTCTATTCATTCATGACTTCATGCCATCCCCCAAAAAAGGTCTTACGGAAACTTTTTTTTTTTTGAGATAAGGAAAAACTATAATCCAGAATTTTCATATCACCTTGCTAGTCACAATTACACATAGAATTCCCTATTTTATTCAATATACATTCTTGTTTTGCAACATCAATGATTACCTACAACCTGACTTTAGGAAACTGACTCATAGCAGTCGTCAAGAAGAGTCTTAAAAAAGAGAAAGTTTCACACAAGTACTTTCCACACAGTCTTAGCTAGGTTACTCTTGAATCCTTCCATGCCTTACAGAAAAAGCAATGAGTCTTCTGTAAACCACACCCAGGAGTGTGATGGTAAGCACCACCATCCCACACACTAGGCTGAAAGCCCACCGTGGACCCCAGGCAGTGTACACTTGGCTGATGAACACAGGTCCAAGAATCCGTGCTGCACTTCCAGATGCTGTTAGCCAGCCCATGTACACACCCTGTGGAGGGAGAAGCACACGCATACTCAGGTGTAGTCATTTTCTCTATCTGTTGTTTTTAAATTAAATACAAAGTGCTTCTCTATAAATACCACAAATAATGAATGATAAATTTATTTGATATACTATTTAGGAAAAATAAAAGTAGTATAAAAGAACAAACACTGTCTACTGAAATGATTTATAAACTTACCTTTTAAGGCTAACATTTGTTTTGTACTTGCTATTTTCCAGACACTACATTAGGTGCTTTACATGTATTATTTCCTATGTTCACAAATTTCTATGATTGGTATTATCCCAAATTAGCAAACAAGGAAGCTAAAGCTCAGAAAATTCAAGTAACTTATCCAAGAGATTTGAAGCCCTATTTGGCTGACTCCACTGTATTAATTCCATCACCACAATGTCACTTTTCCAACTACAATGTCCAAAATGCAGCATTACTTTTAATATCCCCCCAATTGTAAATAACATGTCAAATGTGGATTGAGTAAATAATTTATGGCACATTTAATAAATGGAATGCTGTGCAGTTGCTTAAAAGAATAAGGCGACCCATATACAGAGTAAGATCTTATAATGAGATTAACATCTATTCACATTGACATAGAAAGTCATGGTATATGAAAGGGAAAAAAATCCAAAANATTTATGGCACATTTAATAAATGGAATGCTGTGCAGTTGCTTAAAAGAATAAGGCGACCCATATACAGAGTAAGATCTTATAATGAGATTAACATCTATTCACATTGACATAGAAAGTCATGGTATATGAAAGGGAAAAAAATCCAAAATGTAGAAAAAAGTCTACATACTTGAGATATAATTCATATTTTTTAAAAGGCATGAGGGTGGATATATTTGAAAAGGCGTAACAAAAGTCATGAAGGGTACAAATGAAGTGCATTATGAAGTGGTTAACTACAGTATGATAGGCTAAGGATATCCTTCCTTTTCTGCTATATACATTTCAAATTATTTGACTTTTCTTACAACTATCATGTACTGTTTTTGTAACTAATATGCATTTATTCCTGATTTTGAAAATGTGAAAATATAACTTTATAGATTAAAAAATCCAGAAATTACTAAAATGTTTATTATTATAGTTTAAAAACAGTGATAATGAACTTTTTTTTAATCTTTGCTTTATTTAAAGAAAAATACTAATTTCTACCTTGAAAATGTAAAGCCATCCATTTAATTTTCATAAAAAGGAAGATACTGTTTTTCATTTTGTTGCTATTTAAATAACTGCTTCCCAGGTGGTGCTTGTGGTAAAAAACCTGCCTGCCAATGCAGGAGACATAAGAGATGTAGGTTTAGTCCCTGGACCAGAAAGATCCCCTGCAGGAGGACTTGGCAACCCACTCCAGTATTCTTGCCTGGAGAATCCTATGGACAGAGGAGACTGATAGGCTACAGTTTACACAATCGCAGTCGGACATGACTGAAGCGACTAGAGCATGCCTGCACTAAAAAGGAAAGTCAGAAATAAAATTTTAACATATAAAATTAAATGTTATGGGAGAATATTTACAGCATAATTTAAAAAAACAGAGTACAAAATAGTATCAAAAATATAGTCCTATTTTTGTGTTAGGCCCACACACCCATGCACAAACACATGAATAAAGACTCTAAGTGGAATTATATCCACCAAACTGTAGTACTTGTCTCTTTGATACTTTTCTCCAGTTTGCTTCTTTTTCTAAGTTTTAAATAATGAATATGGAAATTCTTATAAGAACAAGTTTAAAATAATAAAATTGCTGCATACTTTTCAGACTCCTGTGTTTTCATCTCTTAATAACTGTCCCTAGGACCACATGAAATTAAGTCTAGATCCAAATTTGGCTAACAATTTTGGTTGGCTAACTGAGGCCTAGTTTAACAATGAGTTTCTGAAAAGTATGCTTCAGATAATTTTTTCTATGAAAATAACTTAGAGCTCATAATCTGAGTTCAACTTAAAGTACTTTCTGTTAAATTTCAGCTTACAATCTTGTAAGTACTTTATGAAAGCGGTGGGGTTTTAAATTTAAAATGCTGAGTATGATAAAAATCCCCTAAATCAGCTTGTGTAAAAACGGAGAATGGTTGGAAAAAAAAAAAAAAGTGAGTTCTTGCAAGTATTCATACACCTCACACAACTGCCACGTCAAAATGACGGACTCACCTGCGGGTTTGGCCCCAGGATTTTTGAATATAACGTATAGGACATAACATTGCAGGATGGATAGCCTATTCCAATTAGCACAGCTGACATGACAAACTGGGCCAGATGGATCATGGGGGTATACAGGCACCATGCTTGTTCAACTGGGCAACCAGTTGGTTCTTCACTGTGATCTTCTCTCGGAGACTTCCAAAGAGTAATAATTATTTCTCCAAATGTGGTATTAGGGATTGAGTTATTATGTAAATCTATGAAAACAAAATTAGTATAGTGTATTACTTGTTAATTTTAGATGAATAACAGGGGCTAACATTATAGAATTATGAATGGCTATACCTTCCCACTGTATTTTGGGAAACTGATTTCCCCAAGGTAACAAGACAAAGAAGCCAACCCATACAATGATGAGTCCTCCCAGTAGAAGAGCACGCTCACCAATCCTGTTAAAGAACAGAAACTCTAATTTAAAAATGAAACAGTGTATTATAACATATAGTTCCATTACCTTTACAATTTTTACAACTATAAACAAATAATATCTTGATACTTAAAGTGATATATTAATTAAAACAAATACAAACTATAATTTCCCACTAAGAGGACCTAGGATTCCTCTGAAAACTGGCTGATTTCAAGTCTGGGACAAGAAGTATAAAGATGAGCCTTGACATCTTACCATACCAGAAAGAACAGAAATTATCAGTGACTACTGGTCATAAAAGAATTCCCTGGCTGTCCAGTGGTTAGAGTTCTGCCTTTCTACCGCAGGGGCACAGGTTTGAACCCTGGCTAGGGAACTAAGATCCCACATGCTGTGCAGTGCAGCCAAAAATAAGGGCTCAGAGTCAATTTGAGGAAGCTGGCCAAAAACATGACCTGAATACCAAAGAGAATAGTAGTGACAATGACTTGAAACACATAAAAATGTTATAATCTATAAATACATACTATATTAAAATAGAATATTCTTGGTAACTTAGAGGATGTTATGAAATCCACTAGTTATTTTAAAAATCAGTTAATAAAAGCAAAGAATCTGTCTCTCCTCTGAAAGCTATACAAAGAGACTTAAGAAACATAAGGGCCTGAGTCAAGTGAGTAAGCTATAAAATAATATAAGACAAAACAAATTTTTTTTAAAAATTAAGATAGTGGAGAAAATCTGAATACACACTGGATATTTGATGATATTTAGAAATCACTGTTAATTTTTTTAGCTGTGATAATGTTGTCATCTTCAACTTTTAGAGATACATACTGAAATATTTATGGAAGACATGAAATGATGTCTAACATCAGCTTCAAAATAATCTAGGTGTAGAGGACAGGGAATGGTATAGATGAATCAAGATTATCCAAGGTTATAACTGTTGAAGCTGGATAATAGATGTTAGACATTCAGGACATGATTCTCTCTACACCTTTGCTTATGTTAGAAATTTTCCATAATAAAATGTGAAACACACAAAACAAGACCAAAGGTTCCTGAAACAAAAGAAACCCAACACTTCCCATCACTCTCAGAATACCTAACTACCTAACAAGGTTTCATATCTTTCCAACTTGATCTCCCCTCATTTGCCATTTCTCTCATTCTGCTCTAGCCAAAATGGCCTTCCTGCTTGTTCCTTAATCATATGAAGGTCAGTCTTCTGAGGCAAGAGTTCCAGGCCCCTGAAATGGCTATTCTCTGATTTCACTGAAGTCTCAACCCAGATGTAACTTCAAACTGAGCTGCTTTCCTTGGGAAGCCAATCAAAACACTACCCATGCCACTTTTCATTCTCTTCCTGTGCTCTATTCTTTACACTACTTATTACGACCTGATTTCATACTTGTGTTTACTGGCTTTCCACAGAATACAAGCTCTTGAAAGGTATGAAATTGGATAACCTGTAAGAATATCAGCAGGACACTCTATCTTTGTAGCAAGATGGAATACACTACTATTATTTAACTGAATATGAATTGATGTCTATGTCTGTATCTGTGTATTGGCCTCTTTCAGTTCAGCTCAGTTTAGTCACTCAGTCGTGTCCAACTCTTTGCAAACCCATGGACTGCAGCAAGCCAGGCCTCCCTGTCCATCACCAACTTCCGGAGTTTACTGAGACTTATGTGCACTGAGTCAGTGATGCCATCCAACCATCTCATCCTCTGTCGTCCCCTTCTTCTCCTGCCCTCAGTCTTTCCCAGCATCAGAGTCCTTTCAAATGAGTCAGCTCTTCACATTAGGTGGCCAAAGTATTGGAGTTTCAGCTTCAACATCAGTCCTTCCAATGAACACCCAGGACTGATCTCCTCTAGGATGGACTGGTGGGATCTCCTTGCAGTCCCTCTCAAGAGTCTTTTCCAACACCACAGTTCAAAAGCATCAATTCTTTGGCTCTCAGTTTTCTTTATAGGCCAACTCTCACATCCACATGATTACTGGAAAAACCATAGCCTTGACTAGACGGACCTTTGTTGGCAAAGTAGTATCTCTGCTTTTTAATATGCTGTCATAATTTTTCTTCCAAGGAAGTAAGCATCTTTTAATTTCATGGCTGCAGCCACCATTCTGTCTATCAGATCTAGTCCCTTAAATCTACTTCTCACTTCCACTGTATAATTTGGCCTCTTTCTTGGCTCTATAAAGACAAGAATCTTCGTAGTATTCCCCATAGCATCCAACCCTATGCACTGACTCAGTATTTGTCAAATGATCTTAGAACTGTATTAAAGTTATATTGTTAAAGTATTCAGGAATAATTAAATTGTTAAAACTGAATTCATCAACTAACATACCACCACAGATGATATGAATGAACTAAATTTTATACAAGAATTTCCTTATAGTTTACTTTTGCAAAATGCTTCTTTAAAAAAGTGTTCTATGATCCATAGAGAACAGACTTATGGACAGAGTGGGACAGTGAACTGAGAGAGTGGCAGGGAACCATATACATTACTATATGTAAAACAGATAGCTAATGGGAAGTTGCTCTATAACACAGGGAGCTCAACCTGGTGCTCTGTGACAACCTAGAGGGGTGGGATGGGGTGGGAGTCGGGAGGGAGGTTCATGAGTGAGGAAACATATGTAAACCTGTGCCTATTTCCTGTTGATATACAGCAGAAACCAACACAACATTGTAATGCAATTATCCTTCAATTAAAAATAAATTTTAAAAATAAACTAAAAAAGTGTTCTATGATCAAAGTTGCAATTAACTTTGAGAAATGCTACATTCTCTATTTGCCATGATGATACAGTATATATACTGAAGATTTAGAAGTTTTAGAGTAAAGGAGTTTGATTATTTTAAACAGAATTTTCCAGACTTAACCATTAATCTTTCTTGTTGTATAACACATATTNCGCACGACGGAGCTTACCGTACCCCGTAAAGATGCTAACGGGTTACACGTTCGTGGGACCACAGCTACATCCCAGACAGTTACACACGTTGCGCTGATGGGCATTTGACGTGACTGCTGCTGCTTTCATGTGTGGGTGACGAAAGCTCAGAAAGCTTCATCAGCTCGCATAAGGTCACAGAGCGCAGAGTGGAGTCCAAGTCTGTATTGAATTAACGCCTTCTCTGGTGGCTCAGCTGGTAAAGAATCTACCTGCAATGCGGGAGACCTGGGTTCAATCCCTGGGTTGGGAAGATGCCCTGAAGAAGGGAAAGGCTACCCACTCCAGTATTCTGGCCTGGAGAATTCCATGGACTGTGTAGTCCACGGGGTCGCAAGGAGTCAGACACGACTGAGTGACTTTCACTTTTCACTGTATAGAGTTCAATTAAAATCTCTCCTCTTAACCACCACGCCGTATTTCAGACTAATTATTTAAGGGTCAGATTTATAGCAGGCACTCAGTGAGTGTCCTTTTCCCGATCTCTCCCACATCAGGGAGCCACAAGACCTCATAGAAGCCACATGAACCACAGATGTCTGCTCCCTCCCCTGCCAGGGCCAGCTTGCTGCCCATCCAGGTCAGCTCACTAATATTCAGTATTTCCAGCTGAACAGGGAGGCTTCCTCTGTGTCATGCAGCCCTCGTGTACGATCGCAGTGGGGCCTCTGGGGGCCTCGCTTTGCCAGTTAAGTAACTTTGCCCAAAATCACGCCCCTTGTAGGTCATGGAGCTGGGGTGATGCTGCTGGCTTTCAGACCACATTGTGTGTGTGCGAACGTGTGTTAGTCGCTCAGTTGTGTCCGACTCATTTTGACCCCAGGGACTGTAGCCCACCAGACTCCTCTTTCCATGGAATTCTCCAGGCAAGAATACTGAGTGGGTAGCCATTCCATTTCCCAGGGGATCTTTCTGACCCAGGGATCAAACCCAGGTCTTCTGCTTTGCAGGCAGATTCTCTACCATCTGAGCCACCAGGGAAGCCAGACTACTAGGGACAAAATTCCNTACTGAGTGGGTAGCCATTCCCTTTCCCAGGGGATCTTTCTGACCCAGGGATCAAACCCAGGTCTTCTGCTTTGCAGGCAGATTCTCTACCATCTGAGCCACCAGGGAAGCCAGACTACTAGGGACAAAATTCCAGGAATTTCATACCTTGTTCTTGGCATGAAAATTTGGCTTTGAAAAATTTCAGCCTAGCCTCATGGGCTGATATTGGAGGGATATTCCTATCATCATCCTAAAGGTCCCTAGATGGAAGGGGTAGACTCATTTATCAGAGGAAAAGCCTTGGTTATATGCTATTAGAGGTCACAGCTTAGACAGAAGGGATCTTATGTCCCCAAATAAAACACAGAGGGTCTGAGGGTACCCTGGGAGGTGGAGGTGGACAGGGATGCAGGGGGCAGGTATTTTGTGTCCCTCGAATCATGCCTGGTGTGTGGTTGGTCCTGGTCATAGGTCTCCTGCAGCGTGGACACGGGGAGGGGCTGCCAGTGTCTTGCACGGAGGAGGGGGTGGGTGGTCCCTGCCTGGCCCTTCACCCTCTGTCCTTTGCATCCTATGACACAAGAAATCCCCTGCTCCACACGAGGGTCACTACCAGGAGGGTGGGGTTGGGAGGGGAGTAAACAGGAGACCAGTAGAGGAAAGGGACCTGGGACAGATGTGAAAAGTAAGTACTGTGCCCCCCCACCACCAAAAAAAAGAATTTGACTCAGAGGAAATGTTCCTGGAAGGAGACAAAGCTCCCCCAGCTTCCTCTGGAAATTGCTTTGTTTAAAATGCAAAGTGCAGATGTGTTTAGATGACATCTCAACATCCATCACCCGATGCAAATACCGACCCTGGGGAAGAGGGGCCCCTGTAAGTCACTCAGATCCCCTCATCGAGTGCGCGGTGACGGCAGGCCGGGNAGCTCCCCCAGCTTCCTCTGGAAATTGCTTTGTTTAAAATGCAAAGTGCAGATGTGTTTAGATGACATCTCAACATCCATCACCCGATGCAAATACCGACCCTGGGGAAGAGGGGCCCCTGTAAGTCACTCAGATCCCCTCATCGAGTGCGCGGTGACGGCAGGCAGGCCGGGGGGCAGCACAGGGGTGGGTGCTGGCTCGCCGGCCCGGGAGAAGGTCTCCATCAGGAGCACCAGGGGAGGGAGCCCAGCCCTGGTGCGGGAGGGGTGGGTGAGTGGGTCCACGTCTGTGCCCAGCGGTAGGGATGACCTAAGGCAGCGCATGCGTGCAAGCACACACACACAGACACACACAGACACATACACACACCCTCGCCCAGGGTAGCTGCTCTTGGATGGGGTTACAGGGTGTGGGATGCTGCTGCAGGCAATTGAAGGACGAGCTCTAAACAAGGAGCTGCCAGGCTCAGGGACAGGGGATTAAATCCTTCTCAGGGAGCAGAGGATGCCCCAGGCCTGGTCACTCTGTCCCAGGAAAACTGGGGAAACTGAATGGCCGATTGGAGGTGGGGTGGGGCTCTTCATCCCAAGCCCACCATCTGTCACCTCAGCCAGTGGTCTTCTGGGTGGTGCTCCAGACTCGGCTTGTATATCTTCAAGGACAAAAACTTATCGTCCTGGTAGGATTATCAGAAAAAATCCAAGATGCTCAGTTAAATTTGAACTTCAGACAAATAAGGAATAATTTCTAGCATGGCATGCATGCATGCCAGGTTGTGTCTGACTCATTGTTGACCCTATGGATTGTAGCCCGCCAGGCTCCTCTATCCATAAAATTTCCATGGGCTGCAAACACTGAAATACAGAATGACTTCTGTAATACTGCCCTTGATAAAATGCACCTATCGTGACATGCTTTATATATATCGTTAAAGTGAGGTGAGTTGCCATTTCCTCCTCCAGGAGATCTTCCCGACCCAGGGACTGAACCCACATCTCCTACCTCTCCTGCATTGGCAGGCTGATTCTGTTCCATTAAGCCACCTGGGGAGACATAGCATGTCCCAAATACTGCATGAGACTTTTGTTGTTTATCTGAAATGCAAATTTAACTGGGTCCTGTATTTTCATTTGTTAAATCTGGCAACCCCTACACCTTAGACAATCCATGCCATGTCTGCACACATCTAATCACAAAGTTATAGGTTGAACGCAGCTCTGCCTTCATTTTCATTTCAGCCTCATCCTGGTTCTGCCTTCTGGACCATTTGCAACAACTTTGGTTCCTTCCCTTGATCTTTCACAGATTCCCCCTACTTCCCACCACTGATACATGTCCTGCATACCCAATCCCATCTCAGCTTCTGCCTGTGGTCCTCAACCTTGGGGAAAACCACCCCAGCTTGCTGTTAGCTCTACTCCAAACACACATTCATTTCTCTACTCAACAATTCTTTGTTGAGTTCCTGCTGTGTTTGATGCATGGGCAGACATTAAGGGTCCAGTAGTAAACAAGATAAGCATGGTCTCTGCTTCACTGGTGCTTTCACACTACTTGGGTTAGACAGATTTTCTAAAAAAGAAGCAGCAGCAGTTAATAAAGTAACTATAAGTGTGAGGGATAGAAAAGAATAAAGGAGCTGAGATGGAGAGTTATGGGATGGGGAGGTAAGTTACTTCAGGTGGGAATACTGGGGAGAGTCACTCTGAAGAGATGATATTTAAGCCAGGCTCTGAAAGATGAGAAAACATTAACTGCACAGAGTGAGGGGCAGTGTGTTCTAAACGGTAAAAACAGCATGTGGAAGGCCCAGGGGTGAGACTGCATCTTAGCATGGGCTTAATGTTAGACAACTCTGTCATTGATCAGAATTTTTATTTTACGTTTTAGTTTATATTTTTTTTTCCTCATTAGATATTCCAATTTCCAGTATTATTAAGGCCAGCCCCAAGTCAGTTTCATCCTTCGGTGACCTCAGCTCCTGATTCGCTAAGAAGATGGAGTCAATTCAGCTTCCTTTTATCACCAAGATTCTCTTCGTGGTCACACACCAGTTTCTTCCTTTTCTTCGTTCTTGAGGGATTCTCTGATAGCTTAGGTGGTAAAAGATCTGCCTGTGAGGCAGGAGACCCCGGTTCCATTCCTGGGCGGGGAACATCCCCTAGAGAAAGGATAGGCTACCCACTCCAGTATTCTTGGGCTTCCCTGGTGGCTCAGCTGGTAAAGAATCTGCCTGCAATGAGGGAGACCGGGATTCGATCCCTGGGTTGGGAAGATCCCCTGGAGAAGGGAAAGGCTATCCACTCCAGGATTCTGGCCTGGAGAATTCCTTGAACTGTATAGTCCATAGGATTGCAAAGAGTCGGATACAACTGAGCAACTTTCACTTTTGTTCCTGAAATAAGATGAGTTCTGACTTCCCTCCACAGTCAGCCCTGCCCCAGCCCCTTTGGGACTTTTGCTTCATCAGTTATTTCCTCTCTCTTGTACCTTCAACCTTGCCCATTCCACTGGCTCCTCCTCTTACACCTTCAAATTAGCTCAAATTTGATAGCTCCACTTCCAGCTGCCATTTTCATTTCTTTGTGTTCTCAGCCATTTTGTTCTGAAGATATTGACATCTTCGTCTCCTTCTCCTTCCCCTCTTCCCCCATGCCTTCTGTCTTCCACCATCTCCCACCCAACAGCCTCTGCTCCCTGAAAGGCTGTCAGTGCTGCCTCTTCCAAACTTTCCAAACGTGTGGCCCTTCTGCCTCCCTCTGCACAGGCCTGCGTTCTGTTGCCCGGTACTTCCTAGCTATTTCCTGGTCTGAATGCAAGGTCCTTTGAAGTCAGGGACTTGTCTTACTTATGTTTTACCACCCAAAGCCCCAAGCACATTACTTTCCCCACAGGAATTGCTGAGGACATATTTATGAGCTGAATTCAATTGGGGTGTCTCCTGGAGTGCTCCTGGGAGCCAGTGTGGGAGAATTTCCTCTGGGGTAAATGCAAGAGGGCTCCCCTCAGGGGCAGAATGAGGAGGTTGGGTTGGAGATGGGGATGGGGAGAGCGAGGGAAGGGGGAACAGGCAGAGGGTGCCAACTTTTACAAGAGGATGATAAATGATAACAGCGCTGGGAACAAAACCAAACATCTTTCATGCTGTCAGAGCAATGAAGCCAGCACACTCCGAGACGCAGACACCAGGCAGTGCCTTGCGTTCAGAAGAGGCGCAGGCTCTCAGTCCCCTTCTGCTCAGAGTCTAGAGCCCAATTCATCTTCCTTGGAGTGTCTTCTGAAACTAGGGGGAGATGGGTACCCTGGGGTTGCTGAGAGGCAGGGAAGTCAACCCGAGCCAGCTGTCCTTCTCAATGTCCCCTTCCTGGGCAGTAGTGGTCTCGTGTGACCCTACTGCTCCCTTCCATACCTGGATGGTGCTAGTTAGTGGTAAGGCACTCACATGCCGATGCAGGAGACATAAGAGACTCGGGTTTGATCCCTGGGTCAGGAAGATCCCCTGGAGGAGGGCAACCCACTCCAGTATCCTTGCCTGGAGAATCCCATGGACAGAGGAGTCTGATGGTCTATAGTCCATGGGGTCATAAAGAGCCGGATGCGATTGGAGGAACTACAAACACACACACACACACACACACACACNGAGCTTGAACTGCCTACTGACATGAGTTTGAAGCATACAGGACCTGGTAGCACATTCTTTCAAGGAACCCAGCCTTGTGAAAAAGCGTCCTTTTTTGTTTTTCTTAGGCAGTTTTCTTTTGAGTTGAAATTAAAATAAACAAGAAGGGATTGTTTTTACCCTCCAACTAAGTAAAGACAAGGGAAAGATTTCATACGTGGGAGCCTTCTGTCAACCTTGCCCTGCAGGCCTTGCAAGGCCCCTGCACACAGCTGCCCCCGTGCCCTACTCCCTCCCCTTGCCGTCCTCTGCAGTCAGGACCCCAGAGAATTACATGAGTCCCTTTGAAGGGCTGCTCATCCACACACCTATGACCTCCTTACTTTGTCAGCTTGTTCTTGAATGCAACAGGGGAATTTCAAGAAGGAAAAACACCACAGCACCCTTTTATTTTGATGTTGTATCAGCCTAAGATAAGATCTGCCAGTTCCCTGCGTAAAATAGATCTCAGCATGTCACGAATTGAGGTTGGCCAGTTTCCTTTTTTCTCCAAAGGACTTCATGGTTGTGTCATTTAACTGTTTTCTTTGAAGTAGATTTGAAGATTGTTGGTCACACCCATTCTAGAAAAAACAAAAAACAAAAAAGACCTGATTTCCAAACCACATGTAAATGATTGTAAGATTCTCTGCACCTTTGCAGCTAATAATGAGTAGTTTCTTCCAAATAGTGCTGAGGGTCAGAGGGGGCGTAAGAAGCATCCCCTAGGGAGGATAGCTGTGCAGTCAAGCCGTTCTCTTTATTCAAACCAGGACTTAACTTTATGCCATTTTCTGATGTGTGATGGTCTCTCCTGTGTTTCAGTATCGGTTCCCGACTGGACTACAAGTTCTTTAGTGGAGAGGGCTGTGTTTTATATTTTAATTTTGTGGTAGGCACGAAAAGCCTGTGCATCGCCCTGTACCAGCAGAGGTTTACCCAAGGGTTTTCAAGAGCATTTTTCAGATGGAGTGCTTATCACAAGATTCGTAGCTGGCTATTTTGATGGCCTTTTGGGATAGATTTTGCCTGTAAGTGGTTGAGCTGCTGTTTTGGCAGAAGTCTGAAATGTACAATGCAGGTTGGGAAGCCCACTGTTCAATAAACAACCTTTCCCCAAAACAAGTCTCCAGTGGACTGGAGAACCCACACCAGAACTGAAACCATTTTTAACATCTCTGGATTGTTTTCTGTCCATGTAAATACAAGAATTATCTTTGACTAACAGTCTGTTTATTAATGCCTCTCTCTCCCCTCCAATTACCTGACTGACTGCTCTGTCACATGGGTTTCTTCATGGAGTGCATATGATTACTTTCAGTAGAACCAGATGAAAAAGAAAAAATATTGTCAGACAAGGGTAAATTGAATGGGCCTCCACTTTCATGTTTAAGTAATGTAGTCTTATTGCTAGGCAGACATAACATTTCATAAATACAGTCAGAGGATGGCTTATTTAATGAGGCAAGTTGTTTAGCTGGCATAAGCAGAATTATCCAGGTTNACAATCAGTGTGATTAATCTACTTCTCTGTTTCTGAGGTCCTTAAAATAAAATTTTTTTTTCCTACATGAAGAAAAAGAAACCCTTTCCCCTAACAGGGTAGTTTTCCACATTAAAAAAAAAAAGAAAAACAATTATGAGGGACTATGTCTGACTCATTATAGCTCACAATGAGGAAAGAACTTGTGCAATGGCATGAGAAGAACACTTACAATGTGTTTGATATTCAAAGGGACATAAGATGCATGTACAGATTCTGAGGGAAGCTTCTGTACCATACAGCTCAAAGACACAACTTTTCTCAGAATTATTGTCAAAGCCAAGGATGCCAGCCACAGGTGGATATGATCTCTCATGGCCTTGGCCTGCAATGACTTAGAGCTGGGCTTGGGTTCCCACTCAGAGATTGAGACTGGGTCCTGGCAGTGAGAGCACCAGAGCCTAACCTCTAGACCAGTAGTCAGTGACAAGGGCCCTGGCCCTTTGACTTTGCAGAAAAAAATTTCTGCAAGGAAGGGAAGTCATGAAGCAAGTAGTTTATTAAGAGGAAACTATGGGTATCTATTTACTATGGGTAAATAGACACATGAGCAGGCTCAGAGAGAGAGTCCCTGAGTCACATGAGTCACCCTCATGGCAGTTTAAGTCACTCAGTCAGTTGGGTTCGTCGCTCATGGGTGTCTGACTCTTTTAGATCCCATGCACTGCAGCATGCCAGGCTTCCCTGTCCATCACCAACTCCCAGAGCTTGCTCAAACTCAAGTTCATTGAGTCGGTGATGACATCCAACCATGTAATCCTCTGTCGTCCCCTTCTACCTCCTGCCCTCAATCTTCCCCAGCATCAGGGTGTTTGCCAATCAGTCGGTTCTTCGCATCAGGTGGCCAAAGTATTGGAGTTTCAGCTTCAGTATCAGTCCTTCCAATGAATATTCAGGACTGATTTCCTTTAGGATGGACTGGTTGAATCTCCTTGTAGTCCAAGGGACTCTCAAGCGTCTTCTCCAACATCACAGTTCAAAAGCATCAATTCTTCAGCATTCAGCCTTCTTTATGATCCAACTCTTACATCTGTACATGACTCCTGGAAAAACCGTAGCTTTGACTAGACAGACCTTTGTTGGCAAAGTAATGTCTCTGCTTTTTAATACAGTGCCTAAGTTTGTCATAGCTTTTCTCCCAAGGAGCAAGCGTCTTTTAATTTCATGGCTGCAGTCACCATCTGCAGTGATTTTGGAGCCCCCAAAACAGAGTCTGTCACTGTTTCCACTGTCTCCCTATCTATTTGCCATAAACTGGTGGGACCTAATGCCATGATCTTAGTTTTCTGAATATTTTACTTATGAAGAGGTTAAAGTAGGTACATAAGGCTAAAAAAGTGAGGTGATTTGAATAAAGATATTAAGTATGTAACAATATAAGTGGGATATGAATTTGGTGACCTTTGTGAAAGGGCATTTAGAATAATGAAGTTGGGCGGCACTTCTGTAACAGAAGCTCCGAGCCGCCCCCCACTTCCCACCCTGCCCCTGCACTGCCTCCAGGCCACACTGTTCCTCCTCTGCGTGGCTGGCTGAGGAAGCTGTCTTGAGTATCTGAGATCCTCCAAGCACGGGAGAGGCTTCCTTTACCTTGAATCCTCGGTGTCCAGTGCATGGCCAGCAAATAGGAAGCACTGACAGATTGAATGATAGTCTTATGCCCTGCCTTGTTCTAAAAAACAATCTAAGCAGCCAACACAGAGTGGACTTGTGCTGAATCAAAGCATGACACAAATTCCAGCCTTTCTTTCACAACGATCTTACACTGTCCAGCTGGTCAACCACAGACCGCTCGTTACATAACTTAAAACCAAGCCCTGCTGTCTGTTGTCATCCATCCCCATTGNAGTGGACTTGTGCAGAATCAAAGCATGACACAAATTCCAGCCTTTCTTTCACAACGATCTTACACTGTCCAGCTGGTCAACCACAGACCGCTCGTTACATAACTTAAAACCAAGCCCTGCTGTCTGTTGTCATCCATCCCCATTGCTACTGGCCAGGTCAGGCCACCAATATATCTCACCTGAAAAATTGTTCCCTGCCATCTCCTAATTGTTGTCCCTGTCTCCAGTCTTACCCCATTTACGCCATGTTTTTTCCCACCCAACAACCAATGGATTGTTTCCAAAATGCAGCTCCAGACCCTGATGGCTTTCTGCTGCTCCTTTCAATGTGTCTTAGAGAAAATATCACTAACCTGCTTGAATACGATCTACAGATATTTTGCTTAGGAAGAGGCTAAAGTAGGTACATAAGGTTAAAAAAGTGAGATGATTTGAACAAAGATATTATGTAACAATATAAGTAGGATATGAATTATATATAACAATATAAGTGGGATAACAATATAATGGGTTAGTGCCTGGAGTTTTCCAGGCAAGAGTACTGGAGTGGGTTGCCATTTCTTTTTCCAGGGGATCTTCCTGACCCAGGGATTGAACCCAGGTCTCCCACATTGCAGGCAGATGCTTTACCCTCNATATAAGTGGGATAACAATATAATGGGTTAGTGCCTGGAGTTTTCCAGGCAAGAGTACTGGAGTGGGTTGCCATTTCTTTTTCCAGGGGATCTTCCTGACCCAGGGATTGAACCCAGGTCTCCCACATTGCAGGCAGATGCTTTACCCTCTGAGCCACCAGGGAAGCCCAAGATATTAAGTATGTAGCAATGTAAGTGGGATATGAATGGGGGATGAATTCACAGTCTACAGATTGGAAGACAAGGCTTTTCATAACCTGGCCTCTGCCTACCTCTCCAATATCATCTCTTACTAATTGCACTCCTTACCCATCACCAGTCACATTTTATTTTTCTCTGAAAGCATTTTGCATCTATACCTTTGCCCATACCAGTCCCTCTGTTGGAAATGCCCTTCCTTTTTTCTTCTTCCTCATTTCTCCTTAATCCTCAGGATCCACTGAAGCGTCACCTCCTTTCAGAAGGCAGCCCAGGACATCCCTGGTGGTCTAGGGGTTGACAGTCTGTCTGCCAATGCAGGGAACGTGGGTTCGATCCCTGGCCCAGGAATATTCCACATGCCGCGGGGCAGCTAAGCCAGTGCCCTTCAACTACTGAGCTGACACCCTAGAGCCTGCGAGCTGCATCTACTGAAGCCTGTGCTCTGCAGACCATGCTNTAATTATGTCGATGTATGGCAAAGCCAATAGAGTATTGTAAAGTAAAATAAAGTTAAAAAAAAAAACACCTTAAATTGATTTAGTCATTAGAGAAACATGTTTGGAACAACTTGGATATGTGAATCTAACTTCTCAGTCATAAATTTTATGAAATACAGACCCACTATTTAAAATGAAAATTTAGCCTCAAATTGACATGTACTGTAAATATAAAGCAGATACTGGATTTCAGTGATTTAGTACGGAAAAAATACACAGTATTTTACAAATAGTTTTATAATGATAACATGTTGAGATGACAATATTGAATATATTGAGTTTATATATTATCAAAATTAAGTTCATCTGTTTCTTTTTACTTTTTGTAATACGGTTTCTACAAATTCTAAAGTTACATTTTTGGCTCATATTATATTTCTACTGGGCAGCACTGCTCTGAGGATCAAGTGTCTTGACCTAGGCCACTGGATGAGTCAAGTGCTTCAACCACTGTTATGATCCAGATCATGTGACTCAAAATTCATGGCTCTTTTTGCTAAACTACAAGTCACATCTCTAACAGGCCTCATTGTTACCTCTAAAAACAGTGGGGATGAACTGTAGGACAATAATAATATAATGATGATGATGATGGCTAACATTTAATGTGTGCCTAACATGTCCTGGGTGCTAGGTTAACATTTTACAAGGTTTACTGCATTTGATTTTACAACAGCTTGGTAAGGAGGCATGTGATTATTATATCTACTTTTTAGATGAGGAAACTAAGGTTTGGAGATACCAATTAATCTGCCTATCAGCTCAAGGTAGCGCAGTCTGAGGGGCCCAGAACCTAGGAGGTCCATACAAATGATTGAATGCTAAATCCTTTCCCGAGATGATGGCCATCACAAAAGCATTTGGGCTCTGTGTGGGTAACAAGCAGCTGTATCTCCCAGAATCCTGTTAGATTAATTTCCTTTGGGAAATAATGTTGCTGATCTTGCTGCTGATTCCAACACCATACAGTAGAAATCTCTAAGTGCCACAGTCTTTGAATAGATAGATAAGGCTCAAGAAGGTGACTTTGTATCTGAAAAATTTTCAGCCAGAAAATTGAAATATGGGCTTCATTACTATGGGTGCTTATTTAAAGATCTATTTGCAATTTAAAATTAAATTTAATAACAGCTTTCAAATATAGGGACAAATCATACTTTCCTCATGAAATTATTTTTATTTTGTTATAAACACTGTGCATACTCATTAAGTACAATTTAGGAAGAAAAAGTAAGACAAAACAATTTATCTGTATCTCTACTACTTGAACTTTGTATTGTGTTTGTTTCGTTCTCCCATATGCCTGTGTGCTTAGTAGCTGAGTCATGTCTGGCTCTTTGAGATCCCATGGACTGCAGCCTGCCAGACTCCTCTATCCATGGGGATTCTCTAGGCAAGAATACTGGAGAGGGCTGCCATGCCCTCCTCCAGGGGATCCTCCCAACTCAGGGATCAAATTCAGGTCTCCCACATTGTGGGCAGATTCTTTAGAGACAGAGTCACCAGGGAAGCCCCATATGCATAGAATTTTAAAAATTTATAATTTCACTAAGGATACTTTTTCCCTTGCTCTTTCCTTTAACATTAGGTTATAAGCATTTTCTATATGCTCTTTATGTAGGCTTTCCAAACATATATATATATATATATATATACTTGTATAATATTCCAATTCAGTGGACATAACATTTAAACTGTTTTTTTAGTTTAGATAATTAGGTTGTTTTCAGTTTTTTGTGATTATAGAAAAAGTTGTTCTCTTGCTCCCTTGAATAGTACAGTCTTTTTGGAGGGTCAGTCCCCCAACATGTATCAAAAACTTTAAACCATGCATGTTATTTGACGCAACAGTTGCTTTCTAGGAATTTGTTTTGAAAAAAGTTANTTTCAGTTTTTTGTGATTATAGAAAAAGTTGTTCTCTTGCTCCCTTGAATAGTACAGTCTTTTTGGAGGGTCAGTCCCCCAACATGTATCAAAAACTTTAAACCATGCATGTTATTTGACGCAACAGTTGCTTTCTAGGAATTTGTTTTGAAAAAAGTTATCCCAAAATACTTCTTTGCAAAGCTGCTTAGCACTATTTATGTGAGCAAATATTTAGAAATAGTAAATGTTGGACATAAGAGATTAGTTAAGTAATGTATGGTGTATTCATGTGATGAAGTACTTCATGAAAACACTACAAGTACTGTCTTAAAAGCAGATATATGATATATGTAGGGACTTTCCTAGTGGTCCAGTGGTTAAGACTCTGTGCTCCCAACAAAGGATACCTGGGTCTGATCTCTGGTCAGGGAACTAGATAACCACATGTCGCAACTAAGAGTTTGCATGCCACAACTCAAGACCCCATATACCCACACAACAACGAAGACCTGGCACAGCCATATACATAAATAAATACGTTCGTGTAAGTTAAAAAAGTGGATATGTGTATATGTGTAACTGATTCACTTTGCCAAATATCTGAAACTAAGCAACATTATAAATCAACTATATTCCAATAAAAACTTAAATAAGAAATAGATGGGGAAACAGTGGAAACAGTGTCAGACTTTATTTTTTGGGACTCCAAAATCACTGCAGANTGATCCAGCTCTCACATTTATACATGACTAGTGGAAAAACTAAACCTTTGACTATATGGACCTTTGTTGCCAAAGTAGTCTCTGCTTTTTAATACTGTCTAGGTTTGTCATAGCTTTTCTTCCAAGGAGCAAGCGTCTTTTCATTTCATGGCTGCAGTCACTGTCCACAGTGATTTTGGAGCCCCCAAAATAAAATCTGACTGCTTCCACCTTTTCCCCTGCTATTTGCCATGAAGTGATGGGACCAGCTGCCATGATCTTAGTTTTTTTCAACGTTAAGTTTTGAGCCAGTTTTTATTTACCTAGCAAATTCCTGTACCACCAAATCTCTGTTGCAAGGCCACTCTTTTCAATGAAGTTTTCCAAATTCTCTCCAGTTCAGAATTCAGACCTCTTTCCCCACACTCCTGCTGCAACATGCTTTTGCAGAGGTCTACAGAGCGTTTAGTGCTCTATGTGTCTACTTGTTTCCCACCAGACTATGATTTCATCAAGCAGAGTCTCTTTATCTTATTTGCCACTGTAACGCTGGTAACCACACCTTCCCTGGGGGCCAAGAGTGTGGGTGGGAAGCTCCAATATTTTGGCCACCAGATGCGAAGAATGGACTCATTAACAGACTCATTGGAAAAGACCCTGATGCTGAGAAAGATTGAAGGCGGGAGGAGAAGGGGATGACAGAGGATGAGATGTTGGATGGCATCGCCAACTCGATGGACATGAGTTTGAGCAAGCTCTGGGAGTTGGTGATGGACAGGGAAGCCTGGTGTGCTGCAGTCCATGGCGTCACAAAGAGTCGGACATGACTGAGTGACTGAACTGAACTGATCCCCAGACTCAAGATCTGTCACAGTATTGTTGTTGTTGTTGTTATTTAGTCACCAAGTTGTGTCCAACTCTTTTGCAACCCCATGGATTACACCCTGACAGGCTCCCCGTATAGTGGGTTACCACTTCCTTCTCCAGGAGATCTTCCCAATTCAGGGATTGAACACACATCTCCTGCACTGGCAGGTGGATTCTTTACCGCTGAGCCACGAAAGAAGCCCACCACAATATTAAGCAATCAAAAATATTTGTGGGGCTTCCCTGGTGGTCCAGTGGTTAAGAATTCACTTTGCAATGCAGGGGACACCAGTTCAATCCCTGGTTCAGGAAGATCCCACATGCTGAGAAGTAACTAAAGCCCTCTTGTGCCACAACTACTAAGCCCACGCACCTTCAGCCTGTGCTCCACAACAAGAGAAGCCACCACAATGAGTCCATGCACTGCAACTAGTGAGTAGCCCCTGTCTTGCTGCAACTAGAGAAAAGCCCACATGCAGCAATGAAGACCCACCACAGCAAAAAAATAAAATAAATACATGAATCTTTAATATATAATATTTACAAATAAATATTTGTAAAATAAGTGAAACAAACAGATTTCTGACATNGTCTTGCTGCAACTAGAGAAAAGCCCACATGCAGCAATGAAGACCCACCACAGCAAAAAAATAAAATAAATACATGAATCTTTAATATATAATATTTACAAATAAATATTTGTAAAATAAGTGAAACAAACAGATTTCTGACATTGGGTGTGAAGATGATGATAACAAACACCAAAACAGGAAGATATATCTCTATTTCCTGAGCTCCATGCATTTGGGTACACATACACACGCACAAAAGGCCTAGCAGAGTAAATGTGTGTTATATTCTGTAACTGAGAGCAACTCATTTTGCCTCTCTGGACCTCTTCTGTTATTCCTGCCCTGCCTAATTGCCCAATGCTATTTCACAAGATTATTAAGAAAATTTTATATACTAATGGAAAAATAATTTGAAAAATAGTAGGAAATCTTAGAGTTGTAGGCTATTATTGTAAGTCCCTATAGAAACTCAGGAAAATTAAAGATATTGTCAAGGTCGCATCTGACAACAGTCTTAATATGATTATGAAATCTCTCAAACCCATTCTGTCAGTTCAGTCATTCAGTCATGTCCAGCTCTTTGCGACCCAATGGACTGCAGCACGTCACACCTCCCTGGACATCACCAACAGTCAGAGCTTGCTCAAAATCATGTCCATTGAGTCGGTGATGCCATTTACCATCTCATCCTCTGTCGTTCTCTTCTCCTCTCTCCTTTAATCTTTCCCAGCATCAGGGTCTTTTCCAATGAGTCCGTTCTTCGCATTTGGTGGCCAAAGTATTGGAGCTTCAGCTTCAGCATCAGTCCTTCCAATGAATATTCAGTGTTGATTTCCNTGGGCTGCCATTTCCTTCTCCAATGCGTGAAAGTGAAAAGTGAAAGTGAAGTCGCTCAGTCGTGTCCGACCCTTTAGTGACTCCATGGACTGCAGCCCCCCAGGCTCCTCCATCTACGGGATTTTCCAGGGAAGTGTGCTGGAGTGGGGTGCCACTACACCAACTGGGAAGCCCTAGGACTCCAAACAAGTTTTATACTGATGAACAAGACATATTATTTAAAACACACAGCTACCTTACCCACAATTGTTTTATGTTACAAATATTCATCCAAAGTTAAACAAAAAGAGAAATAAAACAATGAAGAATAGAGAAATAGCCTATTAATTGATGGTATTTGGAGAAAAGAACTAAATAAAGTGAATATTTAGAGTTCTCTGTCCATTATAATCTTTTACTTTGATTTATCCCAATAAACAATAGTAAAATACTAAGTTTATTAAGCCATACTATTTCTAGCTGCAAAATATCTAAAGTAAAGTGAAATAAGTGAAATCAGCAAAAGGTCAGAAAGGGTCAAGGGAAAAAAAAAAGAATCAGCATAACAGTTCTTAGATAATAAGAATCACTACAGTAACTATCTCTGAGATTTGAGTAAAACAAGCATCCTCAAAATGTGCTGGGAGAGTTAATGAATCCCCAGAACACTAAAGTACTAAAGATTTTTTGTGGAAAATAAAAGAAGTATTTAGAATATTTCATAAACCAATTCAGAGCACCCTGAAGGGAACAGTGTACTACACAGCTTGAATGGGTTCGATGATCTTGTTGATAATGTGATGTTTTTTCATTGCTATAATACTAGTTTCTCAAGTGACTACTTCATCTAAAAAGATATTTACCAGTATGAAGTAGTAAGTTATGGAGAAACTTAGATTCCAGTCTAATTCAAAGGATTAGACTCTAAAACAAATTTGATCATCCATGTGGAAAACCAAGGACCATATCTGTCAGGAAATCAATTAACACAATCATTTGAGTGAATGAAATAATATTGCTGTATTTTACTGAAATATTTCTTCTCATTCAGCATGCTTCCTTCAAAAGTGTTGTTAAAATATATCCATGATCCTCAGGGCAGGAGGGAGCCCTGGAAGTCTTATGATGTATGAATTGAAATGAAATAGAATCATAGACCAAAGACTGTATCACACATATGGCAGGCATTTAATAAGCTATTGTTAATTAATTTAATGAACCCATGCAATATAAGAACACATCTTCTGTCTTACTAACTTGTAATAGACTTTGAACTGAGGTGTTGGAGAAGATTCCTGAGAGTCTTGGACTTCAAGGAGATCCAACCAGTCCATTCTAAAGGAGATCAGTCCTGAATATTCATTGGAAGGACTGATGTTGANCAAAAACCTATTTTGTGTGTTCTAGATGTAGTAATACTATGATTACCATATTTAACAGTTTATAAAGCACAAGCTAGGCATATTTCTTACCTGATTAAGAATGTCTAGGTGTCAGCCTTTCAGGGGTAGCAGCACTGAAATTATAAGTGAAATGACTTTCAAAACAGTAGTCTTTAAGCTTTAGTATACTGGGAATCAGAGAACCTTGTGAAATATGTAGATTTCTAGATCCAGATCTTAGACATCCAGGCCAGGAAATTTGGATTTTTATCTGCACCTCCAGCCTTGTTCTGAAGCTTATGGCCCTCAGAAAATATATTGAGAAAGGCTGTTCTAAGGGCTCACTGTCCAGCTCAATGAACGAATGCCCTCCATTTGGCAGTAGCAGCAGAGGAGCTCTTGAACGATGTTGGATTTCTCTTCCTAATCTATATGCTTTGAGGACACAGTTTCATTTGTTCCATCCATATTATATTCTGTAAAAACACCAAGATTCCCAAGTAAACTTGAGATGGGGAAAAGACTGGACTGATTACGCTCACCAATTCTGATCACTAGGCTGTAATCAATTTAGCTCTCTAACCAACAAGTGATTTTTTTCTTTGGCATGAGAGAGAAAAAGAGTGAGTGGAAGGAGTTAATAATAGATAGTTTCAGTTCAGTTCAGTCACTCAGTCGTGTCCGATTCTTTGCGACCCCATGAATCGCAGCACGCCAGGCCGCCCTGTCCATCACCAACTCTCAGAGTTTACTAAAACTCATGTCCATCGAGTAGGTGATGCCATCCAACCATCTCATCTTCTGTTGTCCCCTTCTCCTCCTGCCCCCAATCTCTCCCAGCATCAGAGTCTTTTCCAATGAGTCA
>SJYV01004582.1:0-18229 GCA_006410875.1 Neotragus pygmaeus | reverse complement strand
CTCTCTATATATATATCTATCACAGTCATATATTGTTATCAATATATTAATAATATATTGATAATAGCAGAGGATGAAATGATTGGATAGCATCACTGATTCAATGGGCAGAAACTTGGGCAAACTCTGGGAAATAGTGAGGGACAGGGAAGCTTGGCGTGCTGCAGTCCATGGGGTTGCAGTCAGACACGACTTAGCAACTGAACAACAGCAATATATATATAAAGAGTGCTGTAATTTTATTAGATTCTTATCAATGTAAAACCTGTGTCACTAATGAAATGTTTTAACATCATGCTTCAAACCCAGATCTTCTCATTAGTCCTGTATTTGTTTTAATTGCACAGTTTTTCATAGTGTGGTGATCTTTAGAAAAGCATATGTTGTATTATAGCAGAACTGACTGTACCTTCATTAGCCACTTCCTCTTCTGTACTCCAGTAGCACTTAGCATACAGGATTGCATTTCTTTGTATACTTATCTATTTCTTTCATCATAATATGCAGAGAATCTGGGACTTGAAGCAAGCTGTTCAGAATCACTATGTACCCAGGAGGGTGGGTGAAGGACCGCAGTGGAAATGATGGGTGGGTATGGGGTGATGCGTGATATGCGGGAGGGAAACCAGGATAAAGGCTAAGCAGTAGCCTCACTGGTGTCTTGGAGTGGATAGATGACAATGAAGATGGAAAATGTGGCCTGCCTTTTGTCCCACAGCTCCAGACAATCAACTGCCAAAACCCACTGATTTCATCTCATAACTGCTCTCTTATTCCTCTGCGTGAAGGCTTCATTATCCTACCCCCTTCCTACGATGACAACCATTTGCTCTCCTGTTAACGTCATGTTCGCATCCTCCCCAAATTCCTGGGTTGAAGTCTTAACCCCAAATGTGATGTGATTTGAAGACGGGGCCTTTAGGAAGTAATTAACGTGAGAAGAGGTCATGAGGGAATGATCCTCGTAATGGGGTTAGTGTCCTCAGAAGGAGAGACTCCACAGAGCTCTCTCTCCCCCTCTCCCTCTCTGTTCAAGCACAAAGAAGGATCATATGAGCACACAGCTACATAATGGCGACCTAAAAGCCAAGGGAAGAAGCCTCAGAATGAAACCCTTCTTATAGCAACTTGATCTCGGACTTAACAGCCTCCAGAAATGTGAAAAAAGTAAATTTCTATTGTTTAAGCTTCCTGAACGTGAACGTGAAAGTCACTCAGTTGTGTCCGACTCTTTGCGACCTGATGGAGTATACAGCCCATGGAATTCTCCAGGCCAGAATACTGGAGTGGGTAGGCTTTCCCTTATCCAGGGGATCTTCCCAACCCAGGGACTGAACCCAGGTCTCCCACATTGCAGGTGGATTCTTTACCAGCTGAGCCACAAGGGAAGCCCAAGAATACTGGAGTGGGTAGCCTATCCCTTCTCCGGAGATCTTCCCAACCCAGGGATCGAACTCAGATCTCCCGCATTGCAAGTGGATTCTTTACCAACTGAGTTATCGTGGAAGCCTAGTCTATGATAATTAAGCTGCCTAGTCTATGATAATTTATTTCTGCAGCTAATATATCCCCATAAACGCAAACTCTTTGAAATATATGTAAGATATGTATATAAGCAATGAAGAACCTTTGAAACTCTTGATTGGCTTCTCAAAGCTACAGGATAAAGTTTAAATATCTTTGGATGTCACACCAGTTCATGATTTTAACTATACATACCCTCCCAGCCTTACCTATCAGTCTAAAGCTTCTCAATACCAAAATCTCAGTAGCTCCCTAAGCACATAGAGTTTTCCCATTAATACTTTTGTTTACACAGCTTTTCTGTTTAGAATGTCATTTTGCTTGGCCTTTATGTGAAAATCTTCTAATTTATCCTTTAATATTTGGCTCTGCCCTCAGCTCCTCTAGAAAACTTTGCTAAGGGCAAGTCTGTTCTTCCCTAATAACGCCCATAGCCTATCTTTATCACTGCTTTAAAGACATCTATTTCAATATTTGATTATTTATAAGTTCTTTGAGGACAGTGGTTGCGTCTCTTATTTTAATTTTTCCATATTACCAGATGTATAGCGGATACTCCATAAATATGTGTCAGATAAACAAACAGATGTGCCCAGCACAGAGACTTGGCAGAGTGCCATGTTCGCGATAAATGGCTGCCGTTACCAATACTTATGTCATGCTCTAATGCTCAATCAGCATTAGCTTTCTTTGGGAAATGTGAAAATAAGAAAGAGACTTGAGAAACAACATTATGTTGGAGTAGATTCAAATAATTTTTCTGACCTTTTGCAGCCTCTTGAAAAAAACTTTTATCACACATTTAGTGTTGTCTGAGTTAAAAAATGCTGCAGGAGGTTCTTCAAATAGTAGGTAATCCACAAAGGTGACAATTCAGCTCTAATAATCAGTCGTTGTCCATTATATATAGACAATGTTTTTTAAAAAGGTGAAAAAAGTAAAATATTCCTGTATTACTTACAATATAGGTGGAATTCGAAATTTGGATCTAATTTTTTTTTCAGTTAACCGATAATTTGAGAGAAAAATATCACTTCACTTTGAAATACACATCCTGAAAAGTCTATAGCTCCAGCAATCCAAAGAAGTACAACCTCCTATAAAGAGTGAAAGAGAAAGTGGTTTTATTTTCCATTTGTGCTATATGTATTTATTTCTTTAAAAATGTTATCTGAAGTGGGTAAAGGGAAAGTCGTTCAAGCTGATCATTTAGACTAGGAGCACGTGCACTGAGGTACATTGAGAATGTCATAAAAAAGTCGTCTCATGTGGGAGCCAGTTTCGCCATCGCTCTAAGAAGTTCTCCTTAAAAAACTGCTTTAACTGAAAAAGTAGTCGAAGTAATTGCATCTTTTATTTTCTTTTATTGCACAAGATATCAATAAATACTGCTGGTCTTCAGCATTTTCCATTCAGAAGCAATCTTTGCCCTTTTCTATTTCCAGGTTTATCACCAGTTTAAATTGTTAGATAGAATATGTTGTAGGTACATTTTTCTGATCCACAAAGTCTCTGAAAAACACATTTTGTTGTGATCATTAAGGAATAGGCAAATTATTTATTCTTAATATTATAATATGACATTTAAAATAGGTAATCTACTCATTCCCATTTACCATACTTTCTTTTCTTTCTTTTTAAAGTTATAAGAAGAATCATGACCAAGTTTTAATTGTTCATATCATCTCCAATCTATATTTAGTACTGTCTGAAAATAGCTGAACCATTTTACTTACACTGTATTTTAACTGTTTACTATCTTACTTAGCAAGGACAAACCAAGGTCAAATTTCATTTCATCCAGGACTTTGACAATTTGAAAAAAACAAGCTAAGTCTTTAAGGCTTAATTCAAATGGTCCCACTTTGATAAAATTTTTCTGCGTCTTCTTTCCTTTAAGTCCCAGTTTATTCCTCCGAAGTGTATGTAATGAAGCTTAAGCAGCAGAAAACATTTTTAGAAGATTATAAGCTCTTCGTTCATTCTATTCATTCTGGTGTTCCTCATGAATGCTGAACACAGAAGGCCCTTGATAATCACCTGGTTGGTCATAACGACGGCATGACTAGCTATTATTTAGCTGAGTGGAATCCATAACATTTTTATAGGATTGGGTGGGGATCTTAAATTGTCATCTGTTCTTCCACGTAACACACTGAATCTGTAGAGACAGATTTAGACACCTCATGGCTTACAGTTTTATAGAAAACTGTAAGATCAGTTTTCTCTCCCGACTAAATGATATTTGAGACATGGGATTTTGGAGCATATTAAGAATATTAGGCCATGGTTTTGATTGCAGCATCTTGTTAAGAAATCCACATGTAGAAGTGCCGTGTCTGCAATCAAGATTGTATTAATACATTTACGTGCAAGTCACAAACTAAGATCTATTTCTGCCATATGGACAGCTACAAAATCTCATAGATTATTTGAAGAAAGGAATAAACTGCACTTTTAATATAATCATAGGATAAGCTATCCTAATTTAACACTTTTATTTCTAGATCAGCGATTCCTTCACTTTGGGATTTCATGAATCAGACTGTATCTTCAAGGAGGAAAACTTCTTTCAAGTAAAGACATTAAAAAAAAAAGTATATCCTATGATCATCATTTCATAAAAAAAAGATAGCCCAATATCTGTAGGTTAATATTAAAAGACATGCAGTGTAGCAACTATGGAAAATGGAGGACTAAAAAATACAGACTTTTATGTGTCTGTATCATGAAGGAATCTGACAAAGGAAAAAAAGTTGGCCTTCCAGAAGAAAAGATATGTTTGAATTTGGTAATATTTTTGTTTGAGGCATGAATAACATCAAATATCTTTCCCTAAATTAAATATCATCTTCTAAAATTTCAGTTAGTAATTTAGTTTTGAAAATATTCCCCAAGTTTTGGATGGCAGTTTTTGTACTTTTGAAGCGAATTTTAAACTATTGGTTGGGGAATCAGGCAATTACCTATAGTTCCCCTATGATCTGTATTTAAAGAGTATTTTGTAAGGTTTTATTTCAGATAAATCAGGTAAAAACAGTAGTGGAAAAACAATTGAAAGGGTAAATTGGTTATGCTTATATACATTTTTGAAAAAAGAGATTCCTGGAACTGCTCTCGGAAACATATTACACAAAGTTACATTTCATGAACATATCTAAGAGAGTCCTGCTGATGGGTGGGGCTGTGCTTCCTCCCTCTTGGTTGCTTGGCTGGAGGTGGTCCAGTCCTGGAGTCCACAGGCGCGATGGTAGGGCAAAAGGCTAGCTTCAAAAGGACTTAGGCCAACACACACTCCAGGACGGCTGCTTGCCAATGCCCCCATCCCCACGGCAGGCTGCTGCCAACCCTCTGCTCTTCAAGGGGCCCTCAAACGCCCCCAGGGAGTTGGCCTCAGTCTCTGGGGGGTCACTGCTCCTTCCCCTGGTTCCTGGTGTGCACAGCATTTTGTTTGTGCCCTCTAAGAGTCTGTGTTTCCCCCAGTCTTCTGGAAGTTCTGTATCAAATCTTACTGTCCTTTAAAGTCAGATTCACTGGGGATTCCCAGTCCCTTTTCCAGATCACCAGGTTGAGCAGTCTAACGTGGGGCCTAGAACTTTGCAATAGTGTGAAAACTTCTTTGGGATTGTTGATTTACTAATCAGGGCCCTGCCCACCAGAGCAAGACCCAGTTTTCCCCACAGCCAGGGCTTCTCATCTGGAAGCTCGCACGGACCTTTGATCCTCATCCATCAGAGGGCAGACAGGAAAAGGAAGAACTATAATTGAACAGCTTCTATAGAGAAAAACATAATCACGAAAGCTAACCAAAATGATCACAGGGATCACAGCCTTGTGTGACTCAGTGAGGATGTGAACCATGCTGTGTAGGGTCATCCAAAACGAACAGGTCATGGAGAGTTCTGACAAAACGTGGTCCACAGAGAAGGGAATGGCAAACCACTTCAGTGTTCTGGCCTTGGGAACCCCATGAACAGTATGAAAAGGCAAAAAGATAGGACCCTGAGAGATGAACTCCCCAGGTCAGCAGGTGTCCAGTGTGCGACTAGGGAAAAGCAGAGAAATAGCTCCAGAAAGAATGAAGTGGATGGGCCACAGGGAAAACAAGGCTCAGTTGCAGATGTGTCTAGTGGTCGAAGTAAAGTCCAGAGCCGTAAAGAACAACATCGCATAGGAACCTGGAATGTTAGGTCTGTGAATCAAGAAAAACTAAACATGGTCAAGCAGGGGATATCAATAGTAAACATTGACATGTTAGGAATCAGTGAACTAAAATGGACTGGAATGGGCAAATTTAACTTAGATGACCATTATATCTACTACCATAGGCAAGAACCCTTTAGAAGAAATGGAGTAGCCTCCTTAGTCAACAAAAGAGTTCAAATGCAGTACTTGGGTGCAAGCACAAAAATGATGATCAGAATGATCTTGGTTCATTTCCACAGCAAACCATTCAATATCACAGTAATCCAAGTCTATGCCCCAACCATTAATGCCGAAGAAGAGGANAAGAGTGTTTTGTTAGTATGACTTATAGAAGAGGGAAGGAGATAGTATTTTTTACATTATATATTTAATGCATTTCAAGCATATGAGGGAAAACTTCTGACCTTTCAAAGGAATTTGGAATGGATATAGACGAGGGCTCAGTAACTTGTAGCACAGTAGTAGTCAAAGATTATAGTTTTCGAGTAAATTGTAATATAGACAGTTAAGCCTGTTCAGAAGTCCATGAGTTCACTCAATGAGAAGACATGTTAATAAGAAAAACCAGACCCCAAGGAAAGGTTTTCTGGTATAAATAATAGAAGTTTGAGCCAAAGTGGACATAGAAACCATCTCAAGCAACAACTCTCTTGTTTCCCAATATGAATTTGAAGATCCAGAGAGAACGACTCATCAAAAGTCAGTTAATCAGAGGCAGAACCAGGATAAGCCAGCAGTGCAATTCTGTAGACTCTCAGTTCTTCTACTTTTTCCCCCCTGTGCTTCCAGATAAGCTTAACTTCCAGTTTTATAGCATTTTACTATTCTCTAAACTCTTAAATACACAAGACCTATTTTGAACTTCACAACAACTGTTAAGTATGAAGGGCAGATGGTTACTCCAACTTTATAGCTAATACAAGTTTCAATAACTTTGACCAAAGTTGAGTGTTTGGCAACTGACAGAGCCAGAATTTGAACTGAGGTTTTCTACAGACACTCCTGGCACTCTTTCCACATCATCAGTCACATAAAAATGATCTTCAATGTACTCGTGTATCTCTTGGGTCACATGTGCCATCCCAGGATTTGAAAGAATAGAGGACTGGAGTTTTCACTGTAGGTGTGTTTTTAACACATTAACATGTCTTCAAGTTCATTCTCTACATAGTCCCTTTCCTTTGACTTGAAATATGTGAATAAACTTAAATTTTACTTATAAAGATGTAGGTAAAAAAATATTTAATTCATAAAATAGTATATGAAAATTTTAGTTTGTAGGAGTCTATATTGTTTATCAAAATTAGAAATTATACAGCTGAACACATGATAAAGGAACATGATCTCATGAGTGTAGATTTAATTCTTTAATTTACCTTTTAAATTTGTATCTTCCCCCTTTTTATAGATTGACCCTTGAGAAGCTGGGCAAGCATCTTACCTGTGCTTAAAATCCTGAAAAAAAGCTTTTTGTTTGTTAAGAAGTTGGTTTTAGTCACTAATAGGTTAACAATGTTAATCTATTATAATTTTCAAGGGATTTTTTTCTTCAAAAGTCAATTATTTGGCTCTCCACTTCTCTTCTTCATTAAACTTTCCAACTGCTGTATGGTGGCACAACAGTGTCTTTGTTAGCTGCTAAGAGGAGCTATTTGTCAGTTGTTTTGCTTCAAGGACTGCCTCCTTTGTTGATGTTCTTCCACAAATTCAAAAAGTAGTTCAACAAAGCAGAAAAAAAAAAAAAAAAAGAAATGAANAAGTGAGTTCCTGAAAGTTTGCTTCTCTCATGATGAAGTGGATCTTCATTAACATTCTGAAAATGAAATGCAGCTTCATAAAAAAATAAGGCAGCTTTCAGACCATTTTAGAATTTCAGAGAAATTTTGCATTATCTTTCCCATGATTCTATGCTGATGTCAGGCTGTATTTCAAATGAAATGACAATGAAATCATTTCAATTCCATGCAATGTGCAAAAAAACAGTCAATTTTTCACTTGGCAAGCTGAAGTCTAAAGTAATTAAGCACTGCTGTGTGGGAGGCAGCTTCCTGCTCTGAAGTCAGCCTGAGATAATTACCATATTAAAGTCAAAACATCATGTGCCGCACTGATAGATAGATGGATGGAGAGATTGGGCATCTATTAAATGATCCATTTTGTTATGCTTCCTGGGAAATGTGCCATTGATGCCAATTAAGAAATATATATTCCAAGTGAGTATTTCTAAGTGACAAAACTTCTATCCGGTAAATTGAATTTATTATTTACTGATCATGAAGTACTTAAAGTCATAAAATCTCGATAGAGAGCAACCTATGAGGAGAATTACATGCTCTGACTCGGTTTACAAACCCCTCATTACCCAATTGCTACGTTAGCATAAAGTTCTTCACGATAAGATTTGTACCCAAGGTACTAAATTATTTCTGTTGTGAAAACTCTAACTGGACTAATATGATATTGCACATAAAATATAAGCATTCAGAAATTTCAAAGACCCAAACAAGTTAAATTTAAATTTTATTTTTCATATATTTAAAAGAAAGGTAAATGAAATATACTTCAAAGGATAATCTTTCTTAGTATCTTTAAATCTCTGCCCATGTCACTTAAAAATGAAATAACCCCCAAATAGCAAAGATGGATAGTAATTTTAAAGCATATTTCAACTGAATGCACTGTAGCAAGATTAAATTATCTTAAAATTCTTAGCAACCCTGTTCCTTAAAAGTTAATTAATTCATTAATATTCCTTCTCCAGTGACCAAGTATATTGTATTATTTGTGCTTTTAAAGTGATAACTGGTTACGAATCTACTAAGCAAGCATTTGATTTGTAATTGAAATCTGCCCCCCATATATCAAAGCTCACAATCAATTGCAGCAAACAATAAAAGTTGATTTTCATGTAAATATTAGTGGAAGAATAAAAGAACATGTCAGGCTCTCTAAAAGAAGAGGGCATCTCCAAGTCAGGATCTTTTTTTCAAGTAAAGAAGAATAGACACCTCTACTTCTGCAGTGAAGGTTATGTTTGATCTTTTTTAACTACTTTCTATGGGATTTATTTGCCACCTTTTCCAGTAGCTTATTGATACCATAAAGGATGGAGCACTAAAGTGATATCCCTTTAAAATCAGAGGCAAGAACTTTGAGGATCAAAACTAATATTTCTCTTGTTGACAAAAAAGAGTAGATTTTCAAATACAAAAATCCACCCATATGAAGATTAAACAATAATTAGTTTCCCAAGAAGGTAATCTAAAGAATCAATAGGCTGCCTTCATATCAGATTCCATCCATGCCCTCTGGCAGATCACTTGATCTGGGGTCCTAGGGAGTCAGGCAGTCATTTGAGTGAGGCTGGCATTGCTAAATTCCAGGCCATTCTGATAGACAGTTTCAGACCTTCGGTTCTATGTGTTTCAGTAGAAATTCTAAAATGAATGCAATTTTAAATGATCTTGTGTAGGGGAGAAGGAAAAATGAAGCTTTTGTTAAGACTTGTTTTTGTGTTCTGGGATTCAACAGTAGAGTTCACTAACTGATTTACCATCATCTCTCCCACATTGCTAGCAACAAACGTCTATCCATTTTCTATCCATTGCTAACAAGGAATGGATAGAAAAATAGAGCAGAAGGAATAATAATAGAAAGGAGGAAAGAGTAACATTTCCTTTGATTCGGTGTATATATCCGTATGTTTAGATACAGACGTAAACACACATACCCAGGGACATGCAAACATACATTAAAAGTTTTCTACTTTAAACCAATGAGGAAAACCCTCTGAATTAGTTTAAAATGAAGATAATATTTGTTTTATTTCATTCGTAACAGGAGTTAACATTTCCTAGTAAACTATGAAATTTTGTCCTAAAAGAAAGATCCACAGAGTTAAAAAATTAGATATCACTTTTTAAAGTTTCTGGGGTGTTTTTTTTTTAATTTAGAGAGAAATATTTAGTCAGTTTATAATACATTCTAAAACAAAATGAGGCAGACAGGCTTCAGAGCAGGACAAGACTGCTTTGCAGTGCATGGCCCTCATTAGAAAACAGAAAGGAACATGAGACCCTGGTGTGCTTCGGGTGGGGGAAGCCAGCCCAGACCACTTGAAGAGCACTAATAACCCCAATGCCGGGGCTTATCTGAGGATGAAAATAAACAAACCGGTTTAGAATGGACCAGAGAGGGGGAATTTGGTTTAGCGAATAGAGCTCTGGTCTAAGAGTAAGGAGATCTAGTTTTCTATTTTTGACCCTGCCACTGAATCACTTTATAAACTGGGACAGTTTAGAACCCCATTCTTTCCTTTTTCCCATTTGTAAAATGGAAGTGATAATATGCCCAGCTTACTCTTAGCAAAGCAGAATTAGCAAACAATCAGAGACAGTGAGTGTGTAGATTCAGAGCAAGATTAGCTCTGGGAGAATTTTCACTTCTTCATTGTGGATTCTAGCATCATTTTCGGCTGCCAAAATCCAGGTGCTATTTAGAGAATTCAACCTCAAACAGTGCATTTATTTTCTGCCCTTTAAATGTCCATGGTTTTGAGGGGGTTTTTTCACCATATTAACGGCAACAGTGAAATTAGATCGTTCAGCTTCAGTTTATAGTCCATTTCATTCTTTAATTTCTGTGTTCAGAGATGATGAGTTTGGTTTGCATTCACAGTGTTCCAGGAAAATAGCAGATAAAATGGGTTTTCATTTGAAGCATTTAAGCTTCATGAAAAAGATCTGGCTTTACCTATTGCAGTGCAATATGGTAAATATAAATTGAATAATACATGTGAGAGCAGTCTAAGCTTTCCTAAGGGGAGTGTCCCCAAGTGTCGTCTCCACCAGCCCCCAATGCACAGTTTTCTACAATTTAAGCTAACTTCCAAAGTCTATTTTGATATATTTTGATTATGCATTGGAAGGCACGTTTTTAAAACAGTTTTCCTAAATGCTAAAAAAATGAAATAGATTGATTCTGTCTCAAACCCCTAAATCAAATAAACAAGACATCAATGCATGTAACCTTTCATTCACACTTCATCCACCACCTCATTCTTTACTCTCTTGCACTTCACCCATGGTAATCTTCCTTCTCTCAACAAATGTCATATCCAGTAACTCAATCATACATCTTAATCAAAAGCAATAAATGTAGCACCCGACATGAAAGAGTACCTATATAAACATAGTCTTTGGTGCCTTCAAGTCTCTCTCATACTGACACTGTTAACACAAGACAGCACTTCTCATCACTAAAAACACACCCTTGAATTCATTAAGTGTTCAACACTTTCTCTAACATCACGGAATGACAGCCAGCAGCACTGTCATCAGATTTTAAAGCCAACTGGCACTAACGAAGTTTAGATTTCAGAATTAAGAAGAGATAAGAGAGTGTTTCTTTTATTACCAAGATAATTCCCCCAAGTCACTAGAATAATTACCTGACCCTTAAATATTATTTTTACATGTAATTTGTCCAATCGCTCCTGGCAACTACAGTGATAAAATGGGTGCTCTCTGTCTTCAAATTTCAAACCAAGGCAAAGAAACAGGATTTTTTGGTAGGAGGTGCTAACAGATTTTTATCAGATAGGGTATCCTGCAATTTCATCAATGGCATCACCTTGGAAAGTATGACCCTTTCACAGTGTGACTGGATAGGTTAAAAAAATTTAGGCATTTTCTTCCCTCTCATATTTTTACAACTTGATTTGCTTCCTAATCGTAGTAATAGTATCCTAATTGGATGTTAATATTCAAGTGGATACAGATAGAAGGAAGGAGATTAACATTTCTGGAGCCCCTTATACAAAGTAGAGGTCTTGCTAGACACCCTCACATGTCTTGTGTCAATTCTCACAACATCCTTTGTTAGGCCAGTATCATTTCTCCCCATTTTTATAATAAGGACAGTGTGACTCAGCGTTAAGCAAGTAGGTCACAAGCTAGAAAATGGGAGTGCCAGGCTGGATTACATATGGTGGGCTTTCAGTAAATATTTGTTAGTAAACTTATGAATTCACATCTAAATATGCTTTACCACATGCTAGGCAAAGATTCTCTAAAGTTTAAAAATTCAGATATTTAACTTTAAACTGCTCAGGATTTTGCCCTTTAGTTTCAGAGTAGAGTGTCCTATCGGATTACCTTCTAGAAACTACAAATTAGATATTATCTGCCCACATTCTAAGGATGAGGCAGCAAAGAATCTGCCTGCTAATGCAGGAGACACAAGAGATACGGGTTCAGTCCCTGAGATGGGAGGATTCCCTGGAGTAGGAAATAGCAACCCACTCCAGTATTCTTGCCTGAAAAATTCCGTGGACAGAGGAGCCCGGCGGGCTACGGTCCACAGGATCGCAAAGGCTCAGACATGATTGAGCAACTAAGCACAAACCACCATAGCGCAAGGATGAGGAAAGTGAGATTCAGAGAAACAGCGCTCATACAGTTAATGAATATCAGTACCAGAGTCACACACAGATTATCTCATATTTGAAAATTTATGGGGATCAATAGACAGGGTATCACAAACCAATAAATTTACCATTGGAGAGAAAGATGATGTTTGTAGTAAACTATATATTTTTTTTCCAATCTGTGTCTCCCATGGTAGTGACTACTGAGTTGAATATTCTGAAAGCAAAGTGAGAATATTGGGGTCCAGGCCTGGCTAAGCCTCTTATTACAGAGACTGTTTTCTTATGGAAGAAATGGGAAGAAAATTACCCATTTCTAGTTTGGCTTACCACGGAATCCCTGGCATCAGTACCTAGAACAAAGCAATCTCTCAACGAATTTTGTTGAGTAAAGAAGTGAAATGATTATGTCACATATAAACAGTACTTGTTCTAAGTAGATTTACAGAGAGAGATAGAGATAAGTCGCTCAGTCGTGTCCTACTCTTCAGATGTAGATTTAAGAAATGCTAATCTAATCCTCTAGACTTTGGATTTTTGTCCTTTTTTTTTTTCCTGCATTGAAAATACAAGTTCTTAAATATTTACTCATGGAAAGATGCTGCCCTTTTAGTTGCTCAATATAGTACTTTTATAATTTATCTGTTAATAGTTCATTTGGGTTCATTTTTACACTAGTCTTAATCTAATAGTTGTCTTCTTCCTAAATTCATTGCAAAGATTTGGGTCAAGGATCAGCAAACTTTTTCTGTTAAGGGCCAAATAATAAATATTTTAGTCTTGTGAGCCATGTGGTCTCTGTCAAAACCACTCAACTCAGTCACCGTAGCCCCAAATCAGCCAGGTTACATATTAGTAAATGGGCTTAGCTGCATATCTGCAAAACTGTATTTAAAACAAAAAAATCGACAGTGGACCAGCTTGGCACATAGGCTGTATGCCTTTGCCAATCCCTGATCTAGAGTCTAAGTGGCCATCAGAGAGTGTGGCATGTTGTCATTTTCATGTTACCTCTGCATGCATGCTTAGTCACTCAGTCATTTTGGACTCTTTGCGACCCTTTGGACTGTACCCTGTCAGGCTCCTCAGTCCATGGGATTCTCCAGGCAAGGCTATTGGAGTGGGTTGCCATGCCCTCCTCCAGGGAACCTTCCTGGATCCAGGTCCAGGGATGGAACCCGTGTCTCCTATGGCTCCTGCATTACAGGTAGATTCTTTACCAGCTGAGCCGTTGGGGAAGCCCTATGTTACCTCTAGTGCTTTGCATATGGTTAATACTCAGTTCTACTTTACTGAGCTATAAGAACTTTTTGAGCTGCACTAGAAGGCAATGGCACCCCCCTCTAGTACTCTTGCCTGGAAAAATCCCATGGGCAGAGGAGCCTGGTAGGCGGTAGTCCATAGGGTCGTGAAGAGTCGGACACGACTGAATGACTTCACTTTCACTTTTCACTTTCATGCATTGGAGAAGGAAATGGTGAAACCCCTCCAGTGTTCTTGCCTGGAGAATCCCAGGGACGGCGGAGCCTGGTTGGCTGCCGTCTATGGGTCGTACAGAGTCAGACACGACTGAGGCGGCTTAGCAGCAGCAGCAGACATAGTATTAGGCATCCTACAGAACATAAAGGAAGAGAAGATAGTAGCCTTAATTGCATATGTTCAATAACCCACCCACATGAGCAAAGAGTTTATCAAGAAATACTCCCAGGAGGGCTAACTTGGCCACTGGAGTCCCTTCGTAGCACTAACGCCAGGCAAAAAGTATCATAACAGGATGTTTCTCCAAGGTTTGGGGGCACAGTCATTAATGTACAAGATATTCAAGTTTCTGCAATAATGAACTATGAGCTATAACATCACACAAATGCACACAAAGAGAAAGTTGAACACATCAGGAAAAGCCTTTAGCAGGAGCTGACTTCAGAGCTGGTTTTTGAGAGCAGGCTAAGTATAGGAGGAGAAAGCATCCCAGGTGGGAGGGGAAACATATGTAAAGCCTTAGAACAAAGCAAAGTAAAAGACAAGCTGATTAGGTTACATGAAGTAGTTGGCTAATAACAAGAAACAATATTAAAGATTTGCACAAGATCTTGCTTACTCAAAGTTACTCCATTTTGTATACATTATTTAACTTGAGTACTGGATCTACAGTCTAACAAAAAATTCTAAAAAGCTAGCCCTGTGGAATGAGATGATTTGTAGAAATAGATCTTTTTAAGCATCTCTGCCAAAGGTGAATTTTATCACATGATGGGTAATAAATTGATAGCAACAAGGGAGTTAAACTTGTATAGAAATTTTGTGTACTTACAATACCTTTGACCAGCTGAAGTTCTATTACGTAAAATTCTGCATAGGCAGAGGAATGTCCCAAGTAAAAGACCCAAGCACAACCAGAATTTCCTTGCCTCACCAGCCATCCTGAATTCCTATCCTTCTACACATTGGCTGGTCACGTGGCTGCCCCTGTACTGTCTTGACCTGACAATATTTGCAACAGGCAACATCTATCAAAATGCAGCTAGCTTCAGTGGGCAGGTAAAGTTCAGTAGCCAAATCTCTTTTCTTATTTTCACTTTTATAGAAAGAGGAGTTAGTTTTAAGGCATGTGGGAAAAAAACTAACTCACACGCTCCCGACTTGGAAAGGCCTCCTGTTTGCCCTGGGGTTAGAGTTTTGGCCTTTCCTCATGAAAAGCTCTTCTCACTGCTGGGAATACTCAAATGTCTCTCAGGTCATGGCAATACATATAGCTCAGAGATGGGGATTCTCCTTATCATTCATCCTGGACAAACAAGGATTAGGGTAAAATGTGAGAAGAAGCCTTGGTTCACAGATTCATTCAAGAATTTAACTAATAGTTAAAAGAAAACTATGGTTCCTGGAGCTTGTCTTGTGAAATGCACATTAAATCTTCCTAGCAACCCCAGGGCCCCAGTTCTGTAGTTTTGTGCAGTCTCCAACTTTGCATGACTCAAACAGTAAAACGAAGAAAGCTTTTATCAGTGGAAATTAACATTTAAAAAACAGAGCAAAAAAACGGAAACAAATGGACTATATAAGACATATAATTTTGTATGGCAATGAATTTTCTCTAAGATTCTCTGTGGTCCCTTAATCTACCACACACTGAAGCTTTAAAATCCAAAATAACCCATTACCTGGGATGCTTGAACGGGTAGATGGAAAACACTTCTCAGATTGACATGAAGTACAATTAGTAAATTGCTTCATTTCTTTTAAAACGCAAGCCTTTTACTGGCCTTTTACTGGAAGACTGTGATGGAATTTCTCTTTGATGGGAAACAGAGAAGCAAGTGCTTCAACTGGGCAAAGGCGCCAGGAGGAAGTTCCAGTCTCTCATCTTTCACAGAAGATCTGCAGCATGCATTTCTGAAGACAGAGTGACATCTAAAGGGATTATGAAATAGCCAGGGCTGCTCAATGGCAGCCAAACTGACAAAGTCAAGGGCATGTCATATTTTGGAAAACTGATGAGTTTTCAGGTTTCCTGTGCTTGATTGTCCCAAGTAACCATGAAAAGAGGATCAAATTCCGATTTTAATGACATGCCTCAGGGTGCCCTCAGGACAACTGCCATTTTTATCTTAGATTCTGCAGGTCCTCAGTGAACAAAAGAGGGGGAAATCAGCTTTGAATAGATTCCTTACGCTCTTGTCAAAAGTAATCCAACTCTGAATATCTATATCCCCAAATATCATCACGCGGGCAGTTTTTATTAACCTGAAGAATTAATAGAGCAGAATATTTAAAATGGGGTTTCAGTTATTGATTCTCCAATTAGATCTTGTGTTCCCTAGGTGCTGTGTATAATAATGGTTTTGCTCAGTCTCCCGCACTCACTCGCTCGCTCTGGCGCACTCTCTCTCTCTCTTCTCTCTCTTCCTCTCTCTCGCTCTCTCCTCTGCCTCTGTGCCTCTCATAAGCATGCATGCTTTGAATACACATGTGGTGCATAATGACCAGATCTGGGAGGCGAGGCTGCATTTGTAGATTCTGATTATGCTTTTGAAAAATATCCTCGATCCCCAAATTTCGTCTTTTCCAAGCTTATAATCCCCGCTCTTCTTCCTGCTGCACAAAGTAATTTTTATTTTGGAGTCGTCTATCATAATACGCAGCAGCTTAGCCAGAGAGCAGGGCCCGTGTGCTTGTTAACAGCACCCTGATGTTAACAATGAACTAATTACTTTTACTACTGATGTGCTCTGGGGCATGATTTTCTTCCTGTGTGGTTTCCTACTGAACTATTGTCATTACTCAATCAGAGGACTGAGTAAAGCAAAAGCAAAACAAAAAGGAAAAAGTGAACGCATTTTCCTCCACAGGACTGAAGCCAGAATCCCACATCCTCGATCTCGTTTTTCTCTGCCTTCCTTAATTGTGCATTCCTTGGGAAGTAGGAATGCCGTCTGATGCATTTTTACTTATTTATGAAAAATAGTATAAAATCATGCAAGGCTCCCTGGATACTCTATCACATTTATAACCATGATGCCCCAGTGAACTGCTTAAGCATGGATCAGCTGCCGACCGAGAACTTAACTCTTTCTTCTTTACCGAAGCTGCGTCAAAGTGGTAAAACAGTGTGGGGTGTATTCCCTTTTCGATAAAAGTGCCTCTGGAAAGAAGTATGTGTGTTTCTCCATTTACATGATAGTATTTGGGGTTTTATTGGAGTTGGGGGGCATGAAAGGGAGGGGAGCAAAGAGAAAGGACCACATTAGCCCAGAGAAAGTGATGATCAGAGAACATTTACAGAGGGAGATCATTTGCAGCAAAAGTGTTATTTTGCCTGAAGATAGAATTTGCTCACATAACTGATTTTCTGTGATTGTTTTTATATAAAACACCCACCCTAGACCCATTCGCACATCTACCCAAACAACAATATTTCACTTTCACGTCAAAAGAAGTTGGCATAGAAAATTCAACAAAACGTGGATCCTGAGGCATTGAAACGATACATAATGACAGGACTTTTCAGCTAGTCTTAATAAAGGAGATTAAAGCAACGTGTAACATAAGATGTGTGTTAATAAAACAAGTGGTGAAAAATAACCAATTGAAGAACCTAATAAGAGCGCATATCTTTACATTTCAATTAGCCTTTTGCTGATGCTGTCTTTTTTTTCAACACTTATGAATATATCACAACCATAGAAAAATGGTTATTAAGCCAGAGTGTTCTTGAATACATGACTATTTTGGTTGCTATTTTAAAATAAATAACCTTTCTCATATGGTAACTTCTCATTCAAAGCTATGGCAATTAGAGCAAGAATCAATCACTGTGTGTTCAGACACTGCTCAGTTTTCTAGGGCTATTAGCGCCCACAGTCTGCCTCAGAGGGTTGGAATTCTGAGCAGAAATCAGAAATGTAAAGGCTGGAGATGCAAACTGGTACATACAGGGTGCCTAAACAATAAGGTCTTACTGTATAATGCTGGGGATTTTATTCAATATCCTGTGATAAACCATAATGGAAAAGAATATGAAAAGGAAGGTATGTGTGTGTATAAATGTGTGTGTGTATGTGTGTGTGTGTGTGTATAACTGAGTCACCTTGCTGAACAGAAAACATTAATTCAACTACACTTCAATAAAAAAATGAAATGTAAAAGCTGGGATGAGACGTCTTGGTCGGGGGGGTGGTAATAGTAGTTAGAATAGCCTTTATTGGTCCGCAGACACATGTTTATGATCAGCAAGAATTCAGCTTCCTATTAATAATACAGCTTGAACTTTGTTGATAAAATATTTCTTCAAGTGTGAGTCAGATCCTTGGTTTGAGTCTTTTGTTCTACGAATAGTTATTTTCACACGAAGATGTCGAACATTTAGCTGTTTCCCTGCAGAAGAAACGCTGAGCTCACGGAATAGGACTTTGTTCCTGCTTCTTTACGGAGTTGAACAATAGCAACGTGAAAAGAAACAGTAGAAGTCAGAAAGCAGGATGACGGCATCGTTTGGCTATTACTCTATATTCTCCTCACCACACAAAGTGTACGTCTGGTTTAGGTCTCGTCCTTGTTTCTGTTGCAATATCA
>SJYV01004581.1:0-13113 GCA_006410875.1 Neotragus pygmaeus | reverse complement strand
TTTCATTTTGTGGGATACTAATATAAATGGCACTGTGTTTTTAATTCCAAGTTTTAATAACTTGTTCATTGCTGGTATATAGAAGAGTAACTGTTTCTTGTGTATTACCTTTGTAGCCCGCAAAAATACTATACTCATCTAATTGGTCCCAGATGTTTTCTGTCAATTTTTTCAGCTATTCTATATAGATGGTTATGTCATCTGTGAACAAAGATGGTTTTATTTCTTCCTTTCTCACTTTTGTGTTTCTTCCTTCCCAATCTTTGTGTTTGGGAGGGAAGAGATGTTGTATATATAGTAGTTATGCACATACATACACACACACACAGGCTTCCCAGGTGGCTCAGTGGCAAAGAATCCTCCTGCTAAAGCAGGAGACACAGAAGATGTGGGTTTGATTCCCAGGTCAGGAAGATTTCCTCGAGGAGGAAATGGCACCCCACTCCAGTATTCTTGCCTGAAAGAAAATCCCATGGAAAGAGAAGCCTGGTGGGCTACAGAGCATGGGGTCTCAAAGTTTTACATGATTGAGTGACTAAATGACATCAAATAAATAAATATGTATATACACACACATTTTCTTTTCTTATTGTACTAGATTAGCCATGAATTATGGTATGATTTTGAAAAGCAGTAGTCAAAGGGGAAAAACTTGCCCTTTTTCTAACCTTAGTGCAAAAACTTCATGTTTCTCACCTAATTGTAGTTTTTTTCATAGATATTTTTATCAAGTTGAGGAATTCCTTCTATTCCTGGATTTCTGAGCAATTTTATCATGAGTAGGTATAAGACTTAATCATTTGCTTTTCCTCCAGCTATTACTATGATTATGTGATTATTTTTTTCTTTACTTGGTTGATATGGTTATTTAATTTATTTTTAGATGTTGAACCCAGTGTTTCCTTCCTGGGATAAATCTCACTTTATCTAATATCTATAATTTTATCCCAGTTTATCATGGAGGACAATTCTTTTAACACATTGTTAGGTTTGACTTGCTAGCATTTTGTTAAAGGATTTTTGCTCATATGTGCAAAAGACATATCCCACGAGAGATATTGCTCTCTAGTTTTCTTTTCTTGAATTTATTTATTTGGTTTTGGTGTTTAGACTAATTCTGACCTCGTAGAATGAGTTAGGAACTATTCCCTATGCTTCAATCAGCGAGTTAAATTTCTGGCATGTGCTCTTTTCCTAACTTGTAGCTGGTCAGCTTACCGGGGTGTGCTTACATAGCCTTTCTTCAGTGTATTCATGGAGACTCTTCGTGACTCCATGAATTGTAGCCACCTGTGCTTCTCTGTCCATGGGATTTCCCAGGCAAGAATACTGGAGTGGGTTGCCATTTCCTTCTCCAAGGGATCTTTCCGACCCAGGGATGGAATCATGTTTCCTGCTGAGCCACCAGGGAAGCCCTACAGAGGGACAGAGAAATAGAGACTTACATCCTGTTTTTATAAGGCTATTAATCCTATCAGATTAGGACCCTCAACCTTATATCTTTAACCTTAATGAATTCCTCACATCTCTATTTGCAAATGTAGTCATATTGGATGTTTGGGCCTCACTGTATGAATTTCACAGGGACACAGTTTAGTCCAGGGCACCTTCACTGATTCCTCCTCCAATGCCCTTACTTTCTTTATGTAGATCCAAGTGAATGGATTATATCATTTTTATTCTCTCTGAAGATTTTAACTTTTTTTTGCAAGGCACATCTATTGGCAACAAATTTTCTCAATATTTGTCTGAGAAAGTCTTTATTTCTCTTTCACTTTTAAAGGATAATTTCACAGGAAAGATCATTTCACAGAAGGCAAATGTCTAGGTTTTTGGTTATTTCCTCTCAAAACTTGAAATATTTCATTCCACTCTCATTTTGCTTGCATGGTTTCTGAGGAGAACCAAGTCTAAACTCTTACCTTTTCTCCTTTATAAGTTGTGCTTTCCTCTGACTTTCTCCAAAACTTTCCCCTTTATCACTGATTTTCTGTAGCTTAAATATGCTATACCTCAATGAAGGTTTTCCTGCGTTTATCCTGCCTGTAGTTCTCTGAGCATCTTGAATATGTGGGTTGGCATCTGATATTAACTTAGGAAAATTCTGAGTCATTATTATCTCGAGCACTGTTTCTGTTCCTCTCTCCCTTTCTTCTCTAGTATTCCCAACATACATGTCCCACAGGTTGCAGTTGTCCTAGTTTTGGGGTTTCCTGTTCTGTCTTGTTTTTCAGTCTTTTTTCTCTTTGCTTTTCAGTTTCAAAAGTTTATATTATCATATCTTCAAGCTCCGAGATTTTTTTTCCTTAACCATGCTCAGTCTATTAATGAAAGCACTTATAAAAGACATTCTCCATTTATGTTACTATGTTTTTAAATTCTAGCATTTCTTCTTGGGATCTTCTGTAGGATTTCCATCTCTCTGCTTGCATTATCTGTTATTACAGGCTGTGTAATTTCCTAATTAAAACCCTTAGCATATTCATCATAATTTAAAAAAGTATATATTGGTCTGAAGATTTCGACATTCCTGCTGTATCTGACTCTGGCACGTGTTCAGTCTCTTAAACTGTACTCTTTGCCTTTTAGAACCTTGTAATTGTTTCTCGAAAGTTTGTCATGATGTACTGAGTAAAAAGAACTGTGACAAATAGCCTTTCCTGATATAGTACTAAGGTGTTGGGCAGAGAATCCTGTTTTATTATTTATAATTTATATGATTTACATAATTTAAAATCTTATGATTTAAAATCATAAGTCTTAGGATTAGGTCTCAGTCTTTTGGTGAGTCTGTGTCACTGGAATGTACATTTCACTGGGGCTTCTCAGGTTCTTTTCCTCCTTTAGGAGGGACAGGATGACTAGAGGAGGCCAGCACTGAATTCTGGTAAACTTCCAGCAGGTTATGCTTGGATGAAATGATTTCTCCTGAGGGCAGGCCTTGTTAAGAAGAAAAGAATGCTCTGGCATAGTTCAAGATTGTTACTGTTATCCTCTTCATGCTGGAAGAGCAGTGGGGGATTTTCTCTGATATCCCAAGGACCTTGCAGAGTAACATCCTGAGAGTAACATTCATGAAAGTGTGGAAGACTCTGTGGCTGGCTTCCCTGGAGTTTTCTCTTCTCTGCCTTGTCTACACTGAACTTCCAACAGTATGTCATTTATAGCTCAGGTTTTCTTGCTCCAGCACTGGTCTCTCTGGACTTTTCTGCTCATGGATTTCTGCTCTAGTAAGTTGTGATTCTCTGTATCTGCCCACCTGTCTCTCCAAATTTGGGGACAGCAATTTGCCCTGTGACCCCACTTTCCAGTGACTCTGAGAAAAGTTGTTGATTTTTCAATTTGCTCAGTTTTTTATTTGTTTTTAGGACGGAGTGGTTACTTTTTTTCTTTTTTAATTTGGCTGCATTGGGTCTTAGTTGTGGCCCATGGGATCTTCCTTGCATCATGTAGGATCTTTCACTGCGGTGTGTGGGCTCAGGAGTTGTGGCTTACAGACTCTCTAATTGTGGCACGCAGGTTCTATACCACACAGTAGTTGTGGTGTGTGGGCTTTCAGGTGGGATCTTAGTTACTCAACCGGGGATCAAACCTGTGTCCTCTGGATTGCAAGGCAGATTCTTAAGGACTGGACTGCCAGGGAAGTCTCTGAAATGGTTACTGTAAAATAAGCTCATTATATGCTGAACTGGAAACTGGAATTCTGCTTCATGTTTTTATCACCCAAATATGAATCCATAGGGACGAATTGAACAAGCTTGCTTTAAAAAAAAATTATTTGTCTTTTAAATCCATAGAAATTATTTGTAGAAGAATCCCAGGTATTTCACTTGTTCAGTTCAGTTCAGTCGCTCAGTCGTGTCCGACTCTTTGCGACCCCATGAATTGCAGCACACCAGGCCTCCCTGTCCATCACCAACTCCCGGAGTTCACTCAAACTCATGTCCATCGAGTCAGTGAGGCCATCCAGCCATCTCATCCTCTGTTGTCCCCTTCTACTCCAGCCCCCAATCCCTCCCAGCATTAGGGTCTTTTCCAATGAGTCAACTTTTCTCATGAGGTGGCCAAAGTATTGGAGTTACAGCTTTAGCATCTGTCCTTCCAAAGAACACCCAGAACTAATCTCCTTTAGAGTTTTCTTAATCTGGATCTTCTTGATTTCATAATGTTAGTGCAGTTTAACATAGTCATCTGCCTCTAGTTGAAAAATAGCACAGTCATTTTTCCTGCAAACTGGCAGCTGGATCTGCAGGTTTGATCAGACCCACATCTAATAACCTTGGCAAGATTATTAGTGGCTGTGAATTTTTTCAGCAGCAGGCATATAAAGTCTGGTTTTTGTTCTATTGTTTATAACTTTTATTGTGGTATAATTTATATACAATAAATTCACCAATTTAAAATGTAATATTTGATGGGTTTTGGTAAATATGTACAGTCAAGAAACTGTCACAATTGAACATTTCTATCACTCCAAAAGTTCCCTATATCGCTTTCCCTATAGCAATCAAACTCTGCCCATTCACTGTCTCCTGAAAACCATTCATCCTCATTACTATAGTTTTGCCTTTTACATGATTTCAAATAAACAGACTACTACACTATTAGCCTTCTGAGTCTGTATCCTTTCACATTACATTATACTTAGAGATTTACTTTTCTGTGTGGATAAGTAGTTTATTCTTTTATCATTACACTGTAGTGTTTCATTAGATGAATCTACCACAATTTGTTAATCTGTTTACCAGTGGGTGAATATTTGAGTTCTTTTCCAGTTTGGGGCTATAAAGAATAACACTGCGCTGAATGTATCTGTCCCCCAAGTAACAGCTTATGTAAGCAACAGCCCAGCTCCTCTCCCCTGAGTGTGGAGTCCCAGCCGGAATCCACTGCTTCTGCTTGACTGTTCAGTACCTTTGAGCAGCTGTTTCTAATCTTCTGTCTAGAATTTGTGATTGTCTTCTGGACTGTTATGAATTTAGTTTGCTATTTCTTGAAGTATTTGTTCTCAGAATGGTGATAGTCCTATTTTACTATTTAATTTTTATTTATAACTGTATCTGTCTAATTACATGGTATTTCATGAAAAGGCCACTCCCACATTTACTGTTTAATTGCCCATGGGTATAGTTGATATTGGAAAAGTAGGATAAATGTTTAATTCTGCCTTTTTATTTATCCCGCTTTCACATGAATCAGCTTCCATTTCTCTGGTGGCTCAGACAGTAAAGAATCCACCTATAAGACAGGATACTCAGGTTTGATTCCTGAGTTGGAAAGATCTCCTGGAGAAGGAAATGGCAACCTCAATCCAGTATTCCTGCCTGGAGAATCCCATGAACAGAGGAAACTGGTGGGCCACAGTCCATGGGGTCACAAAGAGTTGGATGCCACTGAGCAACGAACACTTTCACTTTCACACTTTCATTCCCCGAAGATAACTAATTAATTTTTAAAAATGTATAATTATGATCAATAACTAATAATCCTGCAAAATAAGAAGCACCAGGCTGGTGAATTCTACCAAAGATTAAGAAAGAAATTTTACCAATTCTCTAGTCTCAGATGATTGAAGCAGAGAGTATATTTCCAAATATTGTATGAGGCCAGCATTATCCTAACACCAAAATTAGACAAAGACATTACAATAAAACTATAGACAAATGTTTCTCATGAACATACACATAAAAATTCTCAACAAAATATTACCAAGTCAAATCTGACAATATATAAACAGAACTATACCCCACAACACAGTGAGATTTCTCTCAGGGTTCCAAGGCTGTCTCAGAATTTGAAAATCAATTTGTGTAATCCATCACATCATCTGGGTACAGAGGAAAAAATAATCAAATGATTGTATCAACATGCAGAAAGTGCATTTGACAAAATCTACACTTATTCATGATAAAAATCACAAACTAAGGATAATTTTCTTAACTTGATAAAGAATATCTACAAAAACCTTACAGCTAATGGTGAGAAACCTGAAGCTTTCTCACTAAGATCTGAAACAAGACAAGGATGTTCTCACTTACTATTAGTTTTCAACACAAAACTGCAATTGATAGCTTATGCAATAAGATAAGAAAAGTATCATTATGAAATCATGTATTTAAATATATTTGTTGAGTTTTAGTTCTTTGTAATTCTCCATACTAAAGTACAAAATTTCTCTTTGATAGTGAACTCCTCTTTGAATAGGCTCCTGAATATTCTGATGTAACCCTGTTTTAAATACTTTTATGCGATCTACTTTGTTGAGGTATTCTATTCCTATTTTGTTTATTTCCTTTTCCTGACCAGAATGACTAGATTGATAATTGTTTCTAGACCTTTTCAGTGGACAAAGAGGGCACATACACACACTATATCTCTCTCTTTAAAAAGTCACATATATTCTCAATGCTTTCTCCAATTAAAAACAGAATGACAGACTTTTTATTTAATCTGGTCTATATTACACTACTGTGTCATTTCTTACAGTCTGAAAATCCTGGACAGTCATAGAAAATATCCCATAATTACTCATTTATTTTTCTTTTTATATATGCAAATATTATAAAAATAATAATATCATCACTAATTATGATTATTGAAAATAGTTTTAAAATATAAAAAATTAATAATGCAACCCCATTCTTTCTTTCTAGTTACAATACATCTGTATGTGAGATTTCATAATGTTTATTTTAATCTTTACTATGCCAAAGCCTTTGACTGTGTGGATCACAATAAACTGTGGAAAATTCTGAAAGAGATGGGAATACCAGACCACCTGACCTGCCTCTTGAGATATCTGTATGCAGGCCAGGAAGCAGCAGTTAGAACTGGACATGGAACAACAGACTGGTTCCAAATAGGAAAAGGAGTATGTCAAGGCTGTATATTGTCACCCTGCTTCTTTAACTCATATGCAGAGTACATCATGAGAAACGCTGGACTGGAAGAAACACAAGCTGGGATCAAGATTGCCAGGAGAAATATCAATAACCTCAGATATGCAGATGACACCACCCTCATGGCAGAAAGTGAAGAGGAACTAAAAAGCCTCTTGACGAATGTGAAAAAGTTGGCTTAAAGCTCAACATTCAGAAAATGAAGATCATGGCATCCGGTCCCAACACTTCATGGGCAATAGATGGGGAAACAGTGGAAACAGTGTCAGACTTTATATTTTTGGGCTCCAAAATCCCTGCAGATGGTAACTGCAGCCATGAAATTAGAAGATGCTTACTCCTTGGAAGAGAAGTTATGACCAACCTAGATAGCATATTCAAGAGCAGAGACGTTACTTTGTCAACAAAGGTCTAGTCAAGGCTATGGTTTTTCCAGTGGTCATGTATAGATGTGAGAGTTGGTCTGTGAAGAAGGCTGAGTGCCAAATAATTGATGCTTTTGAACTGTGGTGTTGGANGGAAGAAAAGTTATGATCAACCTAGATAGTATATGCAAAAGCAGAGACATTACTTTGCTGACTAAGGTCCGTCTAGTCAAGGCTATGGTTTTTCCTGTGGTCATGTATGGATGTGAGAGTTGGACTATGAAGAAGGCTGAGCGCCGAGGAATTGATGCTTTTGAACTGTGGTGTTGGAGAAGACTCTTGAGAGTCCCTTGGACTGCAAGGAGATCCAACCAGTCCATTCTGAAGGAGATCAGCCCTGAGATTTCTTTGGAAGGAATGATGCTGAAGCTGAAACTCCAATACTTTGGCCACCTCATGTGAAGAGTTGACTCATTGGAAAAGACCCTGATGCTGGGAGGGATTGGGGGCAGGAGGAGAAGGGGACGACTGAGGATGAGATGGCTGGATGGCATTACTGACTCGATGGATGTGAAGTCTGAGTGAAGTCCGGGAGATGGTGATGGACAGGGAGTCCTGACGTGCTGCGATTCATGGGGTCGCAAAGAGTCGGACACGACTGAATGACTGAACTGAACTGAACTGAACTATGGTGCTGGAGAAGATTCTGGAAAGTCCCTTGAATAGCAAAGAGATCAGCCAATATTAAGGGAAATTAACCCTGAATACTTATTGCAAGACTGATGCTGAAGTTGAAACTCTGATATTTTGGTCACCTGATGCCAACAACTGACTCATTGGAAAAGTCCCTGATGCTGGGAAAGACTGAGGGCAGAAGGAGAAGAGGGCATCAGAGGATGAGACGACTGCCTATCATCACCGAAGCGATGGACATTAACTTGGACAAACTTTGGGAGATGGGGAGAGACAGAGAGGCCTGGAGTGCTGCAGTCCATGAGGCTGCAGAGTTGACTGGGTGACTGAACCACAATTTCATTTGCATGGGCTCCACCCTCATGATGTAATAGGCCTTGCCTCCTAATACCATCACACTGGGAGTTAAGCTGTCAACATATGAATCTGGGGAAGGGGCAGGGAACAGACATTCAGATCATTGAGCAGTAATCAAGAAATATACTTTTGCTGTAGAAAAATTAGAAAATACAGGTAACTGAAATGAAGGCAATAAGAGCATCTGTAACTCTAAACACTATCATATGTTAGTGTATATCTTTCCACACTATCTCCTATGCATTTTATTTATGTGTATAATTAAGAAAGAGAATGATGTTTGGTTGCTGAAAGGATACTGATGTGAGATCAATGTAACATGGAGTTGAAAAGAGCATTGACTATTTTTTGATCAATATTGGAGGATCTGAATTGCTTGTGTGTGTTTGCTCAGTTGCAGCTGACTCTGTGTGACGCCATGGGCTGTAGCCCGCCAGGCTCCTCTATCCATGGGGATTCTCCAGGCAAGAATACTGGAGTGGGTTGCCATTTCCTCCTCCAGGGGATCTTCCCAACTCAGGGACGGAACCCAAGTCTCTTTACTCTTCTGCACTGGTTGGCAGACTCTTTACCACTGCGCTACCTCAGAAGCCCAAATAAAATGCATAGGAAATATGTTTTCCGTGTTAACAAATACATACTTACAGTCTTGTCTTAATGACTGTGTAATAGTCCATGTACTGATTAGTTCATTTAACCGAACTTCTGACATCAGGGTTTGCCTTGTGGCTCAGCTGGTAAAGAATCTGCCTGCAGTGCGGGAGGCCTGGGTTCCATCCCTGGCTTGGGAAGATCCCCTGGAGAAGGGAGAGGCTACCCTCTCCAGTATTCTGGCCTGGAGAATTCCATGGACTGAGTGACTTTCAGTTTCACTTTCTTTACTGACAGCAGATAGGAGGTGGTTTCCAGGCCTTCTGTATTGTGGACAATGTGGTATTGCACATCTTCTAGTGAAACCTTTGTGCACAGAGTGAATGGAGCTAGAGTGTGTGACACAGCGGTAGGTCTGAGGGCTGAGATCTGCCAGCTGTGGGTTCTGTTCGTGAATCACCTGTGGAATGAACACACGATAGCAACAGAAGAGGAGATGGGGGTTCCGGTTCCCACCCTAGCATACAGTCCTGAGTGTGTCACTCCACCATGCCACAGTTTAGTTTTTTTATTCGTGGCAAAATCACAGAAAGTAGAGATAATGGATGGACCTGTCCTTTCTTCTCTGTATAGGTATTAATCCCATCTTTTTTTTTTTTCTGAGTCACAGGTAGTTTGTTTTATGAAGATTTCATCTTAAGCTTCAACTGGATGAATGCAAGAGTCTTCATGACCTTAATGCCACTGGAGCTGGACAGCTGTTGGCCTAAGAAGTGGAAGACTAACAAGTAAGTTCAAGTTCTGCATGAATTAACTGTAACTGTCAGTGAAGCTGTGCAGCATTAAGTCATCTAAAACTGTCTCCAGTTTTTAAGGTTCTGTATTTGGTTGTGCTAGGTCTTGGTTGCAGCACGCAGGCTTTCTCTAGCTGCAGTGAGCAGGGTTCCTCTCTAGCTGCGGGGCACGGGCTTCTCACTGCAGGGCAAAGGCTCTGGGCTGTGAAGCTCTTCAGTAGTTTCAGCTCCTGAGCTCGAGAGCACAGGCGCAATAGCTGTGTCGTACGGGGCTTCGATGCCCCATAGTGTGTGGGATCTTCCGGTACCAGGGATCGAACCTGTGTCTCCTGCATTGGCTGTTGATTCTTTACCCCTGAGCCACCAGGGAAGCCCCCGTTTCCTCAAATTTTTGACATTCTTCAGGAAATATGGATTTTTTAGGAGCCAGTCCACAAGGTTTGAGTAGTTGTGCCTGAATGGGCACTTTTGGGCAGAAGCTACTAGAAACTTTCAGGCTGATCAGACAGCCTGGCTGCCTCCCGGATGACTACAGACCGAAGGCAGAGGGAGCTTGCAGCTCACTGAGGTGGGACCCTTGCTGTGTGATGCTGGGGGCGGTGGAGGGGGGGGTCATTCCCTCCCCGGCCCCTCACCCACCCTCCTGCCTCCATCAGTCAGGAGGCTGCTCTGAGGCTGGCGGAGTGAGATTTGGACCTGATCCTGTCCAGCCCAAGAGAGACAGAGGCCAGCCTGCTGTCAGAGATAACAACGGCTGTTGGAAGGGAAGTCTGGGGAAAAGATCTGAAAAAAGAATCCTGGGAATTCCAGCTCCAGTCGGGCAAGGGCCCCCCAACGAGGTCCGGTCAAGAGCATGAATGGAAATTTGCAGCCTGAATTAACCCCAAAGGGGCAAGCCTACAGCTGGAAACTGCATGCCTCCCATATAGCCGTCACTCATCCATAGGTGGGAAAGCAAAGAGTGCAGTTCCGTTCATCAGACACCAAGAGGTGTCGACCTTCTTTCTCTCTGACCCTTGTCCACGGGGTGCCCTGCCCTGGTGACGGGGGGCACCATTCACATGGTGCTCTCTGAGATACTGTGTCTTGGCCGTTTAGGGTCTGTATTAGGACACTGCCTCTTGCCGTCTCCCCTGCTCTCAGAGATGGGGAGCACACAGTAGATGCCCTGCGGTCGCCGGAGGGCGGCATCAACAGTGCATGGCACAGGGAGGAGAGGCTGAGGACCTCCCGCCCGCCAGCCTGCCAGCGAAGCAGCCCGCAGTGCCTGTACGGTGTTCTCAGGCTCCTAAAGAAAATAACTTTCTATTCCCACCCCCATAGGAAGATGTCTTGGGTCAGAAAGGAAGACAAATGCAAAATTATAAAGACAACAATTCTGAGTTCCCTGATAAGTGCGTTGCGAAGCTTGCAGAAGCTTGCATACTTTCCATCCCTGGAGAGGTCCAGAAACTGGAACTTGGTGTGGCTGGGGGCCGGCTGAGTCAAGGAAGGGAGGGAGCTGAGGCTGTTTCTGGTTACAGGCTGGAATGGGCTGACTAGAGCCCACTCGTTTCACTAGAGCAGGGACAGACAAATGCTGGGCTTTTTAAAGTCCTTTCTTTGTTGTAGATACATCTGTCGCAATTATTTTAAGTTCTCCCAGCTAATTTAACATGCGTGCTCAGTCGCTCAATCATATCTGATGCTTTGCGACCCTATGGACTGTAGCCCGCTAGGCTCCTCTGCCCGTGGGATTCTCCAGGCAAGAAGACTGGAGTGGGGTGCCTTGCCCTCCTCCAGGGAATCTTTCCCACCCAGGGATGGAAGCTGTGTCTCTTACGCCTTCTGCTTGGCAGGCAGGTTCTTTCCCTCTTGACCCGGGAAACCCAAGTATGATATATAGTGCTGACCAATTAAACATCCCAGTACATTTCCCTACTTCTTTTGAACTATTAACATTTTATGATGCTGTGGAAGAAGGGGAGCCCTATTAGTAAAATTGACCTTTAGTTTATTTGCTGTTTGTAAAGAAAGACTTATCGTACCTGATAAATATAAGAAGGAATGTCCTAATATAGACCATGAACAGTGACAGGGATGCTTCTAAGAGTCCAGGAGTCACTGATCCCTGGTGCACGTAGAGACGGTCTCCTGCCTGCAGGAAATAGAGTCTGGAAGAGGGCATTCATTTGAGGTAAATAGCTAACTTTGGGGGCTGCCTTCAAACAGCAAGTTTCTATTTTTGTTTGATGACTGCATTTTTTTCAGTTGCTGATAAATCATAAGCAGAGGGACAGACTGATATGGGTTTATCCTCTTAAACGTTAAGTTCATGAAGAGATGCACAAAAGCGCCAATTGAGGGCTTAGAGGTTAAAGGTTATGTCTCTGTTTTGAGCTTTCCAGATCCCAGAATGAAGTGCCGAAGGGGAATCATTTTTGTTTGTTTAATTTGAAGCATAGCTAATTTATAATGCTGTCTTAGTTTCTAGTGTACAACAAAGTGATTCAGTTTTGCATACATCGGTATGCATTCTTTTCCATTGTAGTTTATCATCAGATATTGGATACAGTTCCCTGTGCTACACAATAGGACTTTGTTTTTTGTAGAGTTTATATATGTTGGTTTCTATCTGCCAATCCTGAGCTCCTCATTTATCTCTCACACCTTTTCCCTTTGGTAACCATAAAGTTGTTTTCCGTGTCTGTGTTTCTGTTTTGTAAATAAGTTCATTTGTATCACTTGTTTAGTTTCCACATTTAAGTGATAGCATATTATACTGGTTTTCCTGTGTCTGACTGACTTCACTAAGTGTGATCATCTCTAGGTCTACCCATGTTGTTGCAAAAGGCATTATTTCATTCTTTGTTGTGGTTAAGTAAAATTCCATTGTACGTATGTGCCATATCTTCTTTATCTGTTCCTCTGTTGGTGGACATTTAGGGGTTTATGTTTCCTGGCTTTGTAAACAGTGCTGCAATGAGCACTGGAGTATATGTATCTATTCCAATTACCTTTCCCCACTTTTGAACTGTGGTGTTGGAGAAGGCTCTTGAGAGTCCCTTGGACTGCAAGGAGATCCAACCAGTCCATTCTGAAGGAGATCAGCCCTGAGATTTCTTTGGAAGGAATGATGCTGAAGCTGAAATTCCAGTACTTTGGCCACCTCATGCGAAGAGTTGACTCATTGGAAAAGACTGATGCTGGGAGGGATTGGGGGCAGGAGGAGAAGGGGACGACCGAGGATGAGATGGCTGGATGGCATCATGGACTCAATAGATGTGAGACTGAGTGAACTCCGAGAGATGGTAATGAACAGGGAGGCCTGGCGTGCTGCAATTCATGGGGTCGCAAAGAGTCGGACACAACTGAGCGACTGGACTGAACTGAACTGAAAGAGTCAGACACGACTGAGCGACTGAACTGAACTGA
>SJYV01004577.1:435-12361 GCA_006410875.1 Neotragus pygmaeus | reverse complement strand
AATCACAAAAAAGGGCAATGTCAAAGGATGTTAGAACTATCACACAATTGCACTCATCTCACATGCTAGCAAAGTTATGCTCAAAATTCTCCAAGCCAGACTTCAACAGTTCATGAACCGTGAATTTCAAGATGTTCAAGCTGGATTTAGAAAAAGCACAGGAACCAGATTTCAAATTGCCAACATCGGTTGGATCATAGAAAAAGCAAGAGAATTCCAGGAAAACACCTACTTTTGCTTTATTGACTATGCCAAAGCCTTTGACTATGTGGATCACAACAAACTGTGGAAAATTAAGAGATGGGAATATCAGACCACCTTATTTGCCTCCTGAGAAACCTGTATGCAGGTCAAGAAGCAACAGTTAGAACTGGACATGGAACAATGGACTGGTTCCGAATTGGGAAAGGAGTACATCAAGGCTCTATATTGTCACCCTGTTAATTGAATTTATATGCAGTGTACATCATGTGAAATGCCAGGCTGGATGAAGCACCAGCTGAAATGAAGACTGCTAGGAGAAATATCAATAAACTCAGTTATGCAGATGACACAACNCGAATTGGGAAAGGAGTACATCAAGGCTCTATATTGTCACCCTGTTAATTGAATTTATATGCAGTGTACATCATGTGAAATGCCAGGCTGGATGAAGCACCAGCTGAAATGAAGACTGCTAGGAGAAATATCAATAAACTCAGTTATGCAGATGACACAACCCTTATGGCAGACAGTGTAGAGTAACTAAGGAGCCTCTTGATGAAAATGAAAGAGAAGAGTGAAAAATCTGCCCTAAAACTCAACATTCAAAATACTAAGATCATGGCATCCAGTCCCATCACTTCATGGCAGATATATGGGGAAAGAGTGGAAAGTGACAGACTTTATTTTCTTGGGTTCAAAAATCACTGCAGATGGTGACTATGGCATTAAAAGATGACATTAAAAGATGCTTGTTCCTTGGAAGAAGAGCTTTGACAATCCTAGACAGCATATTAAAAAGCAGCGACATTACTTTGCTGACAAAGGTCCTTATTGTCAAAGCTATGGTTTTTCCAATAGTCATCTATGGGGGTGAGAGTTGGACCATAAAGAAAGCTGAGTGCCACAGAATTGATGCTTTTGAACTGTGGTGTTGGAGAAGACTCTTGAGAGTCNTCAAAAATCACTGCAGATGGTGACTATGGCATTAAAAGATGACATTAAAAGATGCTTGTTCCTTGGAAGAAGAGCTTTGACAATCCTAGACAGCATATTAAAAAGCAGCGACATTACTTTGCTGACAAAGGTCCTTATTGTCAAAGCTATGGTTTTTCCAATAGTCATCTATGGGGGTGAGAGTTGGACCATAAAGAAAGCTGAGTGCCACAGAATTGATGCTTTTGAACTGTGGTGTTGGAGAAGACTCTTGAGAGTCCCTTGGACTGTAAGGAGATCCAACCAGTCCATCCTAAAGGAAATCAGTCCTAAATATTCATTGGAAGGACTGATGCTGAAGCTGAAGCTCCAATACTTTTGCCACTAGTTGGGAAGAATGGACTCATTAGAAAAGACCCTGATGCTGGCAAAGACTGAAGACAAGAGGAGAAGGAGATGACAGAGGATGAGATGGTTGGATGGTATCACTGACTCGATGGACATGAGTTTGAGCAAACTCTGGGAGACAGTGATGGACAGGGAAGCCTGGTTTGCTGCAGTCCATGGGGTCGCAAAGAGTTGGACATGACTAAGGGACTGAACTGAACTGAACTGAAATGGGCTTCAGGACTACTACAAAACAAGTAGCTGCTAATGGATTGACATTCCACTTGTTAAATCTCTTTCCCATGAGATCAAAGTACCTTCTCTACATTTAGGGTAGAATCTCACAGGAGTACTTCTTTGTATTTTCTTAAAAGATTTCTTTAGTTTTGGTTGTGTTGGGTCTTCATTGCTTCACTAAGGCTACTCTTTGTTGGCTTCTCTTGCTGTAGAGCACAGGCTGTCAAGCGCACAGACTTCAGTAGTGACTGCACATGTGTTCAGTCATTTTGGCTCCTTGGCTCCATAGCTCAGGCTCAGTAGTTGTGGAACATGGGCCTAGGTGCCCCATGGCATGTGGGATCTTCCCATACCAGGGACCGAACCATTGTCCCTTGCATTGCAAGGCAGATTCTTAACTGCTGGATCACCAGGGAAGCCCAGGAGCCATTTCTTAACATGCTTTCGTCCAGATCTATGAACTCACTAGAGCCAGATGTCACATTCCACCATGAAGTGAAGTGTTGGGGTCTCCAGAGGACCACTGCCCTTGAACCTGGAGCAGAAGCTCCATCAGCCATCAGGACACAGGTTCTCAGAATCTGCCTCCTTCAGACACCTGATATGAGCAAGGCCATCAGCATGAGGAACCCACTCCAGTACTCTGGCCTGGAATATTCCATGGATGAGGGAGCCTGGTAGGCTAGTCAATGGGTCGCAGAGTCAGATAGGACTTTCTTTCTTTCTACAGTTCCTTTTGGAGAAGGCAATGGCAACCCACTCCAGTGTTCTTGCCTGGAGAATCCCATGGACAGAGGAGCCTGGTGGGCTACGGTCTATGGGGTTGCAAAGAGTCAGACACGACTAAGCAACTCACACACACACACACACACACACACACGCACATATCTGCATGAGAGCTGCACAAGGGAAGACACATCCAGCAATCATCATGGTGTACTGGTGTAACTGTGTTCCCTGCACCGTGCTAGGCACTGGGTTAGTTGACAAGGACACGGAAACAACTGGGTAGTGATTGTAACAACCAGATGTTACAATGAGCTTCCCACCATGGCCTTTTTTTCTCCTTTCCTCATCTATCCCTTAACAACAAAGTTGAAAAAGAGTAAGAAGTGGCCTGACTTCATACAGACCTTCATGATCCCGCAATAACCACAGGACCATAGGCTTACTCATGTGTTATCGATAAATGTTCTCAGCGATCCTGTGGGGAAAGCAATCTTATCCCCATTTTACAGAGGGAAAAACTGAGGCTCGGAGAGAGTCGCTGCCTGTCTCACCTCCCGAGCTCCGGCCTTAAGGAGGAAAGTGGCTCCAGGACACCCCTGGAGCAGGATGCTACACTCACTGGGGCCGGGCGGGACCCCAGAACTTTACCTACGAGACAGCGAGGCACCGAGACCCAAGGCGGGAAAGCGGCGGCTTGAATGCGGATCCCTTTGTCTCCCCACACCCCAGGGTGATCCAGCCCCCCATCCCCCTGCCGGTCCCCACACCCTCAACAGAGTCCCAAACACCTGAAGATCGAACCTGTGGTACTCTCAGGTTACGCGTCTCCGCCGAAAAGTCGTCACGGTCGCCATATTTACGTCAGGTTTCCATGGCAACGGCGATCCGCACGCTAGTCTGCCACATCCGGAAATGCCTTTTCACCTTCCTTCACCACCCTGGACTTCGGTGAAAGCAGAGCACATTAGCTTTGGCTGCCAACAGAAACAGCGTACTAATTAGATGCACTAGACTGAGATCTCGGAGAAGGCAATGGCACCACACTCCAGTGCTTTTGCCTGGAAAATCCCATGGATGGAGGAGCCTGGTGGGCTGCAGTCCATGGGGTCGCAAAGAGTCGGACACGACTGAGCGACTTCCCTTTCACTTTTCACTTTCATGCACTGGAGAAGGAAATGGCAGCCCACTCCAGTGTTCTTGCCTGGAGAATCCCAGGAACAGGGGAGCCTGGTGGGCTGCCGTCTATGGGATCGCACAGAGTCGGCCACGACTGAAGCAACTTAGCAGCAGCAGCAGACTGGGATCAGGGAAACTGGCAAAACTCTAGGGGGAGAGTTACCCCAGAGAGGTATCCTGGGGTTCTTAGAGATGAGCTACCCCTCAGAAGGCTAACAGCCGTCATCTGTAGTACAACATTCAGAGAATGCTTATAATCATGTCATTGAACTATCTAGGAACTCGGAAAGATGTCATTTAAAGAAACATTCAGAGGTGCTTCAGGGACACAGGCCTAGAATAATATAATCATTTAATAGGCAGAAAGAAACCTGATCGATTCCCTATACAATTGGTTTCTGTTTGGGAAATTCTTATTATCCATTCCTGATACTTTCTTCCATGAGGAGGGACATCTATGACCAAAACATTTCTAGCTTCTCTATAATTTACTTCTCTACTGTGGGAATCGCTTATCTGATTAGTGGCTTTGGAAGGAGGAACACACAGCCCAGACCCTTTCCCTTCAAAACTCTTGAAGCAAGCTGCCCTTATGGAGCACATGTTTGCTTTGCTCTCAGGGCTGTGTCCACAGCTCTTCTTCCCTTCTCTGAGTATTGATGGCTCCCCAACTAGTCCTACGATCTGTTACAGAATGTTTGTGTCTTTAAGGGGTTCCCCAAATACATCCTTTCTCCACATCTGGGCTCTGACCCAAGAACTATGACAAAAGAAAAATAAGAACATCAATTCTATTACTTATAAAGGTGATATTGGGGAAAATGGCTTAGATTTGTAGGCAACTGTGCTTCCTTTTAATGAACCCCAGAATCGTACTGACTCGACCAACTAAAAGTGCTTCATGAGGACTTCCGTGGTGGTCCAGTAGTTTACAATCTGCCTGCCAATGCAGGAGACACAGGTACAATCCCTGGTCTGGGAAGATTCCACATGCCACCGGGCAACAAAGCCCGATCTTCACAACTACTGAGCCCATGTACCAGGAAGCCCTAGAGCCTGAGCTCTGCAACAAGAGAAACCACTACAATGAGAAGACTGTGCACTGCAAATAGAGAGTAGCCCCCCCCTCCCCTGCTGCAACTACAGAAAGTCTGCACACAGCAAGGAAGACCCAGTGCAACCAAAAAAAAAAAAAAACCTGTTTCAATTGCAGCAAGTAAGTTTTTTTAAAAGTGCTTCATGAGACAGTCACAAAGGCCAAATTCTACAATGTAGAGCTATCTGCTGCTGGTGAAGAAACTCTATATGTGTTCAAGGAAAGTAACTTTTTTGCCAAAGGTCATTCCAGTAGCAAGAGAATGTTTCAGGGAACAACCTTTGACAATCATTTCTCAAAGTGAATAAACACCCCTAGTTCTGACTGCATACTCACCAAGCAACTTTTTGAGGATATGATGCTCCATGGGTTCATGGAGCCAATTGTAGTAACAATCTCTCAGATCCTTAACACAGGAAATTGCACTGGAGGCTCCTCTTGTGGAGGGGGATTGGAATTAGGTTCTAAATCCCGAGTAGGGTGAAAAACATGCATCATGAAAATTTCCTGTGGAAATCCCTTCAAGAAGGAATGGAAATATTCAGAGATTGATACCCACATATAAACCGGCATGCAATCTATAGCCAAAACTATAATGAAGTGACAGAGGATGGGATGGCTGGATGGTATCACCAACTCAATGGACGTGAGTTTGAGTGAACTCCAGGAGTTGGTGATGGACAGGTAGGCCTGGCGTGCTGCGATTCATGTGGTCGCAAAGAGTCAGACACGACTGAGCGACTGAACTGAACTGAACTGAACCAAGCCTTCAAGAATCAGTGAATCCCTATCCTAGTCAATGATTCCAGACCATAGGGAAAAAGAACACCCGAAGTGTATGTTTTGGATATTCATTTTTACTTAATAAATTCCCCCAAATAATAGTCATTTATTATCTCTCAGGATTCACTATGTTGACTTGGCTCAGTTGAGTGATTTTTTTAAATTTAAATTTAAATTTTTACTTTATTTTGCTTTACAATACTGTATTGGTTTTGCCATACATTGACCTGAATCATTTTTGCTCTACATATTGTCTGTCACTCAGGCTCACAGTCATCTGGAGGTGTCATTCATCTGGGACATCCAAGAAAGGGTACTCACATGGATGATTGGTGCTGATTATCTTCTGGGGGGCTAAACGAGGACTGTTAAATTCACAGTCTCCTACCCCAATATCAATCTAAAAGGTAAACTAAGGGACAGTAAAATGACTAGTACATTAAAGAAATAGCTTGATGATCTTCCTTCACTCTGGATTCCTCAGTAAAGCCATCCTGCAATGCAGAAATGGCCTCAGGCTTGCTTTACATGGAAGTGATATTGCTGTTGTTTAGTCACTCAGTCGTGTCTCCCTCTTTGCAACCCATGGACTGCAACATGTCAGGTTTCCCTGTCCTTCACTATCTCCCAGACTTTGCTCAAACTCAGGTCCATTGAGTCAGTGATGCAATCTAACAATCTCATCCTCTGTCATCCCTATCTCCTGCCCTCAATCTTTCCCAGCATCAAGGTCTTTTCCAGTGAGTTAGCTGTTCGCATCAGGTGGCCAAAGTATTGGAGCTTCAGCCTCAGTATCAGTCCTTCCAGTGAATATTCAAGGTTGATTTCCTTTAGGATTGACTGGCTTGATCGCCTGGCTGTCAAAGGGACTCTCAAGAGTCTTCCCCAGAACCACAATTCAAAAGTGTCAGTTCTTCAGTGCTCAGCCTTCTTTATGGTCCAACTCTCTCGTCCGTACATGACTACTGGAATAACCATAGCTTTGACTATATAAACGTTTGTGGGCAAAATAATGTCTCTGCTTTTTAACACACTATCTAGTTTTGTCATAGCTTTTCTCCCAAGAAGCAAGCGCCTATTAATTTCATGGGTGAAGTAACAGTCCACAGTGATTTTGGAGCCCTCAAAAATAAAGTCATTTACTGTTTCCACTTTTTCCCCAGCTACTTGCCATGAAGTGATGGGACCAGATTCCACGATTTTAGTTTTTTGAATGTTGAGTTTTAAGCCAGCTTTTTCACTCTCCTCTTTCACCTTCATCAAGAGGCTCTTTAGTTCCTCTTCACTTTCAGCTCTTAGGGTGATGTCATCTGCATATCTGAAGTTATTAATGTTTCTTCCAGCAATCCTGATTCCAGCATGAGCTTCATCTAGTCTGGCATTTCCATGATGTACTCTGCATATAAGTTAAATAAGCAGAGTGGTAATATATAGCCTTGAGGTATTCCTTTCCCAATTTTGAACCAGTTGGTTGTTTCATGTCCAGTTCTAACTGTTGCTTCTTGACTTGCATACAGATTTCTCAGGAGGCAGGTAAGATGATCTGGCATTTCCATATCTTTAAAAAAATTTCCACAGCTTGTTGTGAGAACAACAATATGGCAGAATAGAAGGACGTGTGCATCTTCTCCTGTGAGAACTCCAGAATTGCAACTCGCTGCTGAACAACCATCTACAGGAGAATGTTGGATCCCACACACACACAAAAAAAGATACCTCACATCCAAAGGCAAAAGAGAAGCCCCAACAAGATGGTAAGAGGGGCGAAATTGCATTTAGAATCAAACCCCATACCCACTGGAGAAGTTTGGAGGGCTCAAACAAAACCTTCTGTGCACCAGGACCCGGGGGCCCCACAGAGACTGAGCCAGACCTGCCTTTGAGTGTATGAGTGTCTCCTGGGGAGGCATGGATCAGCAGTGGCCTGCTGCATGGACAGGGGCTCTGGCTTCAGCAGACCTGGGTCAGCCAGTGTTAGCCGCCATAGAGCCACCAAGCAGATGACCCACAAACTGCAGAACAATTATGCCAAAGAAGTTCTCACACTGTTAAGAAAGTTCTAGGACCAACAACAGATTTCACAACCCGGGGATCAGGCAAAGGGACTGTGATCCCTCATGGAATTTGAGTTTGGAGGCCAGTGAGATTTGATTGCAGAATTTCCACAGGACTGGGGAAACATCCTCTTCATGAAAGCAAAAGAGGAAAGTGAAAAATCTGTCTTAAAACTCAACATTCAAAAAACGAAGATCATGACATCCAGTCCCATCACTTCCTGGCAAATAGATGGGGAAACAACAGAAACAGTGATAGACTTTACTTTTTGGGTTCCAAAATCACTGCAAATAGTGACTGCAGCATGAAATTCAAAGACTCTTGCTCGCTAGGAAAAAAGCTATGACAAACCTAGACAGCATATAAAAAAGCAGAGACATTACTTTACTGACAATGGTTCATATAGTCAAAGCTATGCTTTTTCCAATAGTCATGTATGGATTTGAGAGTTAGATCATAAAGTAAGCTGAGCACCTAAGAACTGATGCTTTTGAACTGTGGTGTTGAAGATTCTTGAGAGTCCCTTGGACTGCAAGGAGATCAAGCCAGTCAATCCTAAAGGATATCTGTCCCAAATATTCATTTGAAGGACTGATGCTGAAGCTGAAGCTCCAATACTTTGGCCACTTGATGCGAAGAACTGACTCATTAGAAAGACCCTGATGCTGGCAAAGACTGAAGACAGGGGATGACAGAGGATGAGATGGTTGGATGGTATCACCAACTCGATGGACATGAGTTTGAGCAAGCTCCATGAGTTGGCGATTGTCAGGGAAGCCTGGCATGCTGCAGTCCATGGGGTCACAAAGAGTCAGACACAACTGGGCGACTGAACGGAACTGAACCGAACTGAACACAGAGTTCAGTGTAGTCAATAAAGCAGACGTAGACGTTTTTCAGGAAATCCCTTGCCTTTTTTTATCATCCAATCGATGTTGGCAATTTGATCTCTGGTTCCTCTGCCTTTTCTAAATCCATTTTGCACTTCTGGAAGTTTTCAGTTCATGTACTTGAAGCCCAGCTGGAAAGATTTTGAGCATTATGTTGCTAGCATGTGAGATGAGCACAGCTGTGTGGTCATTTGAACATTCTTTGGCATTGCCTGTCTTTGGGATTGGAAGGAAAATTGAACTTTTCCTGTCCTGTGGCCATTTTTGAGTTTTCCAAATTAGCTGGCATATTAAGTGGAATACTTTAACAGCAGCATTCTTTATGATTTGAAATATCTTAGCTGGAATTCCATCACCTCCACTAGCTGTGTTCCTAGTAATGCTGCCTGAGACCCATTTGACTTTACCCCCAGGATGTCTGGCTCTTGATGAGTGATCACACTATCATGGTTATCTCGGTCATTAAAACCTTTTTTTGTGCAATTCTGTTGTGCATTCTTTTCAATTCTTCTTAATATCTTCTGCTTCTGTTAGGTCCAAACCATTTCTGTCCTTTATTGTGCCCATCTTTGCATGGAATGCTCCCTTGGTATCTCTAGTTTTCTTGAAGAGTTCTCTGGTCTTTTCCATTCTATTGTTTTCCTCTTTTTTCTTTGCATTGTTCACTTAAGAAAGCTTTTTCTTTTTTTTTATCCTTGCTATTCTTTGGAACTCTGCATTCAGATGGGTATATCTTCCATTTTCTCCTTTGCCTTTTGCTTCTCTTCTTTTCTCAGCTATTTGTAAGGCCTTCTTAGACAACGATTTGCATTTCTTTTTCTTGGGGAAGGTTTTGATCACTGTCTTCTGTACAATGTTACTAACCTTTGTCTTTAATTTTTCGGGTATTCTACCAGTCTAATCCCTTAAATCTGTTTGTCACTTTCATTGTATTATTAGAAGGGACTTGATTTAGGTCATATCTGAATGGCCTAATGGTTTTCCCTTCCTTTTTCGGTTTAAGTCTGAATATAATCCTGAAGAATTGATGCCTTTGAACTGTGGTGCTGGAGAAGACTCCTGAGAGTCCCTTGGAGAGCAAAGAGATCAAACCAGTCAATCTTAAGGGAAATCAACCCTGAATATTCATTGGAAGGACTGATGCTGAAGCTGAAAACCCAATACTTTGGCCAGTTGATGTGAAGAGCTGACTCACTGGGAAAGATCCTGATGCTGTAAAAGATTGAAGGCAAAAGAAGTTGGTGGCAGAGGATGAGATGGTTGGATTACTTCACTGGCTCAACAGACATGAATTTAAGCAAACTCCATGAGATGGTGAAGGACAGGGAATCCTGGTGTGCTGCAGTCTTTGGGGTCACAAAGAGTCAGACATGACTTAGCAACTGAACAACAAAAACAAGAACAATAGGAAGTTAGGAAGAACTAGATAAAAGGGGAAAACTGCTTTTTAATATATGCTTAGTCGTGTAAACTATATTTCACTAAAGATTTCCCCATTGAGTCCTGTAGCCTCCAGAACATGTCTGAATCTTAATTTCTTTCAGTACTCACATTTCATTCTGTCCAGGGTAGCAAATGTTTTAGATGTAATGAGCCATATTATTTTCAAATTATAATATTTAAAGTGTTAAAAACAGTATTACAAAATAATCATTAAATCTTGCTTGACAAGGCAGGAGTAAGTACTTACAAATTATATGGAGTGAGTTCTCATGATACTGAAGCATTCCCAGAGAAGTTCTAGAATAACACATGAAAAAGATGTCCATTTCTTCATAGGGGATTGGAATGCAAAAGAAGGAAGTCAAGAGATACCTGGAGTACCAGGAAAGTTCAGCCTTGGAGTACAAAATGAAGCTGAGCAAAGCCCAATAGAGGTTTGCCAAGAGAATGCCGTAGTCATGGAAAACACTCTTCCAACAGTACAAGAGATGACTCTACACATGGACATCACCAGACAGTCAATACCAAAATCAGGTTGCTTGTATTCTTTGCAGCCAAATGGGAAGAAGTTCTATAGAGTCAGCAAAACAAGACCGGGAACTGACTGTGGCTCAGGTCATGAGTTCCTTAATGGAAAATTCAGGACTAAATTGAAAATAGGGAAAACAACTATGCCATTCAGGTATGATCTAAATCAATTCCCTTATGGTATACAGTGGAAGTGATGAATAGAGTCAAGGGATTAGATCTGATAGAATGCCTGAAGAACTATGGATGGAGGTTCATGACATTTTACAGGAGACACTGATTAAAACCATCCTCAAGGTAAAGAAATGCAAAAAGGGAAAATGGTTGTCTGAGTAGGCCTTAAAAATAGCTGAGGAAAAAATAGAAGTGAAAGGCAAAAGAGAAAAGGAAATGTAGAGTTCCAAAGAATAGCATCTGAATATAGAGTTCCAAAGAATAGCAAGGACAGATAAGAAAGCCTTCTTAAGTGGACAATGCAAAGCAATAGAGGAAAACAACAGAATGGGGAAGACTAGAGATCACTTCAATAAAACTGGAGATACCAAAGCAACATTTCATGCAAAGATGGGCAAAATAAAGGACAGAAATGGCAAGGGCCTAACAGAATCAGAAGATATTAGGAATACAGAGAAGAACTGTCCAAAAAGGATCTTAATGCTGAATAATCACGATGGTGTGGTCATTCATCTAGACCCAAACATCCTGGAATGTGAAGTCAAGTGGGCCTTAGGAAGCATTATGAAGAACACACACAGCCAGTGGATGTGATGGGATTCTAGGTAAAGATGAATGCTCTTAAAGTGCTGCACTTAATAGGCCAGCAAATTTGGAAAACTCAGCAGTGGCTGCAGGATAGGTTAAGTTCAGTTTTCATTCCAATCTCAAAGAAGGGCAATGCCAAAGAATGTAGACCCTATGATACAACTGTGCTCAATTCATATGCTAACAGGTGGCAGTAGGGGTAGAGAATGCGCCTGTCAGTGCAGGAAACATCAGCAAAACAGGTTCAATCCCTGGATCAGGAAGATCCCCTGGAGGAGGGCATGGCAACCCACTCCAGTATTCTTGGGTGCAGAATCCCTTGGACAGAGGGTCCTGGCAGGCTATGGTCCATAGTGTCACAAAGAGTCAGACACAGCTGAAGCGACTTAGTACAGGTGTTTTTCTGGGATCCCCTTGCTCTTCCTATGACTCGATCGATGCTGGCAATTTGATCTCTGGTTCCTCTGCCATTTCTAAATCCATTTGTACATCTGGAAGTTCTCAGTTCACATACTAATGAACCCTAGCTTGATGGATTTTGAGCATGACCTTGCTAGCATGTGAAATGATCTCGATTGTATGGTAGTCTGAACATTCTTTGGCCTTGCCCTTCTTTGAGATTGGAATGAAAACTGACTTTTCCAGTCCTGTGGCCACTGCTGAGTTTTCCTAATTTGCTGATATGTTGCATGCCACACTTTAA
>SJYV01004576.1:36-16253 GCA_006410875.1 Neotragus pygmaeus | reverse complement strand
GATTCTCCAGGAAAGAATACTGGAGTGGGTTGCCATGCCCTTCTCTGGGGATCTTCCTGACCCAGGGATCGAACCTGGGTCTCCTACATTGAAGGTGGATTCTTAACTGTCCGAGCCCCCAGGGAAGCCCCTGACTCAGCAGCCCTGGAGACCCTTTAAAGTGCAGATCAGATCATGCCTTGCTCAAAAATCCCCCAAGATTCCCGCCCTCACACACAGAGTGGTCCCCACAGACACCTTCTGCGAGCGTGTGGCCAAGTGCACCTCAGGCTTGGCAAGACGACACCTGGCAGGCCTGCTGCTAGGAACCGACCCCAGAGAGGTCGTTAAGGATGCAGGAAGAGGCGCAGCTTTAGAAACCGATGGCTGTGCGCGCTAAGTCACCTCAGTTGCGTCCGACCCTTTACGACCCTTTACCAGGCTCCTCTGTCCACGGGATTCTCCAGGCAAGATTACTGGAGTGGGTTGCCATGCCCCTTTCAGGGGTCAAACCCGCGTCTCTTACATCTCTTGCATTGGCAGGCGGGTTCTTTACCACTTGTGCCCCCAGAGCCCGCAAGAGACCCTCTGCAGCGGCAGACCCTGACCACTGGGCTACGTACTGAGTCACACGGCACAAGAGTCAGATCGGGGCAGTGCTTCCCCCACCCTTCTAGGTGACCCTGTGAACTCCAGAGGAAAACGAGAGGTGCCCAGAAGGGCGTGTCCTGAANAAATCTATGTTAATAGGCACACAATGTATAAAGATGAAATTTGTGATTACAAGGATATAGAAGAGGGAAATAAACTGTATAGGAGTAGAGCTTTCTGTATTATTAAAGCTAAGCTGGTATTAACTCAAATTGGATTGTTATAAGTGTTTCAAATTATAATCCCCATGATACCCACTATGACAATATCTGAAAAAATACATAAAAGAAAATGAGAAGGGAATAATATGGTACACAGAAAAGAATCAAACACAAAAGAAGGCAGTAGTGGAGGAAGTGAAGACCAGAAAAATGGTATAAGGTATATAGAAATCAAATAATAAAAATGCAGAAGTAAACCCTTACTTATCAGTAATTCCTTAACTGTTAATAGATTAACCTCTTAATCAAAAGGCAGAGTTTTGTGGAGTGGATAATATAACAAGATCAAGCAATATACTGTCTATAATAGACTTGCTTTAGACTCATAGACACAAGTATGTTGAAAATAAAATAACAGAAAAAAATTTTTCATGCAAATAGAGGAAGAGAGATGGGGTGACTAAATTGATATCAAACAAAATAGATTAAGTTAAAAACTGTTACTAGAGACAAAAAAGAGACCTTATGTATGACAAAAATGTCGTTTATCAAGAAGACATAACAATTACACACATATACACATCAAACAATAGAGCCCCCCCAAGTATATAACACAAATTATGATAGAACTGAAGGGAGAAATAGAGAGTACTACACTAACAGTTGGAGACTTCACTACATCATTTTTAATAATGGATAGAAAAGCAGAAGACCAAAAAAGATATAGTAGACTTGAATAATAACATAAATAATAGATCTAACATATATATATATATATATATATACTATTTCACCCAACAGCAGCAAAATACACATTCTGCTGAAGTGGATATAGAACGTTCTCCTGTCTTAGACAGATCAAATGTTAGGCCACAAAAAGTCTCAATATATTTTAAAATATTGAAATATGCAAAGTATATTCTCCAACCAAATGAAATGAAGCTGGAAATCAATAACAGAAGGAAAAATGAAAAATCCACAAATATGGAAGTCAACCANTTCTTCCCTGTAGAGTTCAACAGAATTATTTTATTCAGATACTGCTGATATACTGTATCTGCTTAGGTCTTGTTTACAAGCTACAGAAACCACTCTATTCAGTTTAGAAAAAATGATTAGAGATAACAATACCCGTGCCAATTCTGACTGAAACTTTAGAGAAGGATCTACAGAAAGGTTTTGCCTCAGTTCTGCACAACAGTAAGCTCTGGCCCAAGTTCTGCTCCAGTTTTGCTGAACAACTCAAAAAAGTAACACTGAAAAGCAGGTGTGAACAAACTATGGCCTGTGAACCAAATCCAGCTCATAACCTATTTTTTGTGGCCTGTTGGTTAGTAATGTTTAAAATTTTTTCAACATTAGTCAAGAGTCTTAAGAGAACAAAATATGAAGAATACTCAACAGAGATCATGTATAGTGTACAAAATCTAAAATATGTACTTTCNTAACCTATTTTTTGTGGCCTGTTGGTTAGTAATGTTTAAAATTTTTTCAACATTAGTCAAGAGTCTTAAGAGAACAAAATATGAAGAATACTCAACAGAGATCATGTATAGTGTACAAAATCTAAAATATGTACTTTCTGGTTCTTTACAAAGAAAAAAGAGATTTCAAGTCTGAATAAAAGAGATAAAGTGATTTAAACTTAAAGACACATAAAGATTTAAAGTAAGGTGAAAAAATATAACATGCCAATTGTAGTTCAAAGAAAGTTGAAGTGGCGATATAAATGTCAAACAAAGTAGAGTTCAGAGCAAAAAGTATTACAATGGATAAAGCAAACTGTTCCAGAGTGACAGAGGACTTAATTCATGAAGAAACCTTGCCTAACCCAAAGTTTTGTCAAAAAATTTTTTTAGATAAGACACCAAAAGTGTAAGTCATTAAAAGAATGTTTGCTAAACTGGAATTCAACCAGTGTAAAAATTTGTGCTTTAGAAAGACACTTAAGAAAATAAAAAGACAGTCACAGACTGTGAAAAATTATCTGCATACCATACTCTTGATGAAAAAACAAACAGCTTACATCCCAAATAAATACAGGACTCTCAAAACTCAGTAAGAAAAAACATAACCGAATAAGTACATGGACAAATGATTTGAACATATATTTCACAGTGGATGATATATGGATTGAAAATAAGCACATGAGAAATACTCATTACTTTTAGTCATCATGGAAATTCAAATTATAAGCCTTGTGAAATGGCACTACACATTTGGTCAATTAGCTAAAATTCGTAAGATTGACCATACCAAGTGTTAGTGAAGAACTTGTAACTCTTACACACTTCTGATGAGAATATAAAATGGCATAACCATCTTGGACTTTTTTTTATTTTTTAAATACACACTTCTCACATGATGGAAGCATTCCATTCATAGGTATTTGTCCAAGAGTAATGAAAGCATATGTCCGAACAAAATAAAGTACATGAATAATCATAGCAACTTCACTTCTAATACCTTGAAACTTGAAGTAATTCAAATTTCCCTCAACAGATGAATAAAGCAACTCTTATACAATGGTATACTACTCAGTAATAAAAAAGGAATAAATATTGATATTTGCTACTACATGTAGTTAGGCTGAGTGAAAGAAGATAAAAACATATCCACTTGATATGATTCTATCCATATAAAATATCAGGATATGCAAGCTAATCAAAAGTGGCAGAAGATCAGTGGTTGCCTAAGGAACAGGGGCTACTGAGGAGAAGGAAGAAAGGATGAGCAAGGGGCATAGGAAGCTTTGAGGAAGATGGACCCTGATTGTGATGATAATTTCATGGGTGTCTATAAATGTTAAAGCTTACCAAAATGTATACTTAAAATGGGCTTCTCTGGTGGCTGTGATGGTAAAGAACCTGCCTGCAATGCGGGAGACCTGGGTTCGATCCCTGGGTTGGGAAAACCCCCTGGAGGAGGGCATGGCAACCCACTCCAGTATACTTGCCTGGAGAATTTCCATGGATAGAGGAGCTGGGTGGGCTGCAGTCCATGGGATCACAAAGAGCTGGAGACAACTGAGCGACTAAGTACAGTACAGTACCTACTTAAAATACGTGTACTATGTTGTATGTTTATTATGCCTCAATAAGGAAGTTAATAAAATGAAGAAAGCTGGCAGCAATGAAAGTTTCAGAGGGATAAATGGTCAAGAAGGACCAGGAAGCAGGAATGACAAGGATGACAAACCAGCAGACACAACAAGCCATGAATAACACAGTGGCTACTGCAGATTGAGCATCCCAGGAGAAAGAATCTGATTGGCTAAGCTGATGTCACATGACAACCCTGGTGGTACTCTCATCTCTGCTATGGGGAGTGGACACCTGGAGGAAGCGGACACCTGGAGTGAGCCTCCCTTCAAAACTACACATGATGTGGGGAAGGATGATTCCCCAAAACAAACAGGATGAGTTGAAAAGGAAATGTACGCACTTGTGGTGGATTCATGTCAATGTATGGCAAAACCAATACAGTATTGTAAAGTAAAAAAAGAAAGAAAAGAAAAGGAAATGTACACAAGACAGCCAAAACACCAGTAGTCACAGTGACTATACATCACCTTAGGGGTTTTGTTGTTTTTGTTCTTGGTGTTTATGTTTCCACGCCTTGTGAAGTGACGAGTAGCGAAGAATCTATTTAATCTACTCACTTTGGTTCATTTTTCCTTATCGAAATTCTCAAACTCTTTAATATTTAGAAAGGTTTTGTTTTATACAGATATTTTGCTACAACTCAGCATATTATTCTATATTTGTGTGTGTGTGTTCACCAGATATCTATCCCTAAATGAGTTTTAAAAAATCTCATGACTCTCAGAACAGCTTGCTTTGCTCTTCACTACTTCTTAATGAAATAAGAATGTTTTTTGTTCATCTTTTAAATTCAGTAGCATGCTTTATTCACTTGAATTTAATGACAGTTTGCTGGCACTCACTGTGTACCTGACATAATATCAGCTTCATCATCACACTACAAAAAAAGCTGGGGTTCCACATGCTAACCACACTATATTATATTAATTTTCTTTGTCTCTAAAACAGAGAAACATAATCCTCTTTTCTTAGAAATGTTCACCCATGAATTTCGCATGTTTTCTGCCAAAAGCAGAATGTAGGGGTGACTTGTAAAAGGCTGCACAGTTAGCACATGGAGGAGAAGACAGTTCTCATGGGTTTATTTTTGCTTTTCCTGGTTCATTTCACAGAAAATTCACTTTTCTGTGTCTTAATTTCCCCAGCTACAAAGAAAGAAGAAACCCTTTCTTCTGTGAACACAGGAGTAGATAAAGATTCAATGACTAGGATTGAATGGATTCCTTTAATGGATTCCTTAATGGATTCCTTTAATGTCCTACCTAGATCTTTTAGTAAAAATGTTTTAATTAGAAAAAAAAAAAAAAAGGATAGTTTCAAGGCTGCCAGCTCACAAAACCCATATATTAGAACCAATTGGTTTGTACACACTGCTGTAACTACAGAAATTTCTATGCATATAATTTGAGAAACACATCATGGTGCTATGAAAAAGGAGATAAAAATGACCTTAGGTTGACAAGTTATGTTCCAAAGTCAAAGATAAAACAGAAAAGAATACAAGGACTTCCCTGGTGGTACAGTAGCTAAGACACCATGCTCCCAATGCAGGGTGCTCAGTTTCCATCCACGGTCTGGGAACTAGATCCCACATGCCGCAGCTAAGACCTGAAACAGCCAAACAAATAAATAAATATTTTTCAAAAATATAATTTGTAAAGCATCAACTCTACAGTGAACTTTTCTTTATTTGAGACACTATTTGTGTAACTTTGTCCAAAAATCATTTCTTTACACTGGGCTGAGCTCTCTGTGCTACGTAGCTTGCAATCAAGCAGCCTGTTCTTCCCTATGCTTGCTACTTTGCCTTTGAGTTTCTTAGAGTCTATCCCAACACAAATAACGTATTAATACTAAAAGCATATACATGGAATCTAGGAAAATGAACCTATCTGCAGGACAGAAATAGAGACACAAACATAGAAACCAGACATGTGGATATGGGAGGGGGGAAAAGGTGTGTGGGACAAATTGAGAGAGTAGTGTTGACATACACACTCTTCAGTTCAGTTGCTCAGTTGTGCCTGACTCTTTGCAACCCCGTGGACTACAGCATGCCAGGCCTCCCTGTCCATCACCAAGCCATTTCCTTCTCCAGAGGATCTTCCCGACCCAGGTATTGAACTCAGGTCTCCTGCACTGCAGGCAGATTCTTTACCAACTGAGCTATGAGGGAAGCCCCTATATAAACACTGCTGCTGCTGCTGCTAAGTCACTTTAGTCGTGTCCAACTCTGTGTGACCCCATAGATGGCAGCCCATCAGGCTCCCCCGTCCCTGGGATTCTCCAGGCAAGAACACTGGAGTGGGTTGCCATTTCTACACTACCCTGTGTAAAACAGATAGCTAGTGGGAAGCTGCTGTGTAGCACAGGGAGCTCAGTTCTGTGACGACCTAGAGGGGTGGGAGGGAGGCTCTAGAGAGACGGGATACGTGTATATGTATGGCAAAAACTGGGGCTTCCCAGGTGGCTTACTGGTAAAGAATCTGCTTGCCAACGCTGGAGATGTGGGTTCAATCCCTGGGTCGGGAAGACCACCGGAGAAGAAAATGGCAACACACTCCAGCAGTCTTGCCTGGGAAATCTCATGGACAGAGGAGACTGGCAGGCTACAGTCCATGAGGTCGCAAGGAGTCGGACATGACATAGCGACTAAACAACAACAGCAACGCTGTAGAAACGAACACAACACTGGGAAGCAATTACAGCTCAAGAATAGAAAACATACTGAAAACAGGGCACAAACATTAGGCAGTGACACATCACACATGCTATTTGGGGGATTCTTTTTAGTTTATTCAGTTTTATTCCCAGCACCCATCCCAGTGACTGGCCCCATGTCTGGCACACAATGGCCACTCAGGGAATACTGATCAAATGAACAAATGTTGCCATGTCTATAACCAGTATTACTTTAAAAGTATAAAATATTTTCTTTTTATGGTACAGTTCAGTTCAGTCCAGTGNCCTCCAGCATCTCCCGGAGTCTGCTCAAACTCATGTCCATTGAATCAGTGATGCTACATAACCATCTCATCCTCTGCCACTCCCTTCTCCTTTTGTCTTCAGTCTTTCTCAGCACTGGAGTCTTTTCCAATGAGTCAGCTCTTCACATCAGGTGGCCAAAGTATTGGAGCTTCAGCTTGAGCATCAGTGAATAGTCAGGGTTGATTTCCTTTAGGGTTGACTGGTTTGATCTCCTTGCCATCCCAGGGACTCTCAAGAGTCTTCTCTAACACCACAGTTTGAAACCGTCAGTTCTTTGGTGCTCAGCCTTCTTAGTGGTCCAAATCTCACATCCAAACACGACCACTGGAAAAACCATAGCTTTGACTAGCTGACCCTTTTTCAGCAAAGGGATGTGCCTGCTTTTTAGTACACTCTCTAGGTTTGTCACAGCTTTCCTGCCGAGGAGCAAGCGTCATTTAATCTCATGGCTGAGGTCACCATCTTCAGTGATTTTAGAACCCAAGAAAATAAAATCTGCCATTATTTCAATTTTTCCCCCATATATTCACCATGAAGTGATGGGACTGGATGCCATGATCTTAGCTTTTTCAGTGCTGAGTTTAAGCCAGCTTTTTGACTCTCCTCTTTCACCCTCATCAAGAGGTTCTTTAGTTCTTCTTCACTTCCTGCCGTTAGAGTGGTACCATCTGCATGTCTGAGGTTGTCGATATTTCTCCTGGCAATCTTGATTCCAGCTTGTGATTCATCCAGCCTGGCATTTCACATGATGTACTCNCAAGAGGTTCTTTAGTTCTTCTTCACTTCCTGCCGTTAGAGTGGTACCATCTGCATGTCTGAGGTTGTCGATATTTCTCCTGGCAATCTTGATTCCAGCTTGTGATTCATCCAGCCTGGCATTTCACATGATGTACTCTGCATAGAAGTTAAATAAGCAGGGTGACAATAAGCAACCTTGACGTCCTCCTTTCCCAATTTAGAACCAGTCCATTGTGCCATGTCTGGTTCTAACTGTTGCTTCTTAACCTGCATACAGGTTTCTCAGGAGACAGGTAAGGTGGTATGATATTTCCATCTCTTTGAGAATTTTCCTAAGATCGTTGTTATCCACACAGTCAAAGGCATTAGTGTAGTCAATGAAGCAGAAGTAGATGTGTTTCTGGAACTCTCTTGCTTTTTCTCTGATCCATTGGATATTAGCAATTTGATCTCTGGTTCCTCTGCCTTTTCTAAATCCAGCTTGTACATCCGGAAGCTCTTGGCTCACGTACTACTGAAGCCTAGCTTGGATTTTGAGCATAACCTTCCTAGAGGCACCCCAGAGTCTGTTCTGTTGTGTAGATGGGCTCATTAGGTCATGTTTTAGGTTCCGCATATGAGTGACATCATATGACGCTTGCCTTTCTCTGTCTGACTTCCTCCACTTAGCGCGATCATCTCCAGGCCCATCCATGTTGCCGCAAATGGCAAAGTTTCATCCTCTTACGGCTGAGCAACACTCCACCGTGCACTTTATGCACATCCCCTCTGTCCGTTTATCGTCGATGGACACTAAGGTTGCTTCCATGACTTGGCTGCTGCAAATAATTCCGCTGCGAACATTGGGTGCGTGTGTCTTTTTAAATTAGAGCTGTGACATTTTCCAGATATATGCCCAGGAGTGGAATTGCTGGATCATATGGCAACTCTATTTTTATTTCAAAAATGTAGCTTTGGAAGAAGACAGTTCCACAGACGGGCAATACAGGTTTGTCACAGCTGGGAAATGGGACTGGTGATGATTAGAACATAACAGAAGTGATTTCCCAGGAGCACCGAGCGGCTTAGAGAGGTGGGGTGATGGCAGGCCCTAAGAGGCATGTGGGCTAGTTTGGGGGGAACTCAGTATAAACCAGAAGCCGTGCTTCAGGTGAGAAAAGAGAACCCAAGGACCAGTTCTCGGAGGATGATGGCGTTTTCTGGAAGGGTGAAAGACAGGAGTGCTCAGGTTGAAAATAGAAGGCATATGACAGGGGGAGCAGGTAAGACATGAAAGAATATTTTGAAGCCCCCAAACAGAGATGCTGCTGCTGCTGCTAAGGCACTTCAGTCGTGTCCAACTCTGTGCGACCCCACAGATGGGGGCCCACCAGGCTCCCCCGTCCCTGGGATTCTCCAGGCAAGAACACTGGAGTGGGTTAACATTTCCTCCTCCAATGCATGAAAGTGAAAAGTGAAAGTGAAGTCTCTCTGTCGTGTCCGACTCTTCGCGACCCCACAGACTGCAGCCCACCAGGCTCCTCCGAACTTGGGATTTTCCAGGCAAGAGGACTAGAGTGGGGTGCCATTGCCTTCTCCGAACAGAGATGCCGGTGAAGGTCAAACCAAAGGCCATCATCCCATCAGTAACAATCAGAGGCCAGAGAATGAGAGAGAAGGCGATCCCCATGTGGAGGACACGTGAACCCAGCATCCTGTGCACAGAACTCAATAAAGGTGCAGACTGAGCTGCGTGGCACACCCCTCACCCCGCTCCCCATGCCCACTTGTTGAGAAGCCACCAGCCTGCGGCCAGGAGACCCCGGCCCCACTGGGAGGAGGAGCTGCCGTTCCCTGGGCACCTCAGCGTCTCCCGGGATTTCTTCTGGGAAAGCACAGGATGCTGCTCTTCCCAGTCTCCAAGAGGAGGGCCCAGAAGATGGCCACCAAGGTCCAGCCAGCTCTCCCAGCCCCAGGCCAGTGCTCCCACCGCAGGACGGGACCGCGGTCCCCGAGCCAAGCCAGCTGCACATAAACCTACGAGCAAACAGCTCGGCCAGAACCACAGCCAGATCCTTATCTATAAGGAAAAGGGCCAAGAATCACTTTAATTTTTGTCAGGTTGAGGCTGAGTTGCTCTGATTCCGCGGTGGCTGGAGGGGAACGGGCTCTGCTCATACATTATGCATCTTCGCCGAATCTGATGGCTCGTGGCCACCTCCTCTTCTCTGGTTTTGATAAAAGGGCGCTGGGCAGCCGTTGTGACAGGGATGTGTGTTTGTCTAAATAATTTAAGGGGAGGGATCTGGGCTCAGGGCAGGAGCCAATGACGCTTTCTGCAGCGTCTCATTTCCATCAGGGGCTGTGGCTGCAGATAAGAGTGGCCTTGCCCAGGTCCGAGGGCAGAGTATCCCACGTGGATGCCCTTGGCCACCATGCTCCAGCCTTTCCCAGCCCAGCAGGGTAGCGGGGGCGTGGAGGGAGGGCAGCGGGGCCCTCGGGGGTCCACTGGCTGGGCCGAGAGCGGAACGTGCACCCTCTGCAGGGAGCAGCCGGCAGAGCTGGGGGCCAGGGAGAGTCTGGATTCACCCATCCCGTGGACCTAGAGAAGGCACTCCGAACGTGCGGCAGGATTGTGTGGTTGTTGGCATTTTTTGTCTGGAGTTTTGACACAGGGCACAATGATCCAGAAATGCAGTGGCGGGGGGTGGGGGGGCTCCCAAGGCCGCTGGCTTCAGGTGGCCCCTCTGCCCACCCTTGTCCACCCTAGATCCTGCGGAAATCTCAGAACACAGGCCTGATGCTCCCCACGGCTCCTCACGGATGGGTNGGGGCGGGGGGGGGGGGGGGGGGGGCTCCCAAGGCCGCTGGCTTCAGGTGGCCCCTCTGCCCACCCTTGTCCACCCTAGATCCTGCGGAAATCTCAGAACACAGGCCTGATGCTCCCCACGGCTCCTCACGGATGGGTCGAGAGTTGGGAGCTGCTGAGTGGAACCCCATTCTCCTAAAGGCTGAGGGACCAGTCGGGGATCAACCCTGAGCCCACGTGTCCAGCCCCCTTCCACTCGCCCCACCACCACCTCCCGGGAGCCCCGGGCCTCCTCACTCCCAGAGCTGACCTCAGGCCTGGCTGGCGAAGGGGGGCCGGGTGCCCGTGAGGGATGCGTCTCTGTGGCCCCTCCCGGGAAGGCCTTGATCATCCAGGTCCCAGCGTCGGACCTCAGCCCAGGGGAGAGGCTGGGGCCTGGGGACCTCAGAGCAGGTCTGCGGAGGCTGCAGCCCCGAGCCCAGCAGGGCCGGGTCACAGGACCACTACATGGTCCCCGGGCCCTGGGGTGAGCCTCGGGAGAACCGCCCCGAGATGCTGAGGCCGAGTCTAGTGGGACGAGGGCAGGCAGGCGCGCTTCTTCACCTCCTCATCCACACCCTGAATCTCTGCTTCCTGGGGAGCCCACCAGGTGTCACTTCATGGGACACGACTTGTCTCCTCCGCGTCTGCCCCTGCACCCCGCGGGCACCTCCTCGGGGCCCCAGCTGCCTCTGCTGGCACCCACACCCCAGGGGCTCAGGACACTGGCAGCAATCTCTCCACCTGCCCCCCAGGGGAGCTGGCACTGTCCCGGGGAGGGGGCCTTGAAGTCAGCGGCTCGCCCCCCGCCCCGGGTCTGCTCTCAGCCGCTGGACACAGGGTCCCTGGAGTCCCTCTGCCCTTCTCTGAAGACCGCACACCCACAGCAGCAAGTAAAGAACACCTCGCAGTACTGGCGGCTACAGTCCCGCGTGTGTCTCTACGTGTGCACTCGACACCGAGCGTCGGATCTGATCCTTACCACAGTCTCATTCTTCCCATCTTACAGATTAGGAACACTGAGGCTCAGAGGAGTTACCTAACCTGGGCTTGGTCTCACAGCCAGATTCCAGCCCTGGCTGGCTGAGCTAGAGCTCAGGACCTTGCTCGTGCCCTCTGGGTCCCCTCCTAGAAAATCATGCACACACAGACACACACACAGACAGACAGATACACACACACACACACATGCTCACACAGACACACACACAGATGCACACCCACACAAAGACACACAGACATGCACACACACAGATGCATAGATACACACACATAGACGCACACAGATGAACACACACACAGATGCACACACACACAGAGACACACACAGACATGCATACACACAGACACATAGAGACACAGGCACACACAGACGCATAGATACACACACATGCACACACACAGACACACACATAGACGCACACAGATGAACACACCCACAGATACACACATGCACGCACAGAGACATTGACACAGACACACAGATGAACAGACACACAGATGGATAGACAGCTCAGCGAGCTGTCTCAGAAACCTACTTAGTCTGGAGGACTGTGGACAGTCCTGAGCAGGCCCACGTCCCGTGGGCAGGCCCCGCCACTCCCAAGCAGCCACGATCCTGGACGGCTCTGTGTCCCAAGTGACTTCTTTAAAGAAACTGATAAGCTTTAATAAATTTTAGAAATTCTAAAATTCATACAGAAGTGCTAGGGGCCCAGAATAACCAAGACAACCTTGGGAAAGAACAAAGTGAGGGGACTTAACTCCAAAACAACGGTGACCGAAGGACCCCAGGACTGCAGGGCAAGGAGGCCGGGACAGCCAGCGCCTCCGGGCGGCTGCGAGGCTGTCCAGCGGGAAGGCAGCGCCTGCTCCGGGAGCCGTCCGGCCGGGATGGGCGCCCGGGGGCGGGTGAGAGGCCCACAGTGTGCCCTGCAGCCTCCTTGCACCCCCTCACGGGGCTTCCGGGCTTCAGGCCATAACAGGAAGAGCCCTGCACCCAGGAGGCAGAGCTGGGGCAGAAACAGCCACAAAAGCTGACGTCCGCGAGAGTGAAAGCGCGCCCAAGAAGAGAGAAGCAGGCAGGCATCGGTGCAGGGTGACTCAGGACTGGTGGGCTGTATCTACACGTCTCCAGGCTGAGAGGTCCCGGGAGGGCTCTCAGGCCACACGTGAGGGTGAAGCCAGGCCACCGAGTCTGCGGGTGGGGCTGCAGAGATCTGGGGTTGCCGGCGCTTCCAGGGCAGACAGGAAGCTGTTGGCGAGGTGAGCTGGGCCGTCTCGGGTTCTCTGGACATCTGCTAAGGAGGTGGGCCTCTGCCGCGTCCTGAGATCTTCAGAGGAGGGGACGGGGTCAGGGTTGAGTGTTTCAAAGGTGGCCTTGGACACTGTGATGCAGGAGAGTGAGCTTCACGTGAGCTGGCGACCCCTCCTCACCCCAAGCCTTCCCGGTGCTGCCCCGACCTGCAGAGAACACACCACGGGCCTCTGACCCCCCTTGGCCTCAGCTCCACTGAGGGTCCCCTGCCTGGCCAACCCCGAGGCTGCCCGGGGCAAAGCCCGCACCCATCTCTGCCTCAGCTTCCTCCCCCGTAAAGTGGGGCCACAGTAGCCTCCGTTCTAAAGCTGGGACTCGGTAAATATTAAACACCCCATAAATGTCAGCAGCTTTCATTACATAAAATCTGAGTGCTAATGAGACTCCTGCATAATTTGAAAGACTGTTTCCTGCCTCAGCTTAACTTCAATATTGAGATGGAAAACCAGGCTTTTTACTTTTATTGGGGACGAGATTTAATTCTCAGTCTTTTGGAAATGCTCAAGAAAGCAGAGAATGTCTCTTTTCAAGAGAATATTGTGCCCTGAATCAAAACACAGCGTCAAATTATCTTAATGGTTGTTATATAAAGCGCTCGCTTAGTCATTTTCTCTTGCTTAAACTGTTTGTCTGAAACGGGGGATTTCTTTAGCTCACGGACAGGACTGAAATGAGCTCAGATGCATTTTCATGCCAAGGAAATTAACAGTAAGGGTCCAGCAGCTGGGAGCCCTAAAACCTTGTCACCGCAGGGACAGTATCAATCAAGGCGCCTATGGCCCGGTTAGAGATGGTCCCCACCGGCCTGATGGAGTCTGGAGGGTGGCCTCTGAGTCTCACCGGGGACAGGAACACCTCGGCGTATCTAATCAGGCTCCACCCTGGTGGCTCCGAGACCCGACGGGAGGACCCTCCAGATCCAGAGCCCCCACTGGCCCGGACGTCTCATGCACAGCCGGCAGCTTCGCTTCAGAGACAGAAAACTTCACAGTGGGCCGGGCTTCGCACATTTTACTTTTGAATTCAGTCCAGAGAGCTGGACTTAAGGGTGTGCAAAGATGTGGCGGTGTGGCTCAGCTGGGATGTTGACCACAAGATGAATAGCCAATCTGGTCTCCGCAGCTGCAGCAGCTGCCAGGAAGCCGGCCAGTGAAGTACCCGCCGCCCCGAGATGGATGGAGCGCAGACAGCGCCTCCCACACACTGGACGAAGCCTGCTGCCCCTTCTCTCAGCACCGGGCATCCCAGCCAGGAAGGCAGTCTCTCTCTACCCGCCTCCCGACCCCCTCCGTGGGTCACACAGCTATCACTCAGACACCCTCCGTGTGGGGACACTGAGTTCAGTTCAGTCGTGTCCGACTCTGTGACCCCGCGGACTGCAGCACACCAGGCCTCCCTGTCCATCACCAACTCCTGAAGTCTACTCAAACTCATGTCCATCCCATCAGTTATTCCATCCAACCATCTCCTCCTCCGTCGTCCCCTTCTCCTCATGCCTTCAATCTTTCCCAGCATCAGGGTCTTTTGAAATGAGTCAGTCCTCAGTCCAAATAAATACTAAAGAAAATCAGTCCTAAATATTCATTGGAAGGACTGATGCTGAAGCTGAAGCTCCAATGCTTTGCCCACCTGATGGGAAGAGTTGACTTATTGGAAAAGACCCTGCTGCTGGGAGGGATTGGGGGCAGGAGGAGGGGGAACAGCAGAGGATGAGGTTGGGTGGCATCACCGACTCAGTGGCCGAGCTTGAGCAGCTCCGGGAGTTGGTGATGGACAGGGAGGCCTGGTGTGCTGCAGTCCGCGGGGTCTCAAAGAGTCAGACACGACTGAGCGACTGAATGAACTGAGGAGCTGGCAGGTGATGGATCCACAGTCCAGACAGGGCAGGGCTCACCACTGCCCACACACGGCCTCCAGGGCTGGCAAGGCGACCGCAGGGGTGAGGACGGGGAGGTGCCGTCTCAAGGGTAGACCTAGTGTAAGGCCAGACGAGCCCTTGAGGGCAAGGTCGGCTGCACTGGGTGGAGGTGAGTCCACAGCACAGCCCCCAAGGAGAGGGGCCCCTCAGACTCAGGCGAAAGAGGCCTGGAGGGCAAGCCTGGCCGATGTGCGGTCTCTCAGTAAAGCCGACCACCCCGGGCACCCCAGGCACCCGTCCCGCCTGGGTCATCCCTCCCACGGGGTGTAGATGAGAAAACGAGAGGCCCCGCGCCCTGCCTGCGCAGAAAGTCTTGCTGAGGTCCGTTCTGTGTTAGCGCTTCACCTGTGGGCCCTTCTAAACCTTTATCTCCCGACCCACGTTTGGACTCAGAGGCTCCCAGGCCACAGGACGACGTCCCGGCGCCCCCCTGTCTCGGGAACTGTGGCCTCTGCCAGCGGGTCCCCGTCTCCTCCTGTCCTAGAAGTGCAGGATGCTCCGGGTGCCCGGGTCTGGCCTCCACACCCTGCTCACTGCACCCCCCCACCACCAGTCTGCTCTGTGCTTCCCACCTGGGCCCCCGCCCGCCTCGTTCAGCGAGACTCAGCGTAGGACCCCTTCCCGCGAAAGCCTTCTCCCCTCCTCACTGCCCACTGTGCTGGGAGCCTCCCCTGCCCTCCGGGGCCTCCCAGGCTGCACTTCCTCTCAGAAATTCCCCCACCCGTCTCTCCCACGAGGCTCTTTCTGGGCCAATCACTCGCACAGGCTGAGCACTCAGACAGCTCCTGGGCTCCAGGGATGGGCGGGTGATGGCTGCATGAGGAGGGGGAGGGGAGCGAGCACACAGCTGGATGCCCGGCTGTCCTGAGACCTCCGGTGGTCTGAGCCCCATGACCTCCTCCATTGACCCGGTCTGCCCCTCAAGCAATGCCATGGACTCCAATCACGAATTTTGGTTTTCCGCACCACCGAGTGCCCAGGACTGGCCCATGCCCGCCGGGGATCGGCTGAACCGGTTTCACCCGGTCACAGCGCCAGTCCGCAGGAGACAGCCCTGGCAGTGTTTATCTCGCTCTATCCCCCAGCAGACGTGCTTGGCAGACAGCAGACTTCTGTCATCTTCCTTCACTTGGGCTTTGATTCCCGAGTAATAACTCGTGCTTACAGGAAAGCTGGGCTTCTCAGTAACGATCTTGAAATCAGATCTCTGGGCGCTGGCTGGGCAGTGAGCCGAGAGGGCCCTGGCATGCCAATGAGGCGCGTTTGCCCGCGGCTGGGAGGGGCTCGCTCTGTGAAGAACTGGCTCCTGGAAAGGGTCCTCCTGGGCAGGACCCAGGGTCTCCCAGGGCCTGGACCGGGCCTCTGCTCCCCGCCAGCCTCCCTCCAACAGGGGGAAACCCCGGGGTGTGTCTCCCACTCCAGGACCTCCAGCCCCCACCCTCACCATGCCCCATCGGGCATCTCTGAGCATGCCCTCCAGACCCACCAGGGGGTGGTCTAGGGAGGGGGCGTGGTCTGGGGAGGGGCGTGGTAT
>SJYV01004575.1:0-13863 GCA_006410875.1 Neotragus pygmaeus | reverse complement strand
GTTGGATGGTATCACCAACATAATGGACTTCAGTTTGAGTAAACTCCAGGAGATGGTAATGGACAGGGAGGCCTGGCATGCTGCAGTCCATAGGGTCACAAAGAGTCAGAGACAACTGAGCAACTGAACTGAACTGATGGCTAATAAATAATGTCTACTGTTATAAGGGAGATTCCCTGGTGGCTCAGATGGTAAAGCATCTGCCTGGAATGCGTGAGACCCAGGTTCAATCCCTGGGTCGGGAAGATCCCCTGGATAAGGAAATGGCAACCTACTCCAGTACTCATGCCTGGAAAATTCCACAGATGGAGAATCCTGGTGGGCTACAGTCCATGGGGTCACAAACAGTCAGAGACAACTGAGCGACTTCACTTCACTTTACTCTTATAAAGTTAATATTTTGGACCCTGGGAGCCCAACAGGAATATACAGAATGAGTGTTTGAAGCATCTAATAAACCATACAATCTCCTCTTCTAATTGCCCTATTATTAGAGAAAGGAAGGTTACAAATGTCACAAATATCTACTCTGAATTGCTATCTTATACAAAAAGAAGTAATATTTAGCTGAAGTGCCTTCTTTCTAGGAAGGCATGTGCTACAACAGTCACAGGTGGGAGCTAGAGATAGGCATGGATATGCCAGCTATCCTGCAAGCGGCAGATGGTGGGACTTTTACAAGGGTGCCCAGGGTGCTTCCCAGCTGCATTCTCTAGGGACCCCATCTCTCCCATCACTGTGTCCCTAATACTGAAGCACTCTCTGAGACATGAAGGAACTGCGTTTGCTGTGAAATAAGGGCACAGGAAACATCATGCAGAAAAGTTCAGAGTCCTGAGTAAGCCAAGTACGTGTTAAGTCACAGCTAACAGTTGGACATGAAAACTATCTGGGTGCATGGGGCAAGGAGACAGAGAATGAGGGCTGGAGGCAGACTATGCAAGCTGCATGTGCATGCATGCATGTCTGCTCAGTCATGCCCAACTCTTTGCGACTCCATGGACTGTAGCCCACCAGGCTCCTCTGTCCATGCAATTCTCCAGGCAAGAATACCGGAGTGCCTTGCCATGCCCTCCTCCAGTCATTCAGTTGTGTCCTCTTTGTGACCCCATGGACTATACAGTCCATGGAATTCTCTAGGCCAGAATACTGGAGTGGGTAGCCTNCACAGGAGACACTGGGATTGATCCTTGGGATAAGAAGATCGAAGATCCCCTAGAGGAAGAAATGGCAACCTATTCCAGTATTCTTGCCTGGAAAATTTCATGGATAGAGGAGACTAGTGGGCTATAGTCCATGGGGTTGCAAAGAGTCAGACATAATTAAGCACATGGCACAAAGAAGGGAATGATGTTCAGTGTATACAACCCCTGTAGGTAGAAATGTTCAGAGAGAGAAAAAATATAAACTATATGGAGATGTCTGGTATCTTCAAGATTAAAATATTTTCATTTCCAACTTGACAGGTTTTTTCACTTTATATTTTAAACCAAAAAATAATATAATGTTAAGGAAGAAAAATAAAATTTTATATGTAACTAAACTTTATTTATCATTATCTGTTTACTATTTTCATCTGATCACCAATAGAATTTTTTAGCAATAGAATTTCAAAAATGGGGAGAGCTTAGCTTAATAACCTTTGCCCTTTATATACGAGGAGTCTGAGATTCAGAGAAAATTAAGCTGGCAAAGAGTTTACCAATATTATGCAAAGATTATGGAAATAGTTTCAGAATTGCAACTAAAATTCAGGCCACCAGATTCTTCAAGAGTTTCAAATTATATTAAAAAAATTAATACTAGCTATCCTTGAAGCAGAGAAGGAAATGGATAGGTTGGAGAAAGTTTCCAATGTCTTTAATATCAAACTTATATGTTACTTAAGCAGCTGATTTAAGGCCACGTGTATAGAAACAATCAACAAATTCATTACAGTAATATGTAAAATAAAGGATAAGAAAATTCATAAAATATAAGATATACTTTATGTTATCCAAATTAGTGAAATTTTTCCTTAATAGTATTTCACGTTTCCTTTTTCAGTTTTAATACAGAGGTTTAAAATACTTAAGGTTTGTTATAGGACACTGTATTCAATTTTTAATTTTGCATAATCAATAGTATAGACATCTTCAAGTCAAGCACACTAATGTCCTTCGAGAAAGTGTCCTTGGACACTTAATGATAAAACAGAGTAGCTGAGTTTATTTCTAAATGTTCACATAATTGAAGTTTAACAATTGGACATGAATTGTTTTTAGAATTTCGTTTCTGTATTCTGGAGTACACATGGTGGGGAACGTTTAGTCATGAAGCATCTCTCTCTCTGTCTCAAAAAGATAAATGCCATTGACAGTGCTGGATGAATCTGTCACTGGGGGAACGGGCACCATCTGCCCCTGCTTAGTTGTGTTGAAAATGTTGGCCTGGCAGCACAGGCGAAGCTAGCAAAGCCTGAGGAGCACCTCCATTCCTTTTCAACTTGGCAACGCGTTATCTGAAGTGCTGCAAAACCGTATGAGTTTGGGTCTGAGAAATGAAGACAGTAGAATTATTGTCAGCCGGCAAAAGATTAATTATCAGAATTTAGAAAGACAAAGAAGCTATCTGGGTTCAGAACCTTTTCCAGCTGTCACGTAGTGGTAAAGGGGAGAGACAGAGGTTCTCTATTTGCTGAGGATCTAATTGAGACTGCTGAGTTAGAGACCCAGGTGAGGAAACACATGTGAGTAAGAAGAGGCTACACAGATGAGAGTACTGTATGATTCAGACAATATTATACTTAATTCTTAGTAAACTTGGGAGGATAGGTTTGTAATCGTAATTCACCTTTCATTTTAATTGATTATAGTCAAAACCCAGAAACGTAACAGACACAATATCAGGGAATTGCCACGGTTTTATTTCCTCCAACCCACATATCTAATTTTATAGGTAATCTATTATCTCTACTTACATGACAAATGTGTAGCTGATCGATTTGTCATATTCTCCCTGAAACAGTCTCTTCCTCCTTCTGTGCTGTTTCTATCTATTAATGGACCTAGCATCACTTCAGTTCCAAAGCTTGGAATCATTTTAGTCACCCCTGCACCTTTCCACTGCTGGTTACTTGGCAATTGACTCCACTTCCGGAATTTATCTCTAATTCGTTTCTTTCTCTTTGTTTTCAACACTGCAATCACAATTCAAGCCTTCCTTCTTACCACGTTAAAATATTCACTAGCTGGATTCCCTATCCTCAATATTCCCTCTACGGTCAGATTTATGATTTATTTTCCTAGAGATCAATTCTAGTCCTACTTCTATGATGTAAAATCTTTGCTTACCCCAAACTACCTATTGAATAAAGCTCAAATGCAAGTAGGCCATACTGATTTCTCATTCATTGGCTATATTTACTCTATCTACCTTCCTGCTCTCTGCTCTGAGTTTTTGTGTGTGTGTTTATTTGTTTTGTGGTGGTTTTTTGTTTGTTTGTTTTTGTTTTTGTTTTTGCCTCTATACCCATTTATGAGGTTTTCTCTGTCTGGAATGCCCATTTACTTTCTATTTACCCTTTAGGACCTAGATGAAAATTTTCATCTACACAGAATTGTCTTGGGTCGCACAGCTATGAATAATTTTTTTGCCACCTGAATATTCACAGACTGAGACTGAAAGGCATCCACCTAAGAACATTATAAGTAGATAATGAAGCTGTAGAATTGTTGCACAGTCTATGTATCCTTGCAGTTTAGAACACCATGTTAGAAAAAATGATAAATGGCCTGTACAACTCCCAAACCTAAGACAGTTTCCAAGGAAAACTCTGGTAAATAAAAATTGGTGAGTCTTCTCTCCATATCTGAAAGTCTGGTTGAATCCATAATAAAAAGAAGTACAACTGAACATTTAAGCACTCACACACATATATGAAAAGTGGGAACATATTTTTAAAGGAAAAAGAAATTCTTGAAAAACCCACTGGATTTCTTTGAAAGGATAGATAAGGCTAAAAGTGACGTGGGGCACAATGGGTACGATTGTTAGACTTCTGTGGTAAAGGGACGTCTGTTTCCTCTCACTCTATCACCCATCACCCACATGCTGCAACAATCACACAGTGTTTTCACAATTCCCTCAATAAGCCATGCCCTTTCATATTTCCAGGCTTGTTCATCCTCTTCTTGGTGCTTTGAGATATATTAAATGTTATCTCTTTTTTGAAGCCTCCCCACACAGCAGAGAGATAAATTCATTTTTGTTTTCAATTTTCTGGTATATTGGTCCTATCTCAATTATGATAGCCTTCATAATAGCACCCTAACTACTTTTTTACAATATACTTCTACGTATGAATGAGTCCCTGCATTATAGGTACTAAGCTTTTAAATCACTAGCATCCACATGTAATAAGAGTTCAATAAATATTAGATAGATGAAAGAGAAAATGAATCAAGATATGGTAGGGATTATCAACCTCAAGTGTCAAAGGAAAATGAGGCTCAGAATTCAAATTACTTGTTTCTAATCAGCCAACTGAAGGTGACAAAGCTAAGAGTGAAACCCAAGTTTTCTTACTACAGGTCAATGCTTTTTTCCTAAATTGAATCAGGAACTTGCTTGCCAAATCTTGAATATTCAAATCAGATGACACTCTTGGAGCTTTAAACTAGTGAGGTTTTTAAAAATCAAGAGGCACCCTTCTTTATCTAGACTGTAATAATACAAATAGCTGCATAAAAGCATTTACATTTATGTACATGGCACATCCACAAAAGATCATTAAGGTAGAGCAAGATATACTAAAACAATTCTTAACTTTGAGAAAGCCATGCTCTTCTTCACAAATTTGCCTTCATATGACTGTCAAAGACAGGTAACTGGACCTGATAAATCTTGGTATGAATGAATATTTGATTCAAACAGGTTTCAGCATGAGAAAAGAATACAGATTGCCTCTCAATATTTATGGTACTAAGAGGATATGAATTGATTAATGCAGCCTGCTAACTATCCCAATTTATTTCAGTCAAACAAAAGAACTGTGTGATGAGGTTTCAAAACTAATCGATTATTTTATGTTACTTGAGATTCTTTTAAGCACTTGTAAGCAGAGCAGGAGTGGTCAGATCTCATGTCCATACTGTAAGCTGATTAGCCATGTATTCCATTTCATGATTGATTCCAGCTGTGTCTAAGGCTTGGCTGCTAAGCACTTCCAAGAAACATTTCCAACTATCAACACTATCCCTCTCAACAGCAGGACTACTGGCAGAGATAAGAAAACTGGTTATTCTGCTTATACTAGTACTGAGAGAGAGAAAATATCCTAAGTTTGACAAAAATAGGAGTGAACATATCTAAAGGAATCATTCTGCCCCATTTGTAAAGACATAATTTCCTTTGTTATTTTTTTTTCCCCCATGAAAACATATGATACCAGCTACTGTGGGAATGAGTTCAGGCTATGTGGGTCATGGGCATGATGCATTGCAATCACATGTGGGTTCCTAAGAAATGTTTAAGAAACATTATGCAATTTTCAGTCAATTTATGCAGAACTATTGAAGTGTGATGTCATTTTGGTCAAAATTAGATTGCATAAATTCAGAAGCCCTAACCTGAGATCATTCAATTTTCCAAATTACTAGATTTACATATTAATAACTCCTAGGGTATTTTTCTTTTCGCTAGCTCTAATTGTAACCAGAATTTATGGCTTGGACTCTTTTAGAATCCAATTGCAATGGCCAAGTGTTTAAAGCCTGGAACCTTGCCACATTATCACAGAGACCCTCGGTAGACACAAATCGAAAGGTTAGGGCTTTGCATTTCATTCTGTTCCCCGCCGTGGGATGGTTCTCACCACACTATTTAATATATACTCACACACTCCCACCAAACCCTACTGCCAAGTGACAGCAGCAAGAGAGTATTTATGTCCCATTGTTTCAAAATGTGTTCACTTCCCTAACACATTCATTTTATCAGGATGTAAACACAAAATTCAAGAAATTAGAATTTTTTCCCCTGAATTCGTTTTGCTAATTTCCATAGTATCAATGGATTAGAAAAGAAATAAAATGGTGAAATCTGATTTGTGTCTGTATGTGTGTTCTGAGCTAAGAGTTTTGGGTGTCCCACCTCCTTTGAGGTAACAGGATCTCCTGCAGAGGGAAGGATTTAGTAAAGATTCTGACCCACTCAAAATGTGCTTATTCCCTTGGTGACTGGGAAAAGGCAGCATTATTTGGTAGCATGTTTTTCAACTCACTAAAGAGGGTTTATATTTACATGCACATACTTAATGGTCAACTAAACAGCCATTCCAAAGGCTATGGTAGGTTGGGTATAAATTCAAAACTCTTCTGCCCTTATTTAACATCAAAATGAATGGCAGTAAGTCCCTCATTGGGCTTCCCTGGTGGCTCAGATGGTAAAGCATCTGCCTGCAAATGTGGGAGATCCAGGTTTAATCCCTAGGCCAGGCAGATCCCCTGGAGAAGGAACTGTCAAGTCACTCCAGTACTTTTGCCTGGAAAATTCCATGGATGGTGGAGCCTGGTAGGCTACAGTCCATGGGATTGCAAAGAGCTGGACACAACTGAGCAGCTTCATTGGTTCAAGTCCCTCACTGAAGACTTCTCACTGAAGGTTTCTGCAATGCATAGGTTATTTGGACACTGATTAACCTGAAACCAAGGAAGAAAGCCTCCAGCCAGAATTCAACAGGTCTGAGGAGCAGGCCAAAGACAGAGAGAACCAAAGTGGAAACTATATTTCTCAGGAAGAGAGATCTGCATTTCCACGTTTACCACAGTATTTTGTTTTTACAACCTCCTTTGTGGCATCCTTATTTATCCACCTGTTATGTGAACAATGAACATAGGTCAGAAAAATCAGCTGCACTGAAACACTTCAGTCAACTGTAAAACAGAGAGAGTGTGGACATGGAGAGCTTTACTGCAGTATTATTCACAACAGCCAAGATGGAAATAGCCCGTGTCCACCAGTGAGTGAATGGATAAAGAAGATGTGAAAAAAGTACATAAGTGTATATATATACACACACACACAATATACGTAATGGAATGGATTTAGGGGATGAATCAGTGGTTAATTAGGATTTAGCCTAATTGGGTCAAGTTCCAAATCAATCCCAAATTTAACTAATTGAGTTCCAAAATTGAACCCCTCCTCTATTTGACAATAACGATAATAGTAATAATTAAAACAACTCTTCATTGAGTACTTACTATATGACAAGGACTTATATTCTTTTAATCAATTCTTACAAGCACCTTATGAAGTAGATACATATTACTATTTTATAGATAAAGTAACAAACACCCCAAATCTATGTAAAATAACTAAGAAGCCTGGTCAAACTGACCAGACTCCATGTGCTTGAGCATTCCTCTCTCCTGCCTCCCACCTGGACACCAGAAATCTTCTTCCCTCACTGCTGGCAGCTGTTCAAGCACATCTGTCCACTCAGAACCTAAGATGGGCTTCACTAACCCACTTCCTCCTGGACACCAGCACTGCTGCTCTGATAAAGCAGAGGGTGTGTTATTAGCATTCTAGGTCTCCACGTCTAAGACAACCTGAGCTGGGTACAGCATGGGCTCTTGGGACAAGCTGCAAAGTTCAAATGCTATCCCTGCCACATACCAAGTATGTGACTATGGAAAAATTCCCCTCTGCTCCATAGTTTACTTCATTCAGAAAACAGGGTTATAAGGATATCACCCTCACAAGTTTGGTTTAAGGATTAAAGGAAGCAACACACATGAAATATTGAAAGTTTATCTGGCAAATAACATGTACTCCATAAACGTTAATTATTATTTTCCACCAAACACCAGACTCAGTCCCATGGTGCTGCAAAAAGGTGCAAGTAACACAGGGAAAACTGATTCCTTTACTGGAGGCACTGAGAGAGTTAATTCCTAGGCAGATTGATAAGAAGAAGTCCAGGGTTCCCCAAGGAGAGAGAGGTCTGGAATTCTCAAGGAGGAGGAAAGCACAAACTTTTTTTCCCTCTACATTCTTTAGGATTATGTGCAGAAGAATTGATGCTTTTGAACTGTGGTGTTGGAGAAGACTCTTGAGAGTCCCTTGGACTGCAAGGAGATCCAACCAGTCCATTCTGAAGGAGATCAGCCCTGGGATTTCTTTGGAAGGAATGATGCTAAAGCTGAATCTCCAGTACTTTGGCCACCTCACGTGAAGAGTTGACTCATTGGAAAAGACTCTGATGCTGGGAGGGATTGAGGGCAAGAGTAGAAGGGGACGACAGAGGATGAGATGGCTGGGTGGTATCACGGACTCGATGGACGTGAGTCTGAGTGAGTGAACTCCGGGAGTTGATGACGGACAGGGAGGCCTGGCGTGCTGCGATTCATGTGGTCGCAAAGAGTCGGACACAACTGAGAGACTGAACTGAACTGAACCAAACAATAATGTATCCTGCTTGAGGACAGTTTCTGAAAAAAAAAAAAAAAAAAAAATCTTCTGGCTAATCCTGTAATCTTAAAATGTAAATTATGGGAGTGGGTCTAGTAAGGTCTTTACAACCTCCAGACAGCCTTTTGATTCATTTTAATAACTAATTAAAAGGTATATAACTCCATTGCTAACACCAGCAAGGGGGTACTCTTTCTGCCCCCTTCTGATGTCTGTGTCAGAAGTTTTCTCTATCCCTTTTATACTTTAATAAAATATTATTACACAAAAGCTCTGAGCAATCAAGCCTCATCTCTGGCCCTGGATTGAATTCTTCTCCTCCGGAGGCCAAGAATCCCGGCGTCTTTCATGGTTCAGCAGCAACCTTTCTGCACCATGGCGCTCCTGTTTTTATGTCTGCTCCTTTCTCTGTTTTTTATTTCCTGCTCCTTATTTCTATGAAAGTACAGTCCCACATCAAACAAATGACTTTCCAAGAGACCTACAGAAAGCTAAATCTAGGCATCTAAAAACATGAACTTTTTTTGGTCCAATAGCCAGGAGATCATAAACCATTTGTAAAATACAAAATGAAGTTCAGCTGTAATTACAAAAGAGGAAGACCATAATTATGTTTTTTAAAGCTCACAACTGCATTCTCTTTGTCTCCGGAAATATTCTCTATTAACCCATCTGTGTGGAATCTAGAAAAATGGTACTGATGGACCTACTCGTATAACAGGAATACAGATGCAGTCCCAGCTTCTAAGCTCTGTTACCTCTACCTTTTCTAAATCCTTCCATCCCTAGGGGTCTGGTGGCTTCCTGCTGTGGTTAATCTCTGGGTTTGCTCACCATTTCCTGTTGGTCTCCTGGGCCCTTATGTCACCTGTGTAAACAGTGTCCAGTATCAAATTCCCTGTCTGATATAATCACACTGGCTCCTGTGTCCTCTGACTCTTGACTGATAACCCTGTGTAACCCTTCAATTTCAATGTTATTGGTCAGGGTTTCTCTTGCCACAAGTGTGAAGTGGCACTTTGCTTCCTAATATGTCCTCCCTTTCATTAAAAAAAAAAAAAGTATTTTAGTTATTTATTTTTAAATTGGAGAATAATTGCTTTACAGTATTGTGTTGGTTTCTGTCGTGTAACAATGTGAATCAGTTATAATAGTGGCTCAGACGGTAAAGAATCTGCCTGCAATGAGTGAGACGGGTTCGATTCCTGGGTTGGGAAGATCCCCTGGAGGAAGGCATGGCAACTCACTCCATTATTCTTGCCTGGAGGATCACCGCGGACAGAGGAGCCTGGCAGGCACAGTCCATAGGGTTATACAACTGAGCAACTAAGGGCACATTCCCTCCCTCCTAATCTTCCCTGCCCCCTCCCATCCCACTTCTCTAAGTCAACACAGAGCACCAGGCTGGGCTCCCTATGTTATATGGCAGCTTCCACACTAGTTATCTATTTTATATATGATAGTGTATATAAGTCAATGTTACTTTCTCAGTTTCTCCTAGCCTCTCTTTCACCCACGGTGTCTACAAGTCCATTCTCTATGTCTGCATCTCCATTTCTTCCCAGTAAATAGGTTCATCAGTACTATCTTTATAGCCTCCATATATATGAATTAATATACAATATTTATTTTTCTCTTTCTGACTTACTTCATTCTGTATATCAGGCAACCTAGATGTCCACCAACAGATGAATGGATGAAGAAGATGTGTTACAATGGAATATTACTAAGTCATGAAAAAGAATGAATTTGAGTCAGTGGTACAAGGTGGAACCTTTTATTCCACATCTACATCCTAACTCAGTGCCTTTCAGGGTCCCAGTGACTCCAGAGTGTCATCACATGAGAACTCATCATTCTCCTTCCTTTTCTAGCCTGTGTCTTCTCAGAATGACATACTAGTAAGTAATCAGAAAGTTAATCCACTATCTTAATATCTGACATCTTGGTGTGGAACTCTTCCCACAGGGTTATCTGCTTGAAATCACCACTTTCAACCAAAGCCAGAACCCTTCCAGTTAGCCTATTATTTTCAGTAGCATTTTCACTATCTTAATTTCCCTTACTCAAAATGTCATGGTACAGCTCACGTCCACCCTCATAAACAATCAGTTGCTGCCTCTAGTTAATCTTCACAATGATCCCTGGGTTTCTATGTCTCCTTCAGACACACATCACCTTTACCTGGATGATTCTGGAGTTTTACCTGGGTTTGGTTGTCTGCCTCTAAGTGCTGCCAGCTTTCATCAGTCCCGTGTAAAGTTTAATCCATTTTTTTTTACCATCTTCTGTTAGTTCCTTTAAAAACTTTTTATTTTGTATTGGGGTATAGCTAATTAACAATGTTGTGACAGTTTAGGGTGAACAGTGAAGGGACACAGTCATACATATACATGTTTCCCTTATCCCCAAATTCCCCTTCCATCCAAGCTGTCACATAACATTGAGCAGAGTTCCATGTGCTATATAGTAGGTCTTTGTTGGTTATCCATTTTAAATATATGTCTATTCCAAACTCCCTAACTGTCTCTTGCCCCTTTACATCCCCCCAGCAACAATTTACCATTAGTTCTTTATCATAAGCTTCAATTTTTCTCCTTATACTACTTATAAGACAAGTCAAATTTAGCCTGGCATTCATGATCCCCAAGATCAAACTACACACTCCCCATCAGTAGTTTTTACACTTCCCAATATGTAAAAGCTCCTCTGGTCATTTTGAATATCTCAAGTTTATGATTTGTTTTTCTGCAAGATGGTCCCCAAGGAGACATGACAGTCAGTGAAAAATATACTTGATTTTTGAGTGCTCACACTCCACTCACAGAGTGTTTACAACTTCCAAAAACAGTTGCAGTGCTCTGTAGCTCCCAGCAGATTTAGAATCTTACCATTCCCTGTCTTGAATCTTCTGGGTTCCTGAGAGAACAGCCAGGTATGATGAAGGAGGAGGCATGCTTACTAGGGACTGGATTTGGATTAAAAGAATCCATGGCACACATAACAGTGCTTTCTAAGTACCCTCTCAATTACTCACTTTCTTTATATTCCCTGACTTCTATATATTAACTGAGCTCTGAGAGGCTCTTTACACCAGGAGATAGCCCATAAAAAATTACATCCCTTCGGAAAAGCCACTCTAGTCTATACAAACCCTGTGAGCTCCTTCAAGAACAAAAAGACCCTGGAGATGAGATGAGGCTCATCTGATGGACTGGAGTTCCTGATCGCTCTGAACACCATCTGGCAGTTAACTATTCTGACATTGAGAGGCATTAAAATATTGAACTTTGGTGTTACTGATACCCATAAGAACTTCCCAAAGAAAAAGCAAGCCAGCTGTTGATATTTATGAGACCTCTATAAAATGATCAAGAAGAAAATATGTACTTTAACAGTTTAATATTATCCATATATATCCTGCTAATTTATCTCAACTAATAGAACTTTCAGAATAGTTTCTAAACCTTTTGCTGAACATCTGTGTTAAATGTGGGTGGTTATGATAATAGCAGATAAATGCAGCTTTTGCTAATTTACTGCCATGAGTTAAAATTTATAACATAATTTTCTCATTAAAAATAACCGAGGGTGTTAAAACCACAGAACATAATCTTATATGAAGAATGTTATTTCTTTTTTTGTGAAATTCAATATTCTGAGGATTAGTGTGAAAATATTTTAGATGAAAAAAGTCATAGAAGTTGTTATAGATGCATGAAACCTGAAATCATTTGCCTGCAATCAATGGCACTTAAAGGTGGCACAACCAAATCTGGTTCTCTTCAGGTGAAATTACTCTTTGGTGTTCATCATTTTTTCTCCCTTCCAGTTTGAGTTAGTCTGTTCCTTCATCTCCCAGTACTAAGCCAGGAGTCTAGAGCAGTAAAGGGTTATAAGTATCAAACAGCTGGATTCTCTCCTTTGCTTATGAACTTAAGGCAGAATGGTTATAAACTTATATGGTCCTTACAATGAGTTTGCAACACACCATTCATATCATCTGCCCCCCACTGTCTCTTTGAGTCCATTCAACTCTGTATTTGCCTTTTGGAGATGAAGCAGGATGAGAATGGCAAAGTAACAAGTGTGATGACCTGGACTCTTCGTGGTAAAAAAATTCACTGGAGGAGCCTCTACAAATTCCAAGACACCAAGGTCCCTCCAGGAACCACGATATTCAATCTTCATTGTTAAGTTACAACCAAAGATAGTTCTTGAAAGAAAAGATTAAGTTCATCCATTCTCACAGGAGAAGAATCTACTGATTAATGGTCATTTTTATAAATTTAGGCCTGAGAGAACAATGAATATTGACTGAAACAGAATTCTACAATTTAGAGACAGCATAGAAACAAGTTAATATAATTAAAACAAGAAATGAGGGAGAAGAAACAAGACAAAAATCCCTACTATTTAAAGGTTACACGAAGAAACTTTGATATAATTAAAACATTTAAAAAAGGAGAAACAAGGATAAAATTGATATTCAACTTCTACACTGTGTTTGTTTAGTCATTGAAATGGCTAAAGAAAAGTTGGATTAAAATCTTGGAATCTGAAAATTTCAATAAAAGAAACTTACATAAAATGTACATTAATCATCTAGATAATATTAAGCAAAACAACTCTTTTTGTAAAACTACCAATTATTTAAGCTGGCTCTTGTTAGTTAGTTAAGCCTTGACACTTCATTCTACTTTGCAATTTTTAATTGTACTTTGGTTTTAATAGGATGAGGAGGAGAGTGAAGATAGAGGCAATTATTGCCATGCCCTAAAATAACGAGTGTTAACAAGCTCTGTGGAAGAAATAGATTGCTTATTAGGGGATTTTTAAAAAAGGTTATTGATTATCATCTTAAATTTTAATGCATGAGAAAGAGGATGATAATCAATTTGGAGAGAATAAAAAACTATTCTAAAATCATTTGAGTGAAATTCATGCAAAGGTCCAAGAAGATGCTTAAAAATAAGAACAATGAGGGAAATAACCTGAACAATGAGGAAAATAACCTGAACAGATATTAAAATATTGCAGAACCAGCCTTTAAAATATATATTGAGCTAGTAAAAGAATAGGCAGGTATACCAATGGAACAGAGTAGAATGTACAGAAACAAACAAATAAGAATCACCAACCACTTAGGTTCAAGCAAAATCCATTTTCTATAAACACAATAAATGAAAAGAAACAAAAATACTTTCTTTCTGTGATGAGAACTCATTATTTACTGTCTTACCTTTTATATATGATATAGCAGTTCAGTTCAGTCGCTCAGTCGTGTCCAACTCTTTGCAACCCCATGAATCACACACGCCAGGCCTCCCTGTCCAACACCAACTCCCGGAGTTCACTCAGACTCACCTCCATCAAGTCAGTGATGCCATCCAGCCATCTCATCCT